>WBMY01006408.1:57174-113013 GCA_013397315.1 Donacobius atricapilla | reverse complement strand
AAAAAAAAAAAAAGAAAAAAAAAGAAAGTGTGGGGGGGAAGGGAATACAAAGAAAGGAAACCAAAGGAAAACAAAAAAACAAAACCCAGTAGGTGTAAGTGGTCAGTATAGCAGACTAATGTGTCAGGCTGGCTGTATTCTCTTTGTAAGTCTGTCCCCAATCTCAAGTGCTCCAGAGGAAAGGGAAGTGCTCCAAGCAACACTAAGCATCCTTAAAACTGGAAGTACTTGACTGTTTGGTGAGGACTTACAGAGCTTGGCACACGCCAAACACTGCTGGTTTGTTGCTTTAAGTGGCAATATAAATATATCATTTTGAAAACTGTATATCGTTAGTGCAGAAAATTGAAACTTGATGGGATTTCACTCCAGCAACAGCATTTCTGTAAATTGTGGCCTGACATGTCAGTTGATGTGGCACACTCAGTAATTGAGAAAACTTTCCATTTTTTTCTAAGCAGTGAGTTTATTTGGTGATGGCTTTGTGTCAAGAAGGAATCACTGTAGCCTCAACATAAGAGCTTTTAATTATCAGCACTTAAGAACAAGTTGTCATAGAAACAGCCAAAGTTCCAGTGCTCCTCTGTATTCACAGCATCACCACATAGAAAGGACAACCTGAAGGGCTGGATTTGGATCCAAAAACTCTTCTGGTGTTACTCAGGATATTCCTGTACTGCAGCTCAGGACTCGGACTCTAGACCAACCTCTCCTGAAGGAATTCAGTCTAAGTGACTGAAGATGTGCCATCTCAGGGACACAGGGAACTGCAGGAGAGACATTAGTATATGCAGCCAGCTAGAAAATTCCCACTGGGTGTTTTAAAATTACCAGCACACAAATAAATTACCAGCCGTCGCCAGTGGCCGTACAGACTCAGTGTGCCTTATCAGAGATATTTTACTGAAGTTACCACAAAAGAAATGGTGCCTTACTCTCTTATCACAGAGTAGCAACAAAAATAGTTCTGCAGAAAACAGACAGTATTTAAAATACACTTGGCATAACAGACAAACAAGACTCATTGTGTTTAAAAAACACACAGAGCTCCCATTTGCTTACTTACCCACTTACGCAGATTTCCTTATTGCAGTATTTAAACATCACACGGCCATTAATGGATTTTAGCCTCACAAAACCTGTCAAGTTGGTAAATCCCTCAAGAGATTTGAGAGGTTCTCAGAAAGGAATGGAGGGGACTGCTCAGGATTATACAGAAAGCTCATCATCATGTTGACCAGACTTACAGGTCCTGAACTGATTTTCACTAGGTTGGGTAATTCTTAGCTAAAGCCCCCCAAATTTATCTTTATAGCATTTAATACAGATCTAGACAGAGGTGCAGAACACTAGAGACAGAAAAAGAAATTAATCAAAAGCGAGAATTATCAGTGTTTGGTAACAGCATAACTAAACAACAGATGGAGAGAAGAGCATGCATCTTCATGATATGATGTAGAAAACCTTAGCTTCAACAAATTTTAATTCCTCCACACGCTTCAATTTACTAGCTAATCACAAAAGCTCACCCAAACACTTAGCAGAAATTAAGAATTTAAACGAAAACACACGCATATGGCAATCGACAGTGTAATCACTTTATCAGTTACTACTGAGAGGAGAGATGATTTTTTGAAGTTACAGATATAAAGGGCATGTATGTGTAATTGATAGGAACAGTATACTTTAAGTGATGAGGTCTCGAGCACTTACTCTTAGCCTGTCTTTGGGCAAAGCAACAGCTCCTTGCTTGATGATTTCCAGAACTCGCTCCACTGACAGCTCAGCTCCAGCTTGCTCTAATCGGGAGCTGAAGAAGCTGATCACCTGGAATGAAACATCACAGCACATAAATAAATAGACAAGATCTTTGGATCAATTTATGCACAAAGCTGTCATCTTCTTTTTTGACACCGCTCTATCTATAGTTCTTAAAGAATAATCACTTTATTGTCTGTGTCACAGCCAAGGAGACTTTGTCAATGTCAAGTTAGTATAACTCTCACCATCTTCCCGCAGTCATTTTTAACAGACACATGATTTTACAATATAACACAGCTGAATTAATATATTTTCATTTTCAAGTACTGCGCACTGACATATGCCTGTATTTCTATCAGTTCTGCCCATCAGGCTTTTGAGTTCTTCCAATCTTTCTATGATTTGAGCTAGAAATTTACTTTCATTGTAAAGCATTAAAGTAAAATCATTATAGTTTCACTGACTTCTGGACAAAAAGCTTTAGGACAACTGTTAAGTAATCCAGTATGAGTGACTACATTTCCTGGGAGTTGTGTAGCACTCAAAGCCACAGCAAGGGGTTGGTGTGAATGAAGTCCATAAAGCTCCTCTTCTACTCTGTATCCACCCCAAGTGCCGTACACACCTTCCACATCCTGGATTCTAGGCCCATGGAATCCTGCAAATTCCCTCTCATCTTCCAGACACACTCCTGGTGAAGCCAAGCTGATTTTCCCCCTATTTCCCTTCCCACCCCCTTTTCTGTGACCCAGCTGGTCCTTGTTAGCTAGAACTCAGTTAGGTCAGGCTTTAACTTCTATCTCTCTCCAAGCTCAGTAGGTCACACCAGAAGCAGACATCCCACCGGCAGTTATCCATGTGGGACATCAGAAAACCTCCATTTCTGTAGCTCTTTTCATCCAAAAAGAGCACACTTTGCAATCCTCACCCCTTATCCCACAGAAACTCCTTATGCACACAGGGGATCCAGGACTCAAAACACAAGAACGGTCTAGTGAAAAATTTCAACACCTACTTAGAATCCTCTGGAAGTACCACAAGAGGCACTTGGCAGAGTCTGTGTACATCAGAGCAACTGGCTACCCCTGGGCTGGAGGTAAGCATAACACTGATGGTAGGTTCTGCAAAATCCTGCGAGCTTCCGACACACTCTGTGGAAAAATACTGATGTTGACTTGTATCTGAATCACCATCCCAGTCCATCGCGTAATCTTCGACAATTCTCCCAAGTAGAAGGGGGGAAACGTGTATTATACTACAAAATCTCTACTGAGCTCTCTTTGTTCTGTAGTGAGACACAGCTGGAGCCAGAAACCATTACCCTAATTATGCCTCCCAGCTCAGCTGCTGTTCCTAAAACAAAGACAGCTGATGGCTTGATTACTGTGAGATTCAAATTTGTTGTTCCTGTTTGTGACTTCCCCCACAGAAAGCCCAGCCCTTGTTTTGAGCTGGAAGATTTGCTGGGATCTTTAGAAACTCTTGCACCAAGTGAATGAGACAGAGGCAGACTAAAGTTGCTTGAAGTTGCTTTTTGGGGTCGTCATGGGATTATGTTGTTTGGCTTGGGTTTTTTTTCCTGTTTTGTTTCTAACAACAGAAGTACGGAAATCAGTCAAGAGAAAATTCAAGTTTAATCTTCTGTGCTGTGCCTACGATTATCTCCATACTTGAGCAGAAAGGGAGAATTACACTGCCTCTAGCAGATGCTGCAGGTAGGTTTTTACATTCTTAGAGATAAGGACCTGGTGGAGCACTGTGATCTCTGACCCTTAGGAAAAAAAAGGACTAGGAAGGTGTGTGGAGTTCATAAGCAAAGGCGCTGAAGGGAGGGACCAGAAATAACAGAGTAAACCAGCAAGAAACAGCTTGTGCAAAGAGCGTGAGGACCTCTGAGTGAGGCTGACATGGTTTTGGCACAGAGTTTGAGACAAATTGCTGGTGGAGGATACACAGCTCACAGAGGAACAAGCAAGTTGCCCACAGAATTTGAAAGAAAAAAAATCTTCCTGCATTTCAACACTCCTCTGTTGTCAGTAATCACTGGTGAAACCCATCCTCGCCAAGGGCAGGCTCCTGCAGAGAATCCAGCCCAGTGGCACTGCCTCATTAGCTCAAATTCTGCTAAACCACAACAAAAGCAAAACTTAGTATTTCGTTTTTAACCAAAAGGATAAAATACCCTCATAATGCAAACACGTAAAAAAAACTGAATGAAGCTCACATATACTCCCTGAATTCTGATGTTTCCTATTTTGGGAAGTCAAACCCTTCAATCTTAACATGTTTTTAAAAGACTTAGTTTTTGTGGTAAAGGTACTAATATTCTTTGGGTTATATTTCAAGAGAACAAAAGCAAGACAGGCTTCCAGTATTTTCAGGCTATGTCAGCATTTTAGAGAACTCAGAATGGCTATTTTTTATGCACAGTTGATGACTCGAATTAAAAATATGTACTTTAGCAATGGTTTTTATCTCTAGGAGGTATTTGCCTTACTACTTCAAACAATATAGAAATGAAGTACCTCTCGTTTGGACCCTGAGAGCACTATACCTCAATGAGACAGTGAGATACCCATGAGTTTCCCAATGAAGTAAGGAAACAGAAAAGCAAAAATAAAAGAAAATTAATTATACAGAGGAGATCGTAAAGAAGGCATTTTCTTATTAACTCCAGATCAGGAATAAAAACAAAAAGCATCCAGTACTACATCCCTCATGCCCAAGCTCCAACCTGTGTAGCAGAGTGTCTAACTCTTTTCCTACTAATCTAGTCAGATATAAAAATATAAAAGCTCAACATCATATTAAGGAAGAGTAGCCTTTTCCTTGGAAAGAGCTTTATCTTCTACACTTACGTAGAGGTGAATTTAAAATAAAAATGAAAATTAACAGATTTCCACTCCTTGTCCATTGAAAGTGAAATGAAACAGAAAAAAAACCCCTGGGTGAATAGTATTAAATGAGTTTCAGGTTTTAGTATGTTTTAAAACCAACTAAGCATATGACTTTATGAATAGAAAAACTCCAGATCTTAGTGCAAATAAACAAGGCTGAGAGATGGCGTCTTCCTGATACTCTGAAAATTAATTTTCTCCTTAATTATAATGGAAAACAACTGCAAAGACTGCTTAAAAAGAAGAGTAAGAAGAAACTCCACAAGTTGCTGTGAATTATTCTTTTCCTAGTCAGGCTGAGAACTGAAAGGCCTCTCCATGAAGGAACATAATCCATTCTAAGAGCTCTCTCTCCAGTCTGGCTTCCATATTAACAGAGACTATAAGGCACATCTAATCCAAGATTATACAACCTCTCATCAGGAACATCTGATCCCTGTCCAGTTGAAATGGTGGGTGTATGGAGAGCCTTGCCCTGTGCAGGGTCTCATCCTGGTTGTGCAAGGCACCCAGAAGTGTGGTACGATGGGCACAGGGGACCTGGCTTGGCCACCTCCAGCTCAGGCCTTGCCAGGGTTTGTATTAAAATACCATTAATACTTCTACACAAAAATATAGTGATAGTTTTTTAGTAGTCATTTCCGAAACTGGTTTTA
The DNA here is from genome assembly GCA_013397315.1 of Donacobius atricapilla. Lineage (NCBI taxonomy): Eukaryota > Metazoa > Chordata > Aves > Passeriformes > Mimidae > Donacobius > Donacobius atricapilla. Next base: position 107,699 of record WBMY01006408.1, on the reverse strand, counting down.
ATTGTAGATTCATGGAATGGTTTGGCTGGGAAGGAACCTCAAAGCCCATCCAGTGCCATGGACAGGGACACCTTCCATTATCCCAGGTTGCTCCAAGCCCCATCCAGCCTGGCCTTGGACACTGCCAGGGATCCAGGGGCAACCACAGCTGCTCTGGGAAACCTGTGCCAGGACCTCCCCACCCCTGCAGTGAGAATTTCTTCCTAGAGATCAATTTTCCATGAGAAACTCATACTTTCTCCTTTTGTTTTCTAAACAGTAAACTTACAAGGTATTGCCAGAGATTGAAAGTACCACAAGATTAGAATGATTTAGAAACATTTTTCATTTTAAAGGCAATATTTTAGGTTTTGGAGATTATTTTTGAGATTGTGAGGGAACAACCACAGTTTGTTATTTCACCCAACTATTGTTTTCAATTGGGCTTCAAGGCTGAAGTAACAAAATATTTCCCTTTACAGCATGCCAACAGCAGAGCTATCAAGGGCAAGATGTTTTCTCCACTTGGATTCTATCAGCAGATGCTGAAGTGCCGTGAGGCCTGCAGCAGCCCAGGCAGTGCAGATGCTTAATGAACATGACAGCTCCTCTCCTTCTCCTCCAGCTAAAAATAACAGTACAACACGGTGCTGCTGGCTCCTCTGCCTGCAACTGCAAAGGTCAGTTCTGCAAAGCAGAAGAAAAAATCACTCATCATTTTGTGATGAGTAAGTTTTGAACCTGTTTTTGTCAATTTTGTTTCCCTTTGAGAGTGATTGAAAGAAACACTTTGAGTATTTTATTTCCAGCCATGTTCACCACTGGGAGAGTAATATGGTGTATTGAATGGCACACTGAATGGAGAAGAAAAGAAGAAAACAAACCTCTTGCTGTGAAGTACCACAGGATTAGCATTTCAACTAAGTAGCTTCCGTAGGGAAACATAAATCACAGCTACATTTGGTATCCAGCAGTCATACCTGGAGCAAATGGGAGGCAAAGCCAAGCCTTGCTGATTTAAGAAGGGGTGGAACAGCTTCAGGTGATTTCAACAGCAGGAGAAACACAAGAGGTTAATCAGCAAACTTGAAGTACTGTATTTTTCAGAATGAATGAATGAAATAAGGAGCATGTTCAAGGACACATGAGCTCTCCCAGGTAATCTGCTCTCTACTCCTAGGGCGTCAGAGTGAGGAGGAAAAAACCAGGCAAAAAGACACCCCCCCCGCAAGGAAAACAAACAACAACCAAAAAAACCCCAACTCACACCCACCAAAACCCCAAATCCTCAGAATATTTAGCTAGGCTCTGCTTCAATCAGGATCAAGGTTTTTCTAAGGACATTTAAAGGAAAGCCATAAAAATTTAGTTCTTAAGGCCTGCAGGTCTTACAACAGGGGTTGCTATGCCAGAGTGAAGCCAACTTGACTGATTTTAAAATCTCGTAGGGAAATGTCAGTGAAGAATTAAATTCCTTGTAGGAAATTGCATCAATCGAGTTCTTTGCATCACTAAGCCATTGCTCCCAATCTCCTGATGTCTATCAGACTACTTTGCAAACAAAATTCTAGCAGCTCCTAGTTAGGCCTGTTCCACCACCTGGTATCAGTTGCTTGCTTGTAGGAAATATGAGAACAGTGAAAGCCAAGGAATTCTCACTGTGGCCGTGAACCAAACACATCTTTAGGAATGATAAGCGAAGAGTCTCCACCAAATTCCTGACATATCTGAGGTGGCTGACCAAATTATAGACCACCTCTGAAATAAAGGCATATAGACAGCTCCCAGCTGAACTATTTCTGCACAAGGCCAGAAGAGGAACCATAGCATTCCACTTTGTTCACCATTCAGAAGAAGAATATCTTGTTTTAGCTAAACAAGATGCACTATCTCCGACTAAAATGGCTTTCTAAAATGAAAAGTAAAGTAATAGGAAGCAGGAGGTATTTTGATTTCAGTTTCTTCTGTACAGCATTAATGGTTCCCATATGCTCCCAATCAGCTGGCAATGGTGATTTTTAGATTATTCATTAAAATACAGAGGCAAATAAGTAGTTTTCAATAAAAAGTGGTCGATATGCTGATGACCCTTATACATTCACCTATTTTTGCCTCAATGGCAAAGCACACAGAGATTACGTGTATCTTTAGAGTAAACTGAATGGTCCAAATCCTGAGGAACAGCCCAGAGTTACTGCGGCAGGTCTGTACTGTAGGTAACCTGGGCAATTCCTGCTCTGGTCTGAGCTCTGGTGGGGCTCCAGAGGCATCCCCACACATACCTGAACCTTTAGACCTATGCTGGTCTGTCCTCTGCCCCACTGCCAAACCTCTGCTATCCAGAGGTCCCTGAAAACTACCACACTGTTTTGTTATTCCTAACCTTGGAAAAGTCTTTCCTTATGACCGGTGAACCCACAAGTATGTGGAAGAGATTATTCCATTTCCCTTCATAGCAACATTTTATTTGAAAAATACCACATCAGTTTATCCTTCCTCTGGCAAATCAGCACCTTCAGAGGTTCTGCCTTCTACAGCTCTTATTTCTAATTTCTGAATTTCTTTCATTGTGCCAGCTGAGNGTGGCCTTGGCACTGCTGGGGAACAGTTGGACTCCATGGTCTTGAAAGTCTTTTTCAACCTAAATGATTCTGAGATTGTAAACCCAGAGTAATCCAGCGAAGATGTTAGCAGCGTGATTAGGCTCACAAGACACCTCTGGGTTATTCTTTGCTTCTATACACACGCAGAATTGCAGCAGATGCCTTTTTCTATTTGCACCATCAACTACTAATTATTACATTCCCAGTACATTCTCCAATTAATTCTTCATCCAATTTTTGGCCTTTTCACCTCTTCCATGCTTTCTTTTGGTTGATGAGTACATTATGTTCAACAGAGTAAAAATAAAAAGCATTTAAGTCTTTATATATCGTACCTATTTTGTACATTGTTGACAAGGCAAACTGGCAACTGTTCCGGTGTCCAACTCATTACAGACTTACATGCTCTGCATTTTGGTCTGATTTCTGCAGCATTAAACATTATCACACTGTCTGTTAGTATTTTGCTATGAAATACAGATCTGGACTACAGTTTACAGTTGGAGAATCTTTCATCAACTACTGGGCAGGTTTTGCTGGAGCACAGGGATGTCAGAGTGACACAGTGCCTAACAGGCACCGACTGCTCACATGAATCTCTAGAGCTACCCAGGTGACTGGAATCATAGAATTCCAGAATGGTTTAGGCTGGAAGGGATCTTCCAAGTCCATCTAGTCCAATCCCAATGGACCTTCCACTAGACCAGGTTGCTGCAAGCCCCATCCAACCTGGCCTGGGACACTTCCAGGGATAGGGCAGCCACAGCTCCTGTGCACACCCTGTGCCAAGGCCTCACCTGGCCACCCTACCAGCCAAGAATTCCTGCCCAATATCCCATCTAACCCTGCCCTTCTGGGGGAAGCCACTGCCCCTTGACCTCTCACTAAATTACATTGTCAAAAATTACACTCCTGGTTCCACTGCAGCATGGGTGCAGATAATCCAAACATACCTTGCTGTTTATGACCCAAGAGAGTACCAAGAGAGGGAGTCAGGATATAGCAGAGCCCCCGGAGACACACTTGGGGAACTTCAGAAAGGTAATTTCTCCTCACCACTCTTGCATTATGAAAAGTCACAGCATCTACCATTTCCATCTACAGTTTACACAATTTGGGCCACAAAATTTCATTGATCCCAACAGCCTCAACAGCCTGAAAGCCACCATAGCTCCCCAGTACACAGGAAGTTGGTGGATCCATCCTCTTCTGAATAACCAGCCTCAGACACATGAAAAGCCTGGCCAGCTCACGATTCTGTCTGAAACTAGGCTGGGATGGATGCTGAAATAAGAATATAAGAGCAGGTCAAGACTAGGAAGATCCTCCCTATGAGTATATCCTCCCAGCTTTCAGCAACATACAGTTTAGAAATTTATTGAGCCAAATCTTTTAAGATTTTTTTTCCGACTCCTTTTAGAGCACAGCTACATTTCAGACATCCACAGTGTCCCACAGAGCTGTGAGGATGGATCTCCCAGCTCCACCACTGCAAAGAAAAGTCTAGTAAGTTCTTGGAGACAGAAAGCCATTTTGGTTCTTCCCAGATCCTGCCCACATGGTTCCCAGACAAGCTCCCTGCAATGTGTACAGTAAAACTAACATGATTTGACACTGTTTCAAGGGACAGCAAGACCAGTTAGGACATAGTTAGGACATTCTGGCTGCAGCACACCAGACAAAGACTGATTCTGTATGGTGCTGCCAATACTGTGTATGAAATGCAGGACATGACAGGGTAGACAAGGAGTCAGATAAATCTCATCTTTTATTCAGATCTGCAAGCCTGACACCTCTTACCACTTGCGGGATGGTGACAGGTACATTAAAAAAAAAAAATTAAAAAAATCTTTTTTTTGACGTCCTCGCTTCTCTAACAAAGGAGCTATTTAAAAATTCAACATGCTCCCTTGGAAAGCTTTAAATAGTTTCTGAATGTAACTGGCATTATGCTGTAACCCAATATTAAATACTTTTGGGGAGGAATTGTTTAAATGGTTGAGGAAAAGCTACATTTAACTGTTACAAAGGAAAGGACGTGCTGCTGTCTGTGGGAGGCACAGGGCTGCAAGCAGAAGGATCTGGCCACCACCAGTTATCCTGGATGTGGGCAAGTAACCAGAGAAGGTCCCTATCTCAGTCAGGAATGTAGACAACTGTTATCTTCAGCGCACCATATCCTCTTTATACAACTTTAAGACATCTTGTTCTAATCATGCAGACAGTATCATGCTGCCTGTAGTCTGCAGCTGCTGAAAGTTTGGAGAGTTTTGAGCTTCAAGTCCTCCACTCCCCAAACTCCTGCATGACCAGAAAATGTGAAGAGAGAATAGAAGAGGAAGGAATAGGTAGAGGGCAGGATTTCAGTTCAACAGTTAAAATTACTTTCCTTTATGGGCATATATCTGTTGATCTCCTGTAATTAAAAGCAAATCAAACCAGAAACTCTGCAGATTATTAGATGCAATAAAATGTTATTCACTGCATCCAGAGACTTAGCACCCTGCTCAGCCCTCCCTTCCAGTATTTTGCACCCAGTGATCATAGCATGGCTTCAAACATTGCTCAGCATTGCAAATATTGACTAGAACTCAGAGAAACATTTGTAATGCCTCAAATTTTTCTGGCAGAAGTTCAGGCTCTTCACATGAACATTACAACTACTATCAGATGCAGAAATAATTAACAACTGTTTCCCGAAGTCATACTCCACAGAGAGTCACACTGGTAACAGCTTCTTATCCACAACTATTTTCTTCTGTTTTCTTCCAAAATGTTTCTTTACACAAGAGGAAGGTTGCTGTGAAGAAAACACTTGGCAGGTGAAAACAACACACATTCAGATACAGACAGGGAATAATGAATCCCTGCTCTTTACTCGTTAAAAAATAATTCCCTATAATCATTAATAGGTTGGTGATGGGAGTAAGAGAAAAGAAAAAAGATTGTTTGATGATGAAAATTAGCTTTTGCTCCCCTGAAAGGCAGGTTTTTAACAAGGGGCAGTCAAGAGAAAATGACATTGTCCTCCCTTTAGGGGGGGTAAAGATGTGTCACAGCTTGGGAATTCCTTAGGCATCTCAAAATCCCTCTGATTCTCGAGTTAAAGGTGTGGGAAAGGGTTGTTATAGAAATTAGAGTGTTGGAATTAAATGACCTTTAAGGTCCCTTAAAACCCAAACCACTCTGTTTCTATGTAGCCCAGAAGTCATCACAGTGCAGGCCCAAAAAACAGGCAAGAAAAATTCAACATTTTAAAACCAACTGTTATGAGGTGATGAATATCTGAAGTGATGAATCACTTCCCAAGAGTAAAAAGTGATCACATAACCTAGCGTAACCATCTTTGAAATGGTGTATCACTCACCAGGTCTATATTTTGCATGATGTCCTGGAAGGAGGGGTGAGTCCGAAACTGCTCGAACAGATCGCGCTTGTAGAGCAGAGCGTACACCAGGTTGGGGTTGTGATGGAGGGAGTTGGTCAGGCAGGAGTTGATGATCTCCAGCATCATTCGGATCACTTCCTCGATCACATTCAGGTCTTGTGCCTTTAAGAAAGGAGTAAAAGGTCAGTGTGCCCTTTTCCATTGCAAAATATTGAGTAATAAAGGCAGTGGACAGGTAATTATTACTAATAAAGCTATTAGCTAGTAAAGCCTTTATGGTGAGCAAATCTGGCATCCATGTGTCTGGAAAGGAATCTGTTTTCTCCAATAATCACCAAAATTTTAATTAAAATGTATCATTCTAGTACCCAGCCCAACAGATTGATTCTCCCAACAGGAGCCATGACATAAAGCATTACCATATTGTAATCAGCCAAATCCATAAGGGTTAAGTGAACACAGTCTTTTCAACACTTCCTATTCTAAGTAAAAGCACTTCAGCATATAATTTATTTATTGTATTTTCTGTTGAACCCCTATGCAGGAAGGAGGGATAGGGAAAAGAGAGAAAAAATAACAGAGAAATAAAAAACAGTGGGTGAAAGAGAAAAGCAAAGGCAGAAGGAAAACCGACTGGGTCAAACATCACTGCACCTTGAACATGTGTCACTGTTACCAGACTCTTCCCTTTTGACTATTTTTTAAGATTATTTTCTTAGCATTGAAGAACGCTTGCAATCAATGAAAAAGGGAATCTCCTTTTGTAGTGTACTAAGCCTTCACACTAAGATAAACTTGTAAAGCTTTTCATTTTGTCAGTGCATTTGACAACTCAAACTTCCTAAGCTGAACAAGCTGACATGGGAACTCCTGCCAGCTGTCTGGATTTCCCTTGAGCTCCACATCAGGATATCTCCAATATGGTTATTCCAACTGCAGAGCTGTCTGTCCTGCCTTGGAATAAGGTAAAAAAAAGGGGCACTTCTACCTATTTTGTGTCATTTAGGTCGTCTCCATCACATCAAACACTGGACTGTGAGACTTTACAGGTCTGGCAAGAATGTGAACCATACTAAACCAGCCTGAGTTTTTCTGCTGGGTATGAACAATGAAACCACTGACATTTTCCTTTTGCTGACTGCCCACAAAGTTCATTTTCTGAGTTATCACTTAAGTTCTTCATAAAAAGGCAGCACTTACAGCAACATTTTGTTGGCCTGTCATTCAATCTGAACACAGTTATTTTCTACTATTAAGTAGCACTGTAGGAATTGTCATGTGGCAGATGCATACTCTCACCAAGGTAGAAGAGAACACAGGAATTTTCATTATCCCGTTTAGACTTATAAAGAGCAAAATTCTTTGCTACCACTTTGCTCTGGCTGCTTTGAATGCAAAGCAAGGTGCATTTCTTTCTAGAAGTGTAGATCACAGAACCCCAGAGCGGTTTGAGTTGGAAGGAACCTTAAAGCTCAGCCAACACCACCTCAGCCATGGGCAGGGACACCTTCCACTGTCCCAGGATGCTCCAAGCCCTGTCCAGCCTGGCCTTGGACACTCACAGGGATGCAGGGGCAGCCACAGCTGCTCTGGGCACCCTGTGCCAGGGCCTACCCACCCTCCCAGACAGCAATTCCTGCCCAAGATCCCAGCTGGCCCTGCCCTCTGGCACTGGGAAGCCATTCCCCCTTGTCCCATCTCTCCCTCTCTTGTCCCAAATCCCTCTCCTAGACATGACCCTTGCAGAAGGCAGCACCATTCCCCTAACCTGCTCCTCCATTTCTTTTGTGACACTGAGGACCATGGAGAAGTGAGACCCTATCATAATTCCAACACTTCAGTTTGGTTATCCCCAACACTTGTCTTCTACAAGGGAGAAGGGAGATTTAAGTGGGAGCTTTTTGGAGCTCTTGTTTGAAGACGAATATCTCATGCACGCATTCCAGTAAAATTCCTCCTTTAGCAACGATGCCTGACAGTGAAGGTTACAGATTTTTTTCTGAATGTGAGTATCTCCTATTTTTTAATGACTTTGCCACCTAATTTAGCATTGTAGTGTAGCTAACAACAATGGGAGAAACCCTTACAAAGCTGATTGCTGTCAATGGGATCACAGCCTTCTCTGACAGAAATAATCTCTACTTTCAAAATGCAGGTGGTTCCTCTGCCTAGTTACCTAGTTATTGTGCTATGAAACAGCATCCCAGGTAGGTGTTGTGAAGGGTACGTAATGGAAAATATTAGACAAAAATAGAAGTAACTGCTTCAGCTGGGATCTGAAGAAAAACCCAGACCTAACTTACCAGGGAAATGGTGCTTGCCTATCAACTCAGACTTACTGCAGAATAGTCTGTATTATGGTTTATTTTTAAAAGCATGAGTACTGGCATACTTCTGCCCCCAGTGCAGCAGGGTGAGCTAGTGACCAAGACACTATTCTAAAATATAGACTACACAACTTTCACAGAAATATTATGATTCCAAATTGAGATCTAGCCAGTTACCAGAAAGGTAACAAACCACACAACTACTTTTCGAAAACTAAATGTTTTTTAATAAAGGGTGTTCAGCTTAAACTTCAGGCATACAGCTAATTGAAACAGAACACACAGCTAACCACCTTCTAATACATTGGAGACTCTGCTAATGGTCAGCTTCAAACAACAAAAAGTTTCAGAGGTTATTGAACAGTAATTAAATTTAACATTTTTAACAGCTGATGGACAGAATTAACCACCTGTATTTAAGCTACCACATTGCATGTACAGAATCCAGGACCCACATGAAGAAAAACAGGAGATATAGTGAAGATTTCAACTCACAACTGAGCTACATAAAAAAGAATTTATAAGAAGAACGATCTCCATAAAAGACAGAGAAGTGGCACCGAATCACTGTATTGTATGTACATTATCAGGAGAACTGTCTGGTCCTATAATTAGAGATTGAATCATTCCTAAGGGTTTAAAAGTTTTCAAAACAAAGGAAAAAACAAGTATAAATCCAAGGACAGCATTTGGATGAGACAGTGGAGAAATGCTGATAAAATGCCATGTGGTTTTGTTGCTCTGTATCATCAGTATCAAGCTACAGTCCCACTGCATCCAGACATGGTATCATGTCAGGTATAAATAAAGTTACATTAACATTTTGTTGTTGCAGTTTATCACCCCATGTATTACTTTCAGAGCAGCTGAACACAGCTGAAATGCAGAATGTGTGTGGCCAAGGCAAGGACTAGCACATTATCCTCGGCAGCTTTCTAAGACCATTTTTTTACTGGATTAGCTGTTATATGAAAAGTAAAGTCAAATATTGATTTGTGAAACATAGACATGCTTCAGTCCATTGAACAGTACCTATAAAGGAGAGGAGTTAAAAGTTTCCTGTTGCTTACAACTAACAAATTCACTGTGGCACTCACGTTTAAAATTACCACAATATTCCTTTACAAAACAGGGCTCAGATAATGCCTCTGTCAACATCTACGTGTACCAGTCCTCCCTCACCTATTTTTTCAGTTTATTCCCCTAGAACTAATTATAACCATCATTAAAAAGAAAAGTGGCAGCTAAAAGCTTGGTACCAACACTGTGAGACTGAAATCATGCCTGCAAGGGGGATGGGAATGTAGGCACAGCCTTCACATTACTGTGGGTAATTCTAGGTAGTCACCTCATGTTCCTTCTCAGGAGGAAAACTAAATGTGGTGCTTTTTTGCAAGGATTCTAACTTTTAAGGCAGAAAGGCAGATGTTTGGTCATGTTCTAGATGCATAAGGGATAAATCAGGCACTGACACCTAAAAAACAGCCAGGAACACGTCTGGGTAGTCTTTTGTTAAAAGGAAAAAACAAGTAATCATGCCAGAGAAAAGAGAATGGCAATAAGCTGAGAGGATGTAGGGGAAAACACGATGAATGAGAACATTATCTGAGGAAAAACAATTTGGGTTTGATAAAGGCTATCAAGGAATACACAAAAGTTCAAAGCCAAGGAAAATGATGGGCAGAGTTGGATGCTCCTGGATCTGACTATCCTGCAATATTGTTGCTTTCTTTACTTCAATACAATTAATAATTAGCATGGTATCCTCCCGCGCAAACACTTCCACAGAATTCAATACTTACGTCCTGATGTGTAAAACCACTTGAAAAGTATATGGCTTTTAAATATCAGGAGAAGTCAAGCAGCCTAACCATGAAACCACAGGCATTTGCTCACAGTTCAGTCCCTTATAGACATATTTATCCATCAGGAAACAAATCACTGTCAGCAGACAATGCAAAAACTCAGTGTCACCAAAAACCTGTTTAATTTATAGCGCCCCATCTTTTGCTTCTCACAATGGAACATTCTGAATGCTCATCCTTTAAATTCAATTTGATGTAGAACTTTTTTAATTACTGTGACTATAAAAATCTGAATTTAAAAGTTCTATCATGAATGAAAGCAAATCTCCACCCTCTAAATATTACTAGTTCTGAGGAGATAAAGGGAGGCATGTCTTGTGTAATTCAGCTTAATGTTGCATAACCATCCCTTGTGGTTTGTACAGATTAATATAAACAGAGACAAAATTTTTCAGCTTTCTGTTTTGTCTCCTCTAAAGTTATTTTATATGGAAAATAAAAGCTGGTTGAAAAATCAGAATTTTAGTGACTTGTGATGCTATGAAATGGCATCAATAACCAAAGGTGGAAATGAGTTTCTCTTCCATGATGAAACTAGCTCCTTGATCAGCCCATTTTTTGACTTTCTGTCCTGGGTCCAGGCTGAAAGTCAAGCACTGCCCTTTTTCATACTGGCACCCAAGGTACTGCACAGCACAGATGGTGACAGATTTCTCAATGATATTTTGCCTTTTTGATCATTAACCTAGGAAGACAGGCTGCACACTCAGCCACACCTGGCAGAGGTTTCTCAGAGAAGCTGTGGCTGCTCCATCCCTGGAAGTGTCCAAGGCCAGGTTGGACAGGGACCCTGGGATAGCTGGAAGGTGCTCCTGCCCATGGCAGGGGTAGAACAAGATCAGCTCTAAGGTTCCTTCCAACTCAAACCATTCAGGGATTCTATTCCACAATTCTAAGAAGCACTAGTGAACAAAGTTTAATCACATATCATGTCCACATGACAATTGCATAGTTCAGACTATATATTACGGATATGATTATGGGTTTTTTTGCACGCTGAAATTCACTTAAATGCAATGATTTGGTTTTCCTCCCTTTTATCTGGATGTACAGTAAATCCCAATCCATCCTGTAATATCAGCCAAAGCAATGAAAAATGGCAAGCCTAAAGAGGTCTACTTTCTAACTTTTTTAAAACTTGGAGATCTAACAGAGCAAGTTTTCCTTTGTGGCAAGATCCATATGAATGGTGTTATGCACCATATGACAATGGGTACAGACACCCAGGTCACTGTGTATACTAAAAAACCCCACATTTCTCACTGTGCATTCACATCACAGCAATTTTCCAGCCAAATTATACTTTCAGCTAAATAACTGCTAATTATATAGTTAGCACAATAAGCAGGAAGAAGCTTACCTGCCTAAAAAAAGCAAAACCTGAGCAGAGATTGGTAAGGCACTATGCTATAACTGCACAATGTAAATAGGGTAAAAGAAAACAACAGGACAACACACTGTGCTGAAGTCTTAATTCAAAGAAAACTAACAAAATAAAGTAGAAATGTCACATGTAATTGCAAAAGAAATACTTGATGGAAATGCAGGCTGACAAAAAAAACCCCACATCCAAACAGAATTCTAATCTTAACTGCTTATGACAATGAATGGCTTTTAGTGAGTGGGAACTCGTTGCCAGTAATAAAATGCTTTGACATTTGAATTTTTAAAAGTGCAAGTTGCTTTGTGTTAAAGCTTGGTGGCTTTAGCTCATTCTGACCAATACTGTTGGTCCCTCTCCAGCGGAACCAGGAGTGCACACAGTGTGCAAAAGCTGTGAAGCAGCTACTTGAAATAGCTGGACATGATGTAATAATTTCCTTCCCAGGAACTCCACAATTCACAGAAGGAAAACCATTTTGGACTCACCACTCTCCCTGCTAGTTCTGAGTGACCCCTTAAGAACATCTGCTCCCTTTGCCTCTCTTTGCAACTCAGAAAATCCCAGTATGGTTTGGGTTGGAAGGACCCTTACAGCTCATCTCTTTCCACCCCTGCCATGGGCAGGGACATCTTCCACTGTCCCAGGCTGCTCCAAGCCCTGTCCAGCCTGGCCTTGGACACTCACAGGGATGCAGGGGCAGCCACAGCTGCTCTGGGCACCCTGTGCCAGGGCCTGCCCACCCTCCCAGCCAGCAATTCCTGCCCAAGATCCCAGCTGGCCCTGCCCTCTGGCACTGGGAAGCCATTTCCTGTGTGCTGTCCCTGCCTGCCTTGTCCCCAGTCCCTTTGCAGTTCTCCTGGAGCCCCTCTTGGTACTGGAATGTCAGGAAGGGCTGCACCATGTCTGTGTTCCATGCATCCACACTGTGGGACCACCCATCATCTTCAGAGCTGAGGCTGAAGCCCTCATACGTATGTAGGAATAGAGAAAAGGTGAGGGTGGAGGATGCACAGGCAACTGTAATTATGGCTGTTCTCCATGCTGAGCCCCTGTCCATGATGACTCACTATAGCTCTTCATCTGTAATATTTTCAGTGAGATTCAACAATTTACGAACATAAATTATAAAAAATTATAGTGGTAAACAACTACTTCCTTCATGACGCAGATATGACCATAAAGGCAATTTTGTCGGCAATTGGGAAAAAAAGCATACATACCCTGCACGATTAACAGATTATCAAAAGGACTAAGAATGCCAAATTAACTTGAAACAGACAAGTTCTGCAATTTTTTTTAACTAGGGAGAAACTGGCAGGAAAAATTTGGTAAACTGTTCCAGTTCCATAAGCAGCAGACACACAAAGTATAGCTGAACAGACAGTTTCAGTTCATTTTACATCACATTTTTTTTTAATCCGGCTTTGTACATGCTAAAGAATACTTCAATGAATTATGCTTTTGGACATTCAGTAGTTACTACTTCTCTCTGTAATGCAGCTATTCCAGATTTCAGGGTGGTACTCCTCAATCTTTTGTGAAGAATAGATGATAGACACTCCAGAGAATTTCATCTTGATAACATAATTTATCAGCATCCACAATTGTAATGATGTAAATTTCCCTTTTGTCTTTATAGGAGAATATCTATAGTTAAATATTTTCAAATAATTTACTTTATTTTTAGTTAGTTTAAGAGAAGCATATGTATCTTGTTTGTATTAGCTTTGGGGAACTTCCAAGAGAGCTGTCTGAATTTCCTGCACTTTCAGCAGAAAATAAAACCTTCAACAAAATAAACTCACTCTGCCAAAGGAGTGGAAGAATCGACAAGAATGAAGGAAGCTCACAAGAAAGCTGTTCTTACCCTCAGTGAGCAAAGCAACTTCAAAGCCAAGCCTTTGGTGACCAGAATCTTATCTTTATCTCTTTTACTGGCAATACACTTTGGCTGTTCTATGTCAAGCTCAGACAACTTTCAGTAAAGTAGGTATTACATGAAAAAATGCAGGGCCGATAGTGATTATAACCTCAAGAATCAACCCTGGCATCTCTGATCACTGCTTAGAAATGACAGCAGAGATGTCACACCAGCACAAAGTTTGTTGTCGGACACTTTGCTAAATAAACTGTCCATCCTGACACTCCTCTGCCTTCCCGAGTAACTGGCAAGCTGAGAGTGCGGGTTTTCAGCCACACCAAGCCAGCCCATGCAGGAACACATGTCCCACAAGGAACATGGCATTTCCAGCTCATATCCCGTTGCCAACACCCACCACAGCCCACAACAAGGCTACACCAGAAGAAATGCCATAATGCATCCTGTCCCAAAGGGAAAGGTCCAGGAGCAGTTCCCAAGGGAAAACACACCGCGCGACACCTGCCAAGGCTGCCAACCCAACTGCTTTCATGCTCCAAAAGCCTGTCCTCACAGCTTGCACTGGCCCAGGAAATAATGAGCCATTTCTGAGGACACAAATATAACCCAGGGAAGATGCTGATGCTTCATTGGTACTCCTTAGATGACTTCACCATATCATGTTTCTTAACCAGCTGACCTACAGCTAATCCACAGCTCATCCCCTGGTCAACCCTTCACCTTCATCTCTCCTTCCATCTACGCCCTTCCTGTCTTTGAAATCCCAATCCTAACCACTTCACTTTGAAGTATTCTAACTCATCCTCCACCTCCTTCAAAGACAGGCTCCACAACCGACAAAAAATTATTATAAAATTGTCCAGATTCCCTCATTGCTTTATTGATACTCGGTGATGCTACACTCTCATAGCCCTGTGTCCTTTTTACCTGTTTACTGAGGATTTTGCAATTCCCAGAATCACAGAATCCCAAAGTAGTTCAGAAGGTTTATTGGCAGGGAAACCTTCTACTAGACAGGTTGGTCCAAGCCTCCCCATGAATCAAACCACATAAACTGGTTTTCACCCCAACTAGCTTAGAAAAAGTAAATTACTCTGGAAGACATCTAGTCAAGGTCAAGCTTCAGAGGCTGGTCTAAGCCCACCAAGGTGCTCCAGCATAAGGGGATCCACCACAATGCCCAAAATACCTGACAGTCACCACCTGGGAACTCAAACACTCCCAAGACAGTACTTCCAAACCACACGCAACACTGACAACAGAATGCAAACAGTATTTAGTAAAACTGAACCCAATCATTGTCCAAGAACCCACAAAACCTGGGAAGCAAATGCTTCCAGAAGATGACAACATTCCTACCAAGAAAATTAAAACTGTGTATTTGTATTTAATCATATTGCGCTTGAAATATTAATAAGGTTTTCTTGTTGTTGTGAGGAAATGAAGATTTCTCTGTTTCTCCATGAAACTAAGCAGTATTCCCTAGAGGTATGGGAAGATTTTGTTTAGCTTGACTGGTAGAACAAGAAAGAACAAGTCCCATATGCAACCCTAACTCCACCACACAAAGGTAATAGATCATCATGATACAGGCTTTAATTAACAGAACCAATCTAACTTGAGGAGAGTTCGAGGAGTTTAAAGACATTCCTCAAGTGAAAAAGTTTCTGATTCCAGCCCTACACATTCAGCTTAGCTGCAAAATATCACCAGCAAAACTGTTTGGAGAAGTTACACAGCAGTAAGTGCTACAAGAACTGAAACTTTGATAATGATCATGGAATAACAACCATCATAGGATGATTTGTGTTGGAAGGGAGAGAGACTACTTTGTTCCACCTCCCCTGCCATGGGCAGGGACATCTTCCACTGTCCCAGGCTGCTCCAAGCCCTGTCCAGTCTGGCCTTGGACACTGCCACGGATCCCGAGGCAGCCACAGCTGCTCTGGGCACCCTGTGCCAGGGCCTGCCCACCCTCCCAGCCAGCAATTCCTGCCCAATATCTCAGCTGGCCCTGCCCTCTGGCACTGGGAAGCCATTGCCTGTGTGCTGTTCCTCCATTCTCTTGTAAAAAGTCCCTTTCCACCTCCTTGTAGGCACCCATCAGGAGCAATGCAGGTCCTACATAAGACAAAGTTTCTAATTTATGCATTAAACCTAACAGTAGTTATCTATAGCAATGTAAATAATACCTAGTGAAATCTGTAGACCTCAAAGGGTATCTCAGAAATGATTACTGACGACCCTCTTTGGAGCAAGTGTTTCTCCAAAAAGAAACAAATTCAACAGTTTTGTAGGAAGATACAGTTGCTACATAGACATTAATTTTTGCCTTCCAGTTCATAGCTAACTCCAGATTTAAGCACCTTTATTGTATTTTAATGTTTGGAATGGGCTCTTACTCTTTTTATCCTGTGTGATGTTAACTGAAGTATAGAAACACATATTTTTATCATGAAGAATAGGATAGCAAAACCTTACATCTTGCAAATGGCCACAAAACCCCACCAATTACCAGTTTAAACCAAACAGTTTTCCTCATGTTTTTCCTTTACACCTCTCAAATGTTACTGAACACAATACACTACAGTTGCAGGAATGTAATTTACCCACCAGTACCCTATCACCCTCGCATCATCTCTGACTATATTATCAAATATTTTCTTCATCCCTGGTATTATGCTTAGCAGTAACAACTGTGACACCTTCTACAAAAGTATATATACAAGTATTAGTGTATTTGCTGTGAACCACCTGCTGTCACTCGAGAAAATCACTCAGTAATTACAGATTGCACCAATCCTGGAGTCAGCTCTGGGCCCCTCAGGGCAACAAGGACACTGAAGGACTGGAGCATGTCCAGGGCAGGGAGCTGAGGAAGGGGCTGGAGCCCCAGGAGCGGCTGAGGGAGCTGGGAAAGGGGCTCAGCCTGGAGAAAAGGAGGCTCAGGGGGGGACCATGCAGCTCTGCACAACTCCCTGCCAGGAGGGGACAGCCGGGGTGGTCGGGCTCTGCTGCCAGGGAACAGGGACAGGAGGAGAGGGAACGGCTTCAGGCTGGGCCAGGGAAGAGGCAGGTTGGATATTAGGGAAAATCTCTTTCATAAAAAGGCTGTCCAGCCCTGGCACAGCTGCCCAGAGTGGAGCCCCCAACCCTGGAGAGATTTAAATGCCACATGGATGTGACACTTGGTGACATGGGCTAGTGATAGTCCTGGCAATGATGTGGGAATGGGTGGAGTCTATGACTTTTCCAACCCAAACTCAAGAGGGCTTCTTCAAAGCAAATGATCCTACAATTCTGTGGCCTTACAAACCCACCTTCAGTGTCTAAGCAATTTTAATTGAGAAGGTAACAAAACAAACTGAATATATACCGATCCCCGATTAAAGCTGCCAACCTCACAGAAGCTGAATTCATAAGTTCTCATCTGGTTCCTCACCAATCAGATCCTGTGGTTCAGCATCTCTGTTGCAACACAGCAAACCATCAATGCCTTGGAACTGTTCTCTCCCACTGAAAGTATCAATCTGAATAATTCTGACCCTATCTAAGAGAAAAAACTTAACACACAGGACTGTATAATCCAAGCCCTCGGTACAAACGAAGACTGAACGGAGTTTCCATAATTTCTATACTATCCAAGCAGAAGATTTTCTGGTCCTGATGACACACAGGATACCAGTAGGAAAAGTCAGGGCTTCTCTCTACCCAGCAGCCAAAAGATTCTCTCTTCCTGCCCTTTGGGTGAAAATTGCTACTGAAATTTCTGTTAGCGGCATAAGAAAGTCAGAAGGGGTTCGCAGAGCAGATACATCCATCATTACAATTTGGGGAATGCCAGGGAGGCAAGGGAACAGCGCTACTGCTAAGGCCACACCCTGCCCCTGCTTCCACAGAACAAGACTCCTGCTCTGCTCAAAATCACTGCAAACAGAAACTGAGACAGGTAACACAATAGAAAATGACCACCCAAAACCAGAAAAAAACCCTCTTGACGGTCTCATGACAATATCAGGCATGTTTAAAAACAGTAATTACAAAAAAGGCTGATTTAACCTGTTGCTGTTCATATAGAAGGTTACGGTGTGCACACAATGAAGTTTTTATAATGGCTCAGTATTAAAGAGTAGCAGTGCATGATAAAAAATGTCAGGTCCCAGACAGCTGACATGGGGTTATGGCACGAGATTCCCAAACTGCTGTGAGCAGGAATACGATGCTTTAAAGTCATTATCTTATACCAGAGCTGAAGATAAATCATGGAAAACGCTTTTATTTCTTATGATATATTAAAAGATAGCAGCATGGTTAAAGAAGTAATTCTTTATGACACCACTCAGCAGACATACTGTATTCATTCTTTCAGTGGTGTTAAATATTTTGAAAATTAAAGGGAATAGCTTAACAAAGATATGTGAAACCTATCAGAAAAATCACATTATTGAGCTCTGAAGTGATTTTCAGTATAAAGGAGGTAAGTTCTTCTAAAATATTAGAAAATATAAGAAAGTGGTTTTGTTTTCCTCTTACCTGCCAGTAAAAGTATCATTTGTTCTATTAACCTGGGCCCAAAAAAACTCTATGAACAATTTCAAGAACTGCTCTCCTGAGCTGAATAAAATGGAAATTGTAAGGAGATGAGAAACAGCATTCTGAGAGCTGACAGCAAACCAACTAAATAAAAGGGGTAACTTTTAGATGAAATCTCTTTTCACTATATTCCATCTTAATTTTGAAAGACATTTGGACACAAAGACGCTGCATCAGTTCTGATAAACACAGAAGTTGCTGACCACTGCTCTGCTGAGTGTTCTGGAAGCAGAGAGCAGCTGCAGCCTGAATGCCAAAAAATGAACCTTTAACTGAGATGTGGAAAACCCAAAACTCACAGAAAATAATTGCAGAAGTCTATGTACACAAGGCACTTGTTCCAAAATGAACTATGAACAACAGATGGTATTTTCTCAAATTTTGAGGCAAAATACTCTTTACAGAAATATGTACAAGCTGCATTATCCAACCAAATAAAATTTCTTGAAGTATTTATGAAGTCTTGTCTATTTTGGGACAAAAGTTAATTTTGTGTTGCCTGCTTCATAAAGCACAGTAGTGACAGACAGGGACAAGATGAAAGATTACTGCTGAAAGACAGTGGAGCACCTGGATATGTTGTACATCCATCCCAGAGTCCCTCATCTCTTCCTCATCAAAATCCCATTTGTGATTATAACTGGTTACCTATAATTCACAAAAAGTTTTGTAATAAACTTTAATTAACATACCACCTGTTAAGATGGCTAATTTATTGCAAAAAAATAATTTTATGTATCAGAAAAATTCCATGAAGCTTTTTCTCATGGGAATGAGAATGGGAATGAATTACTCTTCCTATTGACTCAATTTATCAAAGTCTAGAAGATTAGTGTTGAAACGGGAAAACTTGTCATTATTTGTTCAGATAACTTTTTTTGGCTGCATTGAGTAAGCATCTGAGTTCTCTGCGAGTGCTATAAATTATCTGCTGGTGAGCAGATGAAAGACCTGCCGTTTTCTCCTCAGTTTATCTGGGAAGAACAGATATACTTCAGATAATTAGTCCCATTACAGTGAATAAGGTAAATTGAACCTGGAAGGTTATAATACATCTTATTTTCTCTATTATGAGCCAACAGTATCTTTGAGGTCAAGGGTTTGGGTTAGCACACACACAAATGCTGGGGTGGAGCAGGCTCTGTACACACCGTACCAGCCTGATAGCAACAACAAAAAAAATGCATCAGAACACAGTGTCTTTGGAGAATATGTCATTCAGTAGGGGGCCACAGCTCACACAGCTTGGGCTCCAGCCTGAATATGCACAAGAGCAGCTCTGGAAGAGCTCCACAACATTCCACTAATATATCTAAAGGGCAATTGGGGGGGGGNAAAAAAAAAGTATCTTACGTGTCCCAACTTTGTTTCAGAGAAGTGAAGGCAATCAGACATCTCCCAAAAGTGCTGGGGATAACAAATACAGGAGGATTAAACAATGACAATGTATCAGAGGCTTGTCTCCCCAGAGCCTTCTCTTCCCCAGGCTGAACACCCCTAGTTCTCTGCCTCTAACGCAGAGATTGTTAAGAATTGCTACTTCTCGTCCAAACTCTAGTATATTGTTTCTATAATTAACCAATTCTGTGAAAGAATTCCGATTTGTAAAAGCTGATTTAGCATACAAAATATTCAATTTATTCCACTAATTCACTTAATTCCTAATCAACAAAGAAATGAGAAAATTAGGAGAAATAGCTGATTACATGAAAGGGAATTAAAAGTTTATCTTTCTAATTACACCTGTGAAAAACACTAGGGTGTCTATATAATTCAATAAAAATGAGTAACAGACGTTTATAAATTTCTGTTTCTTCTAAATACATTCTCTAGATTTTCTGTGAGGTTTTTCAGAAATGAAATTTTTCAGAATGAAAAATATTTCACAGAGAACAAGAATCCACTCCTGTCAGTGAGGACAAACAAAATGTAAATTCTCCTTTCTACATGTCTTTAATGCTGTTTTCAGGCTGGGTGATGAAGAAATCAGTTTTCAGTAAGTGGCTTATTCTGCTCCATGGGATACTTCTTATGAGCAGCAGAGAGGAGCCAACCCTTTTTCAAAACCCACTTTTGGTTTTGAATTTCTGTCTATATTAATAATTTTTCTTTCCCAAACCTTTTTCTTATTCACTTCATACGAAGACTGTCTTTTAATACGGTTGACTCATTCCCTTTAAAATACTCTCCTTTCCTTCATCCCATCATTCAGTCTCCTGGCCACCCACACTGCCAATCAGCAGCAGTTGCGTAACTTTATAGGTAATATTAACAACAGCCATCAGTGGGAGAACTGCCCTCAGCATGACACTGTGAAATGCTGCTCAGGGGTACAAGACCTCTCCAAGAAGATAAATTGTAAACTGATGAGATTAACATGCTTCGGTAAAATGGACACTGCTTGGATTATATGTGCCTCCGTAGAGGTAGAAAATGGTCCCATATCAACATTTTATAGAATTATAGAATTGTTAAGGTTGGAAAAGACATCCAAGACCATGGAGTCCAACCATTCTCCCAGCCCTGCCCAGGTCACCACTGACCCCTGTCCCCAAGTGCCACATCCACACGGCTTTCAAACCCTCCAGGGATGGGGACTCATCACTGCCCTGGGCAGCTGTGCCAGGGCTGGACAGCCCTTTCCATGGAGGAATTTTCCCCAGTGTCCAACCTGACCCTGCCCTGGCCCAGCCTGAAGCCGTTCCCTCTCCTCCTGTCCCTGTTCCCTGGCAGCAGAGCCTGACCCCCCCGGCTGTCCCCTCCTGGCAGGGAGTTGTGCAGAGCCACAAGGTCCCCCCTGAGCCTCCTTTTCTCCAGGCTGAGCCCCTCTCCCAGCTCCCTCAGCCTCTCCTGGGGCTCCAGCCCCTTCCCCAGCTCCATTCCCTGCCCTGGACACGCTCCCTCAGTGTCCTTCTTGTTCTGAGGGGCCCAGAACTGGACATGGCATCTGAGGTATGGATGTTTCACTTCAGACAGATTTGAGCAGCTCCACAGGTGAATAACTTCTTTCATTATTTTGTCCAATGTGAAGTACACCATCCTCCTCTTATAGCATGTTTCTCAGAATCACTGGGTCTTGGTCCCTAATTTCTATTATTTTGTCTTTCCAGTGCCTAGTCACAGATATCTGCAATGAAGGAAACTTCGTTCGTTTACTCTTTTAATAATTTCTTAGAACCCTTTGATAGAAATGGATGGGTCTTTTTTAAACAACAACCAAAAATGTACAAAACCCTCACTGGTTAGTCTGTAAATGTCCCTGTAAAACACGAAGAGGAGAAATTGGAAATGGAAGGTACAGCATGTTCCGCCAATATCTCAAAGAGAAAAAGCAGCACACAGAAATTCCAATTCCAATTAGATATTTAGTACCAAACAGCCTAAAAGGTTTGGTACATACTTTCTTCCTCATCCATTTCCTCTACTTTATATGGCTGCATGTTTAAAAAAACAATTACTGGGATGTTTATAACATATGGTCACATACTTATGGTTTTTAAGCACTACATTTTTCAATCAAAACCTTGCGTTAGGAACACCAGAAAATTGTTTTAATGCATTGTTGAAATAGATTGCTGTTATAAAAATAAATCCTACTCTTTGGAGAGCTACTGCATTAGGTTGTTCTGTTTGTCTGTGGATGTCTGACCAAGATGAACCATCCAGGTGAATAATTGGTTTCTGAGAAACCCTGAACAATCCACTCATGTGAAATGGGCAGCAGGAAAAGCATCTAATGACCAAATCAGCACAGAGGGTGCTTTGGGGATCAGTACTGTTCCTTTTTTCATCCAAACACTTCAATATTTACCATTAGTGTGAATAAAACAAATGTTGGCTTACATGGCAGTAATAAACAGTTTTACAGAGGGCTTTATCTTAATAATGTATCACATTTTCTATCTACAGCTACACCTAAAACCCCTCTAAAATCCTAGCAACCCCAGGCTTCCAGTTCTCTCAAATGCAACCCAATTAGCTGTGCAGGAGAAAAATCAGCATATAAAATTCTCCTGTTTAACTTATGGAGGTGCAAAGGAGCCCCAAGATCTCAGGCATTTTAAGACAAGCTCTTACAACTTCTTCAGTTTAATCACCTTCTCTTTTAGGAACATTCATTTAAGCAGTCTTCTCAAAAAACATGGGCTTTGAGTACAGAATTTGAACAAATGCCTTAATTTATACCCTCTACTGCAAAAAAATGTCAGTGTCCTAAAGCTCTACAACAATTAAAGAATAAGTAAAACAATTACGATGTTCATGTTTGGTATACTTCAAACGCTTCTAAAAAGCGAAACAAAGAATTTGGAAATTACTTTAGTAGGTGTATGCACTACTAATGTTGAAACTTCTTTAACTTATTTGTTCTCCTGCCTCATAAACCTGAAGAATGAAAGATTTTCAATCAGATGTTCACAAGATGCTACTACGACAGTAAATTTTCTTTCAAAACAAATGGATTTTCATCCTTATTTTCCAAAATAGTGAGAATTATTTTGGAATAAGGCTTAACACCATCTATGTAACACAAACAGCAGATACCAACGACACTTTTGTTGAAGTCCTGGGTGATGAAAGATCATCACGTTTTTGAAGAACACCATCTTCATGTTCTTCAGTGTATCTGTCTACAAATCTTTCAACCACAAGGAAAGTATTTGTAAAGACATAATAATGCAAAAACTAGCTGCAAAGAACTATTAGTACTTCATAGTAATATATAGAAGTTTAAACAGACTAAACTTCACCAACATCCTTTTCTGAGGATTTTAGGATCGTTCTTCTCTTTTAGGATAATTTATGCAGCATTTTCTCATTAAAGTTTCAATTCATTTAAAGGAAAGAACTGATTACAAATTCAGGCAGAAGTGAAGAATTCAGCTATTACTCAATAGAAAAGCTTGCTTTAGATTTGGGCTAGGTTGGTTATTTCAGTCTATTCTGAAATAGCTATTTTTTTTGTGATATAAAAATAGGGGGATTAGGTAGGAGTAATATTCTATAAAATATAATTCATCTGGAGGAGGGCATGACTAATATTTAGAAAAAGTATTTATAGGCCCCCTGCTCAATACTGGAGACAGGCAAACCCAAGAATAACCTGATATTGAAAATGTTACTTCATCAGCCATCAAGTCAGAGTAATCAAAAAATGGGTATTATAGGGCAAAACAAGGTGACTCTCCTATTAAGTGCAACTTAAACAGCAAGAATACGCATACCATACAAAACCCACCCAGTACTATATTGCTTTACCATGTGCTTTTGGTAAACGACACCCTAATAAGGAATTTCTTGTATAATCACATTTTAAGTTTATTCCTGTAGACAACAAGAGAAACTAAAAATTCACACACAAAAATGAAGGTTTTTTTGACTATTAATGATGCATGGCTAAGGCATTAAAAAAAATCTTACTGAGTTTCTTGATGACATGTTGAAATGGAAGAAAATAGAGACAAAAGAAACACTGAAGAGACCTAGGCAGTGCTTTGGATGCTACGTAGGTGGTTTCTGAATTTTAAAGAAAGATGATGACAAAAAAACCCCAAACAACAAAACAACAAATCAAAACTACCTTAGCTTTTTTCCTCACTCCAGTATTTGACAAATACGAACATATCTCAGTCAGGAGTCTTGATTTAATTTGGCAAAAGCTTCCCATTCTGCCAACAGTGTATCCAGTTCTACATATTTTGTGAGTTCTTAACAGTTACCACTGACGACCAGCTGAACAACATTAATTGCATCACCCTAACTCTATTATGGCCAACCAGTTTATTTGGAAGTAGGTTTAATTTCATTTCTGCATCATTACTGGAGTCATCATAGGATTGTGGGGAAGACTTCCCATTTCTTCGTGATAACTCACGTTTATAGAAGAACACTTCTATGTGATGGCAGAGATCTGCATTAAACTGTTCTTTAGATAATTAAAAAAATCAGATAGAGCTGCAGGATGCCTAATGTAATAGTAGATATTCAAGCAGAGAACACATTGTAGGACCTGGTGAATCTAGAGGTCTTTTCCACTCCAAATAGCTCTATGATTCACAGCATCATATAATCCTAGAATGATTTGGGCTGGAAAGGCTTCTCATGGTAACTCCCAAAATATCACAACATTTATTTAAGGGCCAAATTGTTCACATCAATAGTGAATGAAATATTTGTTTGCTACATACTGGATTAAAAATTAACTTCTCTGTACATAACTGTATCTAGAACATTAACGAATTTTAGATCTTTTCCATTATGTTTAGAGGACAGCATATACTGCAGTTCATGGACCTGACTTTACCTACTCTATAGCAATTTCAAGTTTCCAAGATAAATATGGCTCTTAAAAAAAAAAAAAAAAGCTCTTAATTGTAACTGACAATNGGAGACTGGGCTGGTTCCCTCTTGGGGGAACTGAAATGAAGGACTACTCATTAAGTACTTGGAGCTTTGAATATAATCAAATGTAATAACTAGATATAATCTCCCACCCCCCAAACTTCTTTTTTGTTGAAACCACTTTTGTAATACTGGTTTTTAATAACCCCCATAATGGCCAAATTAGAGGGACCCCGACTAAAGTCATACATCCCACATAAAACAAACATTGCTTTTTCTTCTTAGCTTTGTTTTACAAGCTACATTACTTCCAGATGACGCTTGAGGGGCCTAGGAGTTTCAAGAGTTAGATGGTTAAACAGACAGCTGCTTTCTATTTACCATATAAATCAGGGAAAAATCAAAGAAGAATCTAAATATTAGAATTCATTTAGCCCATTATGGAGCACAAACTGAGGGGGAAAAGAAAATAATACAGAAATCTTGTCATCCAGATGCAAAGTTTAATTCTGGTTATCAAGATGGGAGAAAAACTCATCAACATTTGCAGAGTTCCAGCCCTCCATGAAAGTCAGCTTTGCACAGTGGGTAAATTTACTGGATTGGAAGGAGTAAGGAAAAGTCAGCTCTGACTGGGAACTCTCCCAGTACCACAAGGCTTTGCTACTGCAGACTTTACATATATAACTATATATTAAAACATTTATTTTTATACATTTACATGCACACACAGAGCTCGCTACATTTGTACTTTTTACCTTTTACCCTTGGAATTGCCAACATGTTTGATTTCTATACTAAATAACCCAAAAATCCAACAGATTTTGGACAGAGGATTAAAGGATGGCTCTCCATGTATTGATTAATGTATCTATTAAAATGAAAAGTTCGACATTACACTACCAAGTTTCTATCCCAAATCTTATCCACCACTTAAGTGCTATTTAAATGACAATGCTATGTATTAAATAATTGAATATATTGCAACTAAGTGGGATTATTTTTAGAATTTTTCCTAACACATTTAAGCTTCATCTGGCTAGAACAATTTTCTTTATAAACCCCAAATTTAGGAGGTAAGACTCAAGTGACGACGTCTGCTGAACTACTTGAATCTAATACTAGCCCCACATTTGATTTTAAATTTCTTCCTTTTTTTTGCATTAAGGAAACTGGCTTTTTTCTTACATCAGCAAGAAAATGACATAAATCTGCCAAAAATCAAAATTTACTCGCTTCTTCTCCATCCACTCTTTCCCTAGAAAGAATTAACAAGAATCTCTTGTTATCAACTGTAGTTTAACAAGCAGGGGAAGCACACAAAAATCCTAAGGAATATCATGAGACCCTTAAAAAGGAATTTTTGGGGTAGATGGCACCTCCAACAACACATCTGATGTGCTATTTCCCAGGAGCAGTTAGCATGTCTCTAGTTATGCTGTTAAGTACCTCTGAATTGATAAATTACATTAGGCAAATGTAATTGGTAATCAAATTACCAAGAAAATCATTGATATGTGTACTTCAATAATATGTCTTGATTTGAACTGAAAGAAGAAAAATTCTCATTTTATTACCAGTTTTCTTGTTTGCTAAAAACACAGGAAAATATGCTTTCATTGAATGCAAGAAAGCAAGAAATGCAAACCCAAGTGGATCCTTCCTATTTCCAATTGGATCCAAATACAGTACTTCAAAACACATCAGTGCTGCTACAAAAGCAATGAATATTATTATGGCTTATGAAACAACAAGTAAACTACTCAGCATGAGAATTAGTCTACCAGAGGATATAGAATTCTACTGTGTCCTTGAGGCAATAATGACAGGGGGTGGTTGTCTCTGTCCTGCTGCCTTCTCCATCCTGCTCCTGAATCCCACCACAGTGACAAGAGTTTATCAGGAAAGGACCTGGACACCAGTCCAGCCTCAAAAAATGAAACAACTTGCTCTTTTCTTTCTTAAGAAACAGAAAAACCAGAAAAGCAGGAACAATATCAAGGCCAACGGGGTCAGTTCCTTACTGAGTTCCCAGTTCCCAGCTCTAGGGTACACCACAGATGTGATGGCAGACTGCAGCAGACACTTACAAAAAGAACATTAAGAAATGTGGTAAAGGTAGAACTCAGTATATACCTACCACCATCAGTGAGTATAAGCTTAGGGACTGTGTATTGGGTTAAAAACTTAACTCGAATATAAAGAGTACAACTGTTCAAACACCCAGAATTTAGGACAGTATCTCAACCAGCACCTAGAATACTTTTATGTATGATTTAACCCTTGGATTCAGATTCCACGCAAATTCCCCTTTGGATTACAGAGCACAGTAAGAAAATGAATAATTTCTAAATTAAAGTGAATGAAAAAATGGTGAGAAACACATTTTTAAGTACATGTTGGGTCTGAACAGAACCTACAAAGAGAACTGCTTATTAGGTACATCTCCACCTCTCAATGAACAAGCCTGTGCAGCGCAGGCAATATTGGAATCACCCCTTTCCTTAGCTCCACGCCGGGATACAGAGGTAGCACGCACTTCAGGAATTCAAACATTTCAGTCCCCTCAGCTCCTACACTCCTCCTTGTTCTTACACACAACATAAACACAGGCTTTCAGAAGCAGAAATTTGCTCATGTGATGAAATCTGGCCTCAACTTTTTTTTAGTCAACTGCCTATGTTTCAGACTGAGCTGTAACATGAGCAATTTGGAGAGGAAAAAGAAAGGAAGAGAAAGCCACACTTAATAGTTTACCTTATTGTTTTAAAATACTTTCCTCACCCTTACACCAATCTTTCCAAGTGCTCTCTTTCCTTCTTCCATCCCTACATCATACCAACAGTAAAAAGAGAAAAAATTCACTGGCGTATCTAAGCCTGTTGGCTGTACTCCAGGGAGCTTTCCCAGCTCTATCAGTTGCACTGTTCAGCTCTCTCTGTATGTAAGGGGACATCTTGGAACTGAACACCTTCCCTGGGCCTTTCCTTAATTACAGTATTGTTTACATCCAGCAAGTTTAAATAAAAACAGTTCAAAACCTATAAAATACTTTTTCAAGCACTGTATTCCTACATACCCCAAAATATATATCTTCATATGTATGTTGTCACATGTCTGTGTGTTTTACAGACGTGTATCATGCTGTTTCCTTATTTAAGTGTTTGAACTATTATATCAAACTATGTTTTTAGGTATTTTTATATTTAATGCTACAGTAATAGGATATGGAAAGTCTCAGGCAGGCATATTCTGGATCATGTATTAGCCCTGAAAATAAAACAGTTAATACATTTTCATCCTCAGAAATCCTGAGCAACTGATTTTCTTCCCTTCACACAGTACTGCAGTGAAAGTTGAAATGAGTACAGACCAAAGATATTTCAGCAGTACAAAGACATTATTCAAGTCCTCTCAAGACGTCTCCTTCTTCCACCCAAAGCAAAGATTTCCCAACAAGCTGTGCAATTAAATACAAAATTGTTGCCTACTTGTAGGCATTGGCTCAGCAAACTGAAGGGAACTGGGAGTGTCCATGTATTCAGAACATACTAATTTGCCCCATGACTCCAATTCTCCCCCAGAGGCTCACTGGGAATTGTTTTCAATCATTTTTAGGCATTTTAAGATTCTGTGAATGCTAAAGCCCAGTTCTTAAAACTGCTGTTTTCAACTGTGTGTTTTAAACATCCAGAATTACAAATGGCTTGAAAAGCATGAGCTGACAGTAAGTCTCTTCCCTCTGCATAGCTGTGGTTTTGTTCTGCCATTTCTAAGTGTAATTCTTGTTTTTTAGAGACGTTTCAGACATGACATCATTCATACAGGTTCCTGTATTTTGATGTTGGTGGTTGCTCAGCTGCCTCACTCTGAGAATCCTTTGCAGATTTAGGGATGTATGACTTGAATTTCGGAGCACCCATTACAACATTCATTTTGATACTCACATAATCAGGAAGTGGAGAGTCGTTTGAACCCAGGGAACCTCTCAAGGACTGCGTGGCTTGCTCCAGCACTTTGTTGTGTTTTTTAGACAACAGAGAAAATAGACTGCAGGAAAAAAAATTTGAAATAACTTCATGATACTGTCCTGAAATAGTTAAGACTGTTCAATAAGAAAAAAATGTTATTATATACACAATTTTTTTAGAATACAAATAGTTGTATTATCTATTTATTTATTTAACACATGGGTAAGTAACATCAGAGTTTGAATCAGAAATATTCTATACAATATATGATCTGAAGAACATTTTATGTTCATTATTAAATTAATAAAAGCCAAACTGTCACAGAAGGAATGTCATACATGCAATTTTAGTTCATAGTTTGTGTTCACTAGAATGCAATTTTTAAGTGCAGCACCTCATGCAATACATTGTAATATACACTTAAGTATCTCATATATTATCCATTCTAATAACCTATTGCTTAGACAGGAGAAATCTGAGCATATGACAAAAGCCTTGGGTATTTTGAGGCCAAGTTATTGCATTTTACTAGCACATACTATTTTCAAATTTATTTTAGCCTAAGTCAATGAAAAAAGGATTACCTGAGCTTTATAAATAATCTGTTAAATCAGAGGTCCATACACATACAGAGAAATAAACACATTTTTCTTGTATTCTGGAAAAAAGCAGGGCAATGACACTCACAGAGGATGGTGTAACCTGACTTACAAGGAGAATGGTGGAAGCAGCAGTAGTAGGCAAAGGCCACCAGCTAATGCCCAGCAGCAGCAAGGGCTGAGATGTTCCTCTAAAGCCCTGGATAGCTCAAACGTGGCTGTCAATTCACAGATAAACCCATCCCTATCTTGGTAGAGCTTCTAAGACCATCGAGTCCAACCCTGCCCGCAGCACAGCCCAGGCCACCCCTGTCTCATGTCCTGAAGTGCCACTTCCACACAGCTTTTAAATCTCTCCAGCGATGGGGACTCCATCACTGCCCAGGGCAGCCTGTGAAAGAACAACCCCTTCCATGGAGAATTTTTCCCTAATATTCATTCTAAACCAATTCTGGTGCAACCTGAGGCCATTTGCTCTTCTTAGCAGTCAGACTTTTTAGGCTTTCTGTGTTTAAAAAAGTAATTTGGACTTCTTCATTTATTTTTGGAGCATTATAGGACTCCTATCAGGTTTTCCTAGGATGACTAGGTGTGTTTTAGAGGGTGGAAAGGCTAGCTTGATTCACATGCACCAGAACGGTTACAGGTGAGGCCCTGGCACAGGGTGCCCAGAGCAGCTGTGGCTGCCCCTGCATCCCTGGCAGTGTCCAAGGCCAGGTGGAACAGGGCTTGGGACAGTGGAAGGTGTCCCTGCCCACGGCAGGGAGTGGAATGGGATGAGCTTTAGGACCCTCCCAACCCAAACCATTCAGTGATGCTGTGAACACAATTCACTTGCAAGTGGCAAAATCTACTTGAGCATTATATTCTGGACATCCTCCATTTCCTGGAATTGGATCAGTGTTTGAAGGCACGTGCTTGCAAGGCTCTTCTGCCTAGTGAAATGATGAATAGCAGCACTGGGAGAAGTCCCCTGAATTTTTTTAACTTGTATCATTCATATTATATCCTTCGCAGATGGTAGGAGTGGATTCTTTGGAGTACCAGTGCTTGTCAACCCATTGCTAGTCAAGAGCCTCAGGAAAAGGCTTTTCCAACACTCCTCGCAGTCATGAGGAATTAGTTACACTAACTCACAGCTACTAGTCAATACCACTAGAACATTCCATGTTAAAAGGGGAAGAAGCAACATCGAAATTAAGACATACTGGTTACTTTTTGCCTTCTTCCCCCTCCCACTTTCTGTTACTGCATTCCCGGACTGAAATTTTTGTTCAGATCAGTAACTTGATCTGCAAGGTGGTCCTTGGTAAGAAACAGCAGTACTACTTCAGCAACCATGAGTATCTTTGAAGACTCAGATTTCAGAGATACTGTCATCAGCACCATCTAGTGCCGTGGAGACAAAATAATCAGTTAAAACCATGCTGGAGATGCTTACGGTGGGGTGCAGCAAAACCACATTAAATCTGGTGTCTGCTCCAGAAGACAAAGGTAGTTTCACAAAGAGGAAGAATTTGGTAAAGAGGATTTCCAACTAATAGATTCTTCTCCAAAATACGTGAAGTATTTTGGCTGTAAAGGAAATGTAAATATAAACAAAGAAGTGGGATCAAGATTTTGGAAAGTGCATGTGTTCAATGCATGTGAAGAAGATAATGAACATACAGTGGTACTCTGCTTGGAACCAAAATAGTAAAAAGTAAATTTATTTATTCCAAGAGAAATGTAGAGAACTGGGGAAAAGCAGAAAGGAAAATAAAGGATACGTTATTTCTTTATATATTCTTTAAGTTGGGTTTTTTTTTTTTTTTTGGTTTTTGGGTTGTTTTTTTTTAATAATTAGGTGCACTGTAAGTAGAATTCATGGCATCAGCAAGACCTTGGTGGATGATTTCTAGCTCCAAAGCAGCAGCGCAGAGGCTTTTGTTGTCTTTCCCCTTGCAAAATTCTGCTTTCCAGCCACAAACTCATGTCCTTCACGCCATGCTGGGACAATTCTTTGTGGGACTACTGCCCGTAACACAGATATCCAGGTTAAAAAACCTCAACACCATTCTCTCCTCCATGCATTGGTTATCCTTCTCCATGAACCATCCCTTAGATAAGCACAAAAGCAGGATACAGGCAGGATTTTTCATAAACTTTTCATAATAGAAATGCATACAACTGCAAACTCAAAGAGCTCCACAAAAACACTACAGCTAAACATAGAAGAAAAAAAATCAAGGCCAGATATTGTGATTAACGAATGGATTTGGAGCTTCCTAGGAAGTAGTGTTGCCTCCTGAATTGATGCAAAACTTCAATTCCAAGTCATTCACTTATTATCATGCCTCTGCCTCTAGCTCTAAAAACCACCTAGATAAATATGAGACTAATTTTTAAAGTCTCAGCACAGAGTTAGTTACAACCCTCAAAAGGCATTTTTGTGAAGTTTAGCTCATAAATACCTTTCATCACCAACAAATGCTGCATTCTAAAGGAGCTGTTTGATTTTGCAGCAGTCATGTCTCCAGTGTCTTTAAGGCTTGATTTTGATTTTCAAGGCATGAATAATGCAATTTAAAAAGACCAAAAATGCTTTACAACAAGGTTGTTCCCCTCTTCACAAGAAGGTACACGGTCCAGAAGTGGAAGCTGAGACTGTCTCCCAAATCTCCCTCATGTGTCTTCATCACGCATCTATTTTTGCCCAACTAGAAGTCAAGTTGTGATCAAACAGAAAAATACATGTACTACTGAGGGCAGCGTGCACAGGCTGACAAGAATATGGATTTTTCTACCGGAATATTTGTCTTCTTTCAACCACTCTTCTCCATCAACTGTCAGGCAGGCCACGGAGCTTGATAGCCCTTCAATCTCACCCATTACGGACTTTTCATAATAATAAAAAGCTATGTTCAGACAATGAAAACATCTTGGTACCCCAACTCATCTCTCCCTCACAAAAGTACTTTAGCAAGCAAAACAGTAAGTTGGAATAAGAGCAACATGAAGTAACAGCTAGCATCTGTTAGAAAGATTAGGAACCCTCAGCTGGCACTATCAGGAGAAATTCCTGCCTGTGAGGAGGTGAGTCCCTGACACGGGGTGCCCAGAGAAGCTGCGTGCAGCTGGAAGTTTCCAGGTCCTTGGCAGTGTCCAAGGCCTGGCTGGACGGGGTTTGGGGCAAGCTGGGATAGTGGAAGGTGTCCCTGACCACAAACAGGGTGATCTTTAAGGTCTTTGCAACCCATACCATTCTAAGATAACATGATCTATTACAGATCATCAAATCGCACCAGGAATGAGCTCAGCCAGCAAGGAAGGTTCAAGGCTGAACAACAATCTCAAGGTCATGTGGTTGTTTGTTTTTAAGGAATTAAAAACAACATTGGTTTCTTACCTCCTTTTAGACAGCAGTTTTTAATTTAACTCGGGGCTGAACTTCAGTAAATAAAAAAATTAACACAGACTAAATACTAATGGTTGCTAATCCCAGTGAATTGATTAAGTGATATTTGCACACACAATAAAATGCAAACCAGTAATATATGAACTTAACACTTTCAAAAAGTCAACTCCACAAAGCCTATAGATTCTGAAAGGAAAAAAAAGCCAATATGGAGACTCATTTATCAAGTGCCTCAAAAAGTGTAATTTACATCAGTTTGAAACAGCTCATAAAGTACACTTCTCACATTTAAAAAAAAAAGTATAAAATGCAGCTTTTATAACAAAAAATTTGGAAAAAAAGATGTGGAAATTAAAATTAGAAGTTGAAAGGAAATCCAGAGTTAGAATTTGCTAAAACCTTTTCTGAAAGCTTTTGACAATGAGAAGGAAAGGTAGCAGTGTACTTTATTTTAAGGAAGTAAATAGGATGCTCCAAAATTATGACATGCCAGTTTGTCCTGAGCATAATACTGGAACAGTAATAGTGAAATTCATTCCCAGGAGGGTATCACCAGCACTGAAAAATATACCTTGTCAATGGCCTTTCAGTGAGACTGGAAGTAAAATAAAGCACAATAGTACTCCTATTTTAACAGGCTTCTACAGATTATTTATATGACTTTATCCCACAAAGTGGAGAATGTTTTTTTTTTATTACGAGAGTTGAATAATCAAAAGTAACATGGGATGCATTATGTGAACCGAAGGTGAGACATCCCAACAGTCTGAAAAATATTCTTAATAGGGCCAAAACCGAGCACATTCTTGGCCCATCTAAATACCAAAAGCTATTAAACACTTGATCAAGCTACCAAAATACTTTCGATACACAGGCAGAATATATAAAGTGACTTGTATTAATATACATCAACGGTAAAGAAATGCCAATGGCCTGAAGTTGCACCACAGAGGGTTAGGTGGGATATCAGGGGAAGGTTCCTCCCTCAGAGGGTGCTGGCACTGCCCAGGCTCCCCAGGGAATGGGCACGGCCCCGAGGCTGCCAGAGCTCCAGGAGAGCTTGGACAGCGCTGCCAGGGATGCACAGGGTGGGATTGTTGGGGGGTCTGTGCAGGGCCAGGGGCTGGACTGGATGATCCCCGTGGGTCCCTTCCAACCCAAGATATTCTGTGGTTCTATGAAATACTACAGTTAAACTTTGCAAATGGCACAGTCATTACAGGAGCGAATAACAAAGAGAAAAGGCATTTTAATTAAATTTTTCTTTAGCCTGCAAGAAGTTGGACACAAAATAAACTTGCTGAGATTCAATGCAGCAAGAAACGATCCAAGCTTCTCACTTAAGGATTTCACCCTGGGGGCAGCAACTAAGGATGACCAGACAGCAAACAGCCCACTATAATGCAACAGAACTGCTGAAAGAGTACCTGTCTTTGGTTTTCACAAAAATAGGGCCCTTCGAGACAAGAAAGACATTGAAGGGCTGGAGCATGTCCAGAGAAGGGAACAGAGCTGGTGAAGCAGCTGGAGCCAGGTGGGTGTTGGTCTCTTATTCCAGATAAAAAGTGATAGGACAAGCAGAAATGGCTCAGGTTGTGCCAGGAGGTTTAGTTTGGACATTAAAAAAGTTTCTTCATGGAAAGGGCTGTCCAGCCTTGGCACAGCTGCCCAGAGCAGTGGTGGAATCCCCACCCCTGGAGATGTTTAAAAGCCATTTGGATGTGATACTTGGGGACATGGGGCAGTGGCAGACTGGGCAGTGCTGGGTGCAGGGCTGGACTCAAATGTCCTTTCCAATCTAAACAATTCTATGATTTTATATCCAGTAGAGTTGTGCTATGCAGCAAGTGACCCTGGCATCCTGCATGAAAGATTTTGAAACAATTGTATGACAATGCAAAGGCTCTAAACCAGAAAACGTACTTCTCCATGAAATGCTTGAAAACTCATTTATTCAATGGATTTGAGAAAAGATGAAAGAGTATTTTGGCCAGAAAGCCAAAAATATGCAAATGGAGAAAGGAAGCTTGCTTACAGAGGATTCTACAAGATACCAGAATTTAAAAAAAAAGAGTTATCGAAACAGAAACTTAACTATCAGTACATGGGCACAGATCTCTCTTACAAAGGAGGCTGAAGCCAGGCTCAAGGTGCTATAAATTCCTGTTAGCACTATCAAAGCAATGGCAAGGAGGGAAGGCAACCTGGGAGGAAAGAAGGCAATCTCAATACCTAGGGTATGAGATGAGCTTAGACTGATGATGTGATACAAAGAAAGAGATGGAAGCCTGAAAAAAAGGGGCACAGACAGAAACAAACTGCTGACATTAGCAGAGGAAAGTCATATCAAGTTATAAGACAGCAAGAAGGGTTAAGGATTGTATTGGATTGGATTTCTCACAATTCAAATCACTACTGAGCTTCTAAAGGTGAATTTTAATTTATCTGAATATATAGAAATATTAAATACATGCTGAATAAAGAACTACTTGAGGACTAATGGGCCTCTCTACAGAATTTATTTAAAGTTTGGAAATTCAGATGTTTTGAATTTTTTCTGCCCACTCTCCTACTTCAGAAGTGCTGCAAACAAACTGAACAGCACCCAAACACAAATCACTATCTGGTGATGGAAGAAACCAGTTCCATGAATCAAAAAGTTTGAGGATGAATGTTCTCAAACAATTCAGCCATACTCCGTGATGCTTTTTCTCTCTCCTCCTATATACATGCCAAATGTACTATTGTTCTCTACTTTAAAGACTTAAATATAAAGCCCTAAACCTTGCTACACAAGAAGTACTCCTTTTAAACAAAAGGATTTAACAATGCCACAATCATATTACACAGAAGCTCTAAAAATATTTTCAAAATCTGACATCTAAAAGTTAAAACCATACCTTGATTTCTGTATATATAAGGAACACTTCTTGGGTTTGATCTATTTTTTAAAAGGATTACAGCAAAACCAAAGTGTGTGCTGTGGCACAAGAACTCTAGACATGGATATGTGCCTGCACAGACGTCTCCACGCAGACAACCTGAAATGCCCATCTGGTTGAATAAAGGTCCATGAAGGGTCATACCAGACATCAGAACAAAAGAAATGCACTGTGCTGCTCCACTTGAAATACAATAAATGCATTGTCCCACAGACCTGTATGGGGGACAGGCTGTAAACAAGTGCCTGTCTGTGGGCGATGGAGAAGTGCTCTGTGAGCACTTAAGGAACCCAGCACTGGGAGAAATCCATTTAGTACAAATAAATGCAGAGAAAAATCCCTAAGTCCCTTGTGCTCATGTCTACTATAAAGAGCCCTTGAGGCATTCTGCATTCGAATTATCCAAGCTACAAAGGCACATAAATAGAAATAAAGAGAGACAATAGCTATGGAGAACTCCAAGGCCTTTGCAGAGCAATTTACTCTATAGAGGGACACTGCTCTTATTTATTTGAGCCCATATCTAAAGCCTGGGAGACATTTAGGATCCCAGGAAACAGAACCTAACCAATTAAAATATTAAATAACAAAATAAACAGAAAGCAAAAACATTGTATCTTTCTTTCCAGTCTTGTAAAGTGAAACATGACTAAATTCCGCCCAATAAAGCTTTGCTACATTTACTATTAGGTCCATCTGGCCTGTGGAGATGATGTGAAATTGAGAGACTGACAGTGTGCAAACTCCACAAACATCATGGGCGTAAATAACATGGTTTGCATGGGCCACACTGATGGACAAAGGGTGTTCAAGGGATCAGGGAGTGAAAAGAACTCCCAGACACTACAACATTCACATGATGGGGGGCATTGCCATGTTCCAGTTTTGCTGGACAGTGATCAGACCTTTTTCTGCTTTTCTTATTTTGTGCCTTCTTATAAAGATATAAGTTTGTGTCCCCTTGGAAAAAGCTGTATGCTGCAGCTGGCATCATTTTCAGGGCAAATCCCATAGTACAGAACCTCTGAGTGATTTGGGTTGAGACAGATCTTAAAGTTCCTCCAGTTCAATCCCCTGCCAGGGGCAGGGACACCTTCCACTGTCCCAGGTTGCTTCAAGCCCTGTCCAGCCTGGCCTTGGACACTGCCAGGGATGCAGGGGTAGCTTGTCTGGGCACCCTGTGCCAGGGCCTCACCCTCCCTTCTAAATAAATGATTTCTTCCTAATATTCAATCTAAAACTGCCCTCTGTCTGTTTAAAGCTTTCTCGTCAGTATCTGCCCATGTAAAAAGTCATTCTCCTGATCTGATTTCTGGCATCACAAATGTTTTTAATGTAGCCTGGGAAAGAAAACTATTTCTATCCCATCTCCCTGTTAAACAGCAAACATAAAATTCCACAAACATTTAATTCTACAATCCTAAACTTGATCCTAATAAATTATATACTTCACTTCATGACAAAACATCTCATTAATTTTAAAAAGTACCCTTTTATCTGCCACTGCTTACATATGAGAAGAGAGATCTGTAAGTCATGTGCTATAAAGCCGTATCAAATTCTGCCTCACAGAGGACAACATTATTATTTAGAATATTGCTATATGAAGTATAAAAACAAGAAGTCACTATACCCTTGTAGGTATATAAACAAAATCAGAAACAACTTCAAACAATTAAGGGGGGCTTTGCATTAATGAACAGGATTTCCTGCTAAAATGGAGTTAGAAAGACAATGACGCTAAAAACATGGAAGAAAGGAATTTGATGTGGCAAGACAGAAGTAAATATTTACAAAATAAGCCAAAAGTTTAATTTCCAGAGACCAGGAAATGTATTTTTCAACTGAAGGCATAAATTGTTCGGCATCTCATGGCCACTTTCCAGCCAATGTTGGGAAATGGATGCTCCTATCACTAGAGAAGTAAAAGGAACAGAAAGTAGTAAATTCCTTCCCCTGTAGCTTGGTACAGATCGTTTTATTCCCCTTTTGTCTGGCATGCCAAATAACATCCTTGTAATTCCACTTACAGGGCAGAGGTGGGCTAAGACCTAACTATAGGTTGTATTGAAGTAGAAACTGAATAGGCAGACTGTGAATTCCTGCATGCAAATCCTATAGAACATGAAGATTTTGACTTGACAGGGCAGAGCTCTGCTGAACAACATCTCCTGTACTTTTCAAGAGAGTGGCAAGCAGGAAACTAAATTCTGAAAGGCTGAAAGCTAAGGGAGGAAAATTAGTGCAATCCAGTACAAACAGAGTATGTTGGCAAAGCTCAGATTAAATACAAGGTTTTTTCTGAGCTTAAAATACTCAAACCTGTTTTAGGTGTCTCAAGGTATGCATGTAATTCCTTTCAATGATCCATGTGTTTGTCCTGTTATTATTTTATAAGAATATCAAATGGGCAGAGCCCACAATATTTCCATTTTATCAACTTGCTCTTAATTCAACAGGGTGTCTCATAGCTGCTGAGAGATGACATTTGCCTTGAATGAGGGCAAAACTCTGTGGGTTAGGGTGAGAGGAAATGCTGGAGAAAGCATCCTGAGCCAAACTCTCACCCAAAACTCCAACAACAGACTCCTAACAAAGAAATAACAACATGAAAATTAGAGAAACACTACTGTCATTCAACCTAACGTCCAAACCCCCGTCCTTCGAGCAGCTTGGTTTTGGCACAGCTCTGCTCAAACACACTGGCTTTGTGAGCACATTTGTATTGGTATGCATTTGGGTGTGTGTTACACTTGTGAAGAGAATTACTGTGCCCTCTGAACTCATCCTGACCAGAAAGAATCCAGGTCCACTTCAGGAGGTAACAGACTCATTCTGCAGGCAGAAGGACACAGGATATGTGTGTCGCTAAAAGCCCTCTTTCTTCTGAGATTTAAGCAGAACATGAGTCTGGAACCCTGGTTCTGTACCCGGAGCCCTCTCAGTGCTCACCTCTGGCACTACCCTGTCCTAATGCAACTCCGTGGGCTCGGCAAGAGTTTGGCTTTTCAGTGCCCTGGCATGGTTACAATGAATTAATTGTTCATTGCAATTTCCCCGAAACTTGGAAATAATATCACAGAGTCATAAAATGTTTGGGTTGGAAGGGACCTTAAAGTGCAACCCATCTGACCTCCTGCCACAGGCAGGGACACCTCCCACTGTCCCAGGCTGCTCCAAGCCCTGTCCAGCCTGGCCTTGGACACTGCCACGGATCCCGGGGCAGCCACAGCTGCTCTGGGCACCCTGTGCCAGGGCCTGCCCACCCTCCCAGACAGCAATTCCTGCCCAAGATCCCAGCTGGCCCTGCCCTCTGGCACTGGGAAGCCATTGCCTGTGTGCTGTCCCTTTCTGCCTTGTCCCCAGTCCCTCTGCAGCTCTCCTGGAGCCCCTGGAGGCCCTGGCAGGGGCTGGCAGCTCTCCCTGGAGCCTCCTCTTGTGCAGGCTTTGACCTAACTTCATAAAAGTTGAGTTTCAGTGTCAAAGCAGAACAAGAAACAAGCCCCTAGGAGGACCCATCACATGCTGCAAACAGAGAATACTATTTCTCCTCTTACGCCTTTGTCTCCTTCCCCCCTCCCTTCTTTCAAGTCCCTGTCCTAAAGGTCTCTTTGCTGTGCTTGCACAGGAAGGAGTTTCCTGCTTTCCTCATAGACTGACCTTGTCTTTGGCCAGGTCCTTCCTGATCACAACTTTCTCCCTCCACAGTGATCCTGCTAGAGGGCATGGAAAGCCTCTAGCTGTCTCTCCCTCAGCACTACAGTTTGTTTGGCTACCCTACTGACATAAAACCACTCAAGTTTCAACAAACTGGAAACTTTATTTTTTAAGAAATAAAGATAATCAGTTGGACCAATCAACTTTACAATAAGGTCATTGCTAAGGACACTACAGAAATGACCAAAAATTCAAACCTGACATAGTTGTCACAGCTAAGATGTTCTCCCAAGCATAATTTTGGATGTAAAGACTTGCTTTTGCATAACAGTGAGGTCATTTCTAAACTTCCAGTCCCCCATAAAGGAAAAAAAACCTGGAAGACAACACATTTACATCTGTGGGTAACTTCCATAACTGTTCATAGTGGGTAGCAATATTTTTTCCCATATCCATATCTATAAAAAATTTGTATTTTCACTTTGAACACTTGAGAACCATTGAGAACTTTTATGAGTAACACGGGCTCTAAAAAGAACAGTTATTAAGGAAATAAGCATTTTCTGTCTTCTGGATAAAGTTAGATGGCATGTGTTCAGTGTGCCTGAGGCCACACAAAGAATGAAGACAATATTAAAAACCCCAAATCAGTGAATAACCCTACATTCAGAACAAAGCACAATGAACAACCACTTAATTAAAGATTGTGTTTCCCTTTTGAAACAAAGATGGTGAATTAAAACTTCTCATAAAACCTTAATTTATTATTTCCTGAACTTTGAGTCAAATTTCAATATTGATGGAGTCAATTTTTTATGTAAAAAGTGCATAAAGCACAATATACTGGGTGTATTACAACCTCCTTCAATAGAGTACCTCCATCCATATCATGTTAGTGATTTTGGCTCAAATATCTCATCTTACTGAATTTCCAGACATAAAAAAGTACATAGTTTGAGCAGCACTACTATAAAGCCAGTGCTGGAGCTGAATTTTGATCACTCCTCCTACACCTTTACTAGGAATTTCACATAGGATGTTCAATCTGCCATTTCCGCAATTTCCAAGGCATGTGAATTCAAACCAGTACATACAGAATTTCAATTTTCAAATTTTGCTCACACATTCCCTTCTGAATAAATCATGTCAGGCATGAAATACCTTGGAAGGAATAGAGAAGAGGACTTCAGGTATGGTACTTGATAATGAACTCAAAATTCACACTACAACATCTGGTATCACATTATCCAGACAGGCTTGAGCAGAGGCCCGTGGAAACCTCTGAGTTTCCACATGGCCAACNTGGCACAGGGTGCCCAGAGCAGCTGTGGCTGCCCCTGCATCCCTGGAAGTATCCAAGGTTGGGTAGGGCTTGGAGCAGCCTGGGACAGTGGAAGGTGTCCCTGCTCATGGCAGAGGGTGGAATGAGATGAGCTTTAAGGTCCCTTCCAACTCAAACCAGTCTGGGATCCTATGACTGAATGTGTGCACCTAGGTAAAACACCGTCACCTTCCTCCCAGAGAGGAATTTGTTGGAAATACTTCTCCTCTGCAAACAGCACTGATGTGCAGATACATATACGTTCAAAGAGATGAAATGCTTAAACATTTTCAGAAGCACATAAAGGTATACTAGTACTGGAAAAAAGGAAAAATGCAATAAAAACACAGGATAATGCCAAACAATGTAACATACCAAGTGTTTTTCAATACAAGACCAAGACTAAGTTTAATATATATTTCTAAACCCATCCTGTAACAACACACTACTTGAAAACTAAGTATCTCAAATAAAAATTGTTTACATCCTTCACTTTAATGTCAACATCATCCCCTTTGTTGCATTTCTGTGAATTTCTGTTCTTAGAAACAGAATGGTAGGCTGTCATAAATAAACCACGTTTTAAAGGAAAACTGAGGTTCAAATAGGTATAAAATTAAAGATAGGTATTTTCATCCTGAAAAATACTGCATCACTGAAAGAAAACATTTATCAAGAATACTGAATTTTTTGTAAGGGATGTTAATATCCAGTCAGAATCCAACTGCAGTGAATGTTGAACAAAACAAGGGATAATGAAGCATTTCATAAGAGCACAATTCACTATGGAAAAAGCTACAGTTAATGACCTACACGGAGGTTAACTTGGCTTTAGGAAGCCC
This sequence comes from Donacobius atricapilla, assembly GCA_013397315.1. Lineage (NCBI taxonomy): Eukaryota > Metazoa > Chordata > Aves > Passeriformes > Mimidae > Donacobius > Donacobius atricapilla. The sequence continues at coordinate 66,613 of WBMY01006408.1, read as the reverse complement.
CAGCCTGCCCTTGCCCAGTTCAGTGTAGATGCTGTGCCAACATCCTGGGAAATCAGCCCACAGCATTTTCTTAACTCCTGTTATTTAACTTTTCTCTTTATTTTATTTCTCTCTTCTTGGTAGCTTCAGCCTCTCAACAACACCCATGTCTTTTCCTATGTATTCCTGAGAGATAATGCCAAGGCCTTTCATCTGCTTCATTTTCTATGTATCTTTATTATGAACACTAAAGTTGATCTCCCTAACATCACATCCCATATTCCCAGTGTTCAGTGATTTTCTCCTTGTTCTAGAGATCATAAAACAAAACAAAACAAACAAACAAACAAAAATCAAACACACAAATAAACAAATAAAAAATGGGGGAAAACAACTTGTGAAGCATTGCTGGAAGGATTTCAAAGATCTGAGATTAAAACAATGTGAAACTTCGGGACATAGGTTAGTGGTGGCCTTGGCAGTGCTGCGGGAATGGTTGGGCTGGATGCTTTTAGAGGGATTTTCCAGCCTAAATGATTCCATTAAATGTAGAGCAAGGACCTAGGAAGGTTAAAACACAACTCCAGGGAACAGGATATCGGTAATCAAGAATATACCATGGTCTCCAGCATGTACAAAAGCATTTATAAATACACTACAGGCAGCTTGAAATGCTCTGAACTACTCATCATTGCAGGAAGATGACAATCTTGGAACGGATAATCTGGAAGCCTTTAAGGAAGGAAAAATGTTTGGAGCACTGAATTCTCCCAGATTTTGTCTCCATCACCACCACTGTTCTCCCAAACAAACATGTGTGATCAAAATCACTGTGGCTCACAGCAGGAAAAGACTTGCCAGCATCCTGAAGGATCCCTAGCTTGGACCGTCCCTTCATCTTTTATAAAAATACTTTCCATATCTAGTAAAGTCACATCTTACCCAAGTTTCACAATCCAACCTTGACAGAGCTGAAATGCAGTCCTGTTTCTCCACTCTAGTCTGCCTGTCAATGTTTTTGATTTTACTCTTCAGTGAAAAAGGTGTTTCCTATGAGATCTAGAAATGTTACATGGGCGTGAATAGCCTTTATCAAGAAAAAAAACAGATTTAGGTAAAGCTTTAAAGCTATTGTTCATTACTTTTCAGCAGGAAAAATGTCATTATTTCCCACATACACTCTCATTTGAAATTACCTTACCCACTACTGAACCTGTCATTCTGAAGAGAGATTATTTCATTGCCTTCAGACATCCTCAAGTCTCAGGATTGTTGGGACAACTAACACAGATTTGATTTAATGATTTATTTCAGCATTCTTGCAGTTGTGTAATATTTTTCCATCTTAAAAATTAACATGATAGCTTTTAAGTCCCAGTCCTCCAAGCTGCACAGTAATTAAATTTACATTGTCTTCAATTTATTTGGAAATTAACCTCCTTCCCACAGAGAAAGAGGTTGTGCTTTACCTCCCACTCAGTTTAATAAATCTTATTCTGCTGTGTAATTCTTTCTGCCTCTATCAATCCAAAAATCCTCCTAAATTCCAAAACATTGCCCTCCCCAAAATGTACTTTTTAAAAAGACACATTTCTGTGATGTTCCAGGTCATTCTCTGTTTTTCGCAAGGTTAAGACAACACTTCCAGGAACTGACTTCATGAGGATAAAGCAAACACTAACAAATTTCATATTCTATACTGTACAAAAACCAAGTACAACCGTCATGGGTTGGGATGTAAATTTTGCTTCCACTTGGGAAACAAATGCTAGGCCATAGGATCAAATATATTTCAGTAGGATATTCAGAAAAGATGTAGTAAGAGTCTTTCTAGGCACATACAAACATTGTTCTCAACTTCAATTTACCCAGGTGAAAGAACCAAAGAATCACAGAATCCTTTAGGTTGGAAAAAACCTCTGAAATCACAGAGTCCCAGCAGTGCCCAATCCCCAGCCCCAAGCACTGACTGCCACGTCCAGGCCTTCCTTGGACACCTCCAGGGATGGGGACTCCAACACATCCCTGGGCACTTCTAAGCCTGAGCACCCTTTCCATGGGGAAATTCCTCCTCATGTCCAGCCTGAGCCTGCCCTGGCCCAGCCTGAGGCCGTTCCCTCTCCTCCTGTCCCTGTTCCCTGGGAGCAGAGCCCGACCCCCCCGGCTGTCCCTTCCTGGCAGGGGGGTGTGAAGAGCCACAAGGTCGCCACTGAGCCTCCTTTTCTCCAGGCTGAGCCCCTTGCCCAGCTCCCTCAGCCTCTCCTGGGGCTCCAGCCCCTTCCCCAGCTCCCTGCCCTGGACATGCTCCAGCCCCTCAGTGTCCTTCTTGTCCTGAGGGGCCCAGAGCTGTCCCCAGCACTGGAGGTGCCTCAGCAGGGCTGGCATTCATCACAGATGAGTCTTCCCAACCCTGGTGGTGTAATCTGAAATCTTAATGCAAGGCCAAAACTATCCCGGATACTGAAGCAATTTGTAAATGTGAGCAACTACACGGACAGTATAAGGACTCTGAAAGATAAGATCAAAATAATCATGGTATTTTATAATTAAGACAAGCTGTAACACAGTGATGAAGTATAGACTAGATAAATGGACAAGGAGGTGGACAGAGACGTGGCTAAACTCAAGGGGTCAGAGAGGTACAGTCAGCAGTGCGAAGTCCAGCTGGAGCCCAGCCATTGGTGGTACACTCCATGTGTTGATTCCAGAGGAGGCCACGGAGATGCTGCCAGGCCTGGAGCCCCTCTGCTCTGGAGCCAGCCTGGGACACCTGGGGCTGCTCAGCTGCACAAGAGAAGGCTCCAGGGAGAGCTGCCAGCCCCTGCCAGGGCCTCCAGGGGCTCCAGGAGAGCTGCAGAGGGACTGGGGACAAGGCACAAAGGGACAGCACACAGGCAATGGCTTCCCAGTGCCAGAGGGCAGGGCCAGCTGGGATCTTGGGCAGGAATTGCTGGCTGGGAGGGTGGGCAGGCCCTGGCACAGGGTGCCCAGAGCAGCTGTGGCTGCCCCTGCATCCCTGGCAGTGTCTAAGGCCAGGATGGACAGGGCTTGGAGCAACCTGGGACAGGGGAAGGTGTCCCTGACCATGGCAGGGGGTGGAACACAAGATGTATTTTAAATATTACTTCCAAACACTCCGGGATTCTGAGACCAGTGTTTTCTAGCATGTCCACTGATGCTCCAGCTGGTGAGGCAGGCTGCAGCCTTGGCAGGTTTGCAGGTGATACAGAACTGGGAGGAGAAGCTGATGCACATGATGGTTGTGTTGGTACAGGAACAAGTACAGGCTGGATAAACTCTCCAAGAGAAACCTTGTGAAGTTGTGAAGGGCTGTAGCAGTTCCTGGGTGATGAGAGTTGACCAGACACAAAGCAGCTTTGCAGAAAGGGCCCTCAGGTTCCTGGGGAACACGGAATCCAAGGTACACCAGCCCACTGACAGGATTATTCCCCCCTCTCTGCTCAGCAGTGGGAAGCCCCACCTGGAACACCAGGCTCCAAACAGCAGGGACATGCACACACTGCAGCAGGTCCAGCAAAGCACCACAAAGATGATGAAGGGACTGGAGTGTCTCAAGTGCAAAGAGAAACTGAGAGACCTGTGATTAGCCTGGGGAAGAAATGGCTCACGAGGGTCTCAGAACATACAAGTACCTGATAGATGATGAGGTGGTGTTAGGTCACAGGTAGGACTTGATGATCTCAAAGGTCTTTTCCAACCTAGATGATTCTGTGATTCTGTGATTATGATGGGAAGGTCTAGAGATGATGAAGCCAGACACACTGGTGCCCAGAGAAAGTACAAAAGGAAATGGGCCCAAGTTGAAATACAGGAAATTGCATTTAACCGTAGGAGAAAAACCACAAGTTACTCAGAGAGCTTGTGGAGTCACCATCCTTGGAGATATTAAACATCAACTGAATGTAGCCTTGGGCACAGAGCTGTTGGTGACCCTGCCCTTGGACATGACAATCTCCAAAGATGCTTCCTAACTAGGCACTTTGATGATTCCCTGAAATCACTGAGCACAATCATTGAGCACAACTGAATAAACAACAAAATGCAAGGAAAACTGCCTGCTGGGAATGAATACCAGGTCAATGCAGAAACCTGTAAAGCCACAACTGCGCTACAAAGCACGCTAGGAAATACAGAAAACATATTCAGGGTAAAATTCTGCACTAGCAAGAGGATCCCTTGTTGATTAATTACAAGAATGCAGCATCAGAAAGATATGATTTTATTTATTAGGCTGGGAGTTTTTTATAATCGCCAATTTTTAATTTTTGCTGAGTGAATGTCACACTAAAAACAAGAACTTGCATCTTTTTTCACTCGGAAAAGCAGAACATCTATGTTGAATTCCCTTAAAATTCTTCTGCAAAACTGAGGAGTAATCACTGAATTTTCACCAACTGGTAGTCAAAAACTCTTATCACACTAATGCTGACAGGTCTGTTAGAGGTACTTTACCATATCTTCTCTATAAAACTAGGCTTTCCTCATTTATAAAATAATCTGATAACTAATACAGAATACAGGCAAAATGTAATCCTGCACATTATGCACCTAGAAGTATTTAAGGTAACCAAGCGCAGAAGGCAGAAACATTAAATGGGAACTTTAAAATCTTTCATTAGTTCCATGTATTGAACCAGTTTTCAGCTAGGCTGACGCCCCAGAAAACTTTTCCAGCAGAAGAAAAGCCAAATGCTAATCACTGTCCTGGAGGTTACACTGGGGCTGCAGGATTAGTCATCTTTGGAAACCAGTTGTGGTTGTTCCTATTTTCCTCTCCCACTGCTTTTTCTGATCTGTGGCTGCTGCAGTGGGAGCATTCTCATCAATGTTTTCTCATAAATTCAGCTTACAAACACGAAAGAACAAAACCACTTAAGAATAGCTCACAGCTCTCACCCCCTACATCCTGCTGCAGAGTGGGGATCCAAAAACTCCTTACACAACTTAAATCAATCCTTTGGAGGATTGGAATAAAGGGCTGACTAAATCCTCCCCCAAAGCTTTTCTCTGCATTTCTCAGTCAAATAGGCTGTGGTAAGGAAGGGTGATACCAAAATGTGAGAAGACACAACAGTTCTTGTTTTCAGATGTTCTCAGTAGAAGCCGGAAATGAAAAGAACAGAAGGAGTCGTTCTTACAGTGCTATTAATTCTCCAAATCTGGAATGGTTTGGGCCACTTAGGATGAATGGATCTGGATGCCCGTTTCCAATTTTTCAGGCGTTACACCTTCAATAAGCAGGTCAGCAATGTTCCCTATGCCCTCCATTCAGCTTCTTTCCTCGCCATCCTGTTCCAGCCATGCAGGAATCCAGGCCAGGTCTGCGGGACCCAGCAGCTCGGGGGCTCTGCTTCTGCAGTAATGTGTTTATGACCCCTCACTGGTGGCACCTGCCTCTTTGGTGGAGAATCACTAATTTAGATTCAGCAGCTGGGCTGCTGGGAGACTACCCAAAACTACTTCAGAAGGAGAATCATGAGGATGATGCCTCTAGTAACTTGTATTGTTAATCAAATATTTTTTAATTTTTTTTTTTAATCAAAACAAACCAAACTTTCCAAACTCATGCTATCCACAGCTGCAGTTGATTGGAAGAATAGAAACTCTCAGGTATATCCACAAAGCAGGTCTGCCCTAAGGCTCCTGCACAGAACATCTCTGCAGCATGTATCACAACATCTGCTTTGAGACAACTTGGGATTACTGGAATAAATCCTGGGTTTCACTATATAAAGTTTATCTCCTGGACTCATCACTTTTAAACTAACATACCAGGCCCACATGGGCAGACCACTTAGATATCCTTCTTATGCACAACATCCCACTAACCAAATTATGTTTCAAGTGAAAGCCTCCCATGAACCTAAGAGTATGTTGTGAGGTTCTCCTATTTTTAACTGCACTGTTGATTCTTGGGGTTCTTGATTAAAAATAACCTAACTGAAATTTTATATATTTTATGAAGTGGGACATGTTGCATCCAACCTTAAAAGCATAAAACTTTAAACCTCTTGTTCTCTACATTAACAAGACTAATTTCTTGCTGCCTCTGCTCTTCAGAGTCCTTGATGAAAATTTAAAATTTCCTTCATCACCATTGTTCCTATGCACAATCTGAATCCCTTAAGCTCATCCATCTCTGTCTCCAGGAGATACCTGCAAAGACATTTGCTGCACTGTTCTTGTGAATCATTTGTTACTCAAGGTTTGCAAAGTTCTTTGAAATATTTTAGTACTCAGGGTACTGCCCAGTTCTGGGTAGACACACAGATCTCTCTCAGGAGACCCATGTAGGTCGTTTAAACATTTAGTTCTCAACTGGTATCAAGATGCATATACTCCTACTTAAAAGGGGAAAAAATACATACATTCTGATGCTTCAGACATTCTGACTGGAACATCACAATCAAAATTATCAATTGTGACAACTCTCGCTGCAGTCAATACTTTCTTAAATTTGACAAATTGGAAGACATTTTGAATCAGTAATGTATGTTTGTTATTTTCTAAATGAACAATTTTCTGTATTTAGGCAATAATTAAATATTTTACTAAGCTGCTTTCACTAGTCAAAGTTCATGCAATGCTGTTTGGGAAATCAAAACAGATACGAGTGCATCACCTAGACGGAGAAAGCAGCTTAGTAGAATAGCTGCAGGGCACTCCCTGCTGCCAGTGGCAGTGACTTAAGGAAGCTGCTGGAGAGGTGCAACCAGGGAAGTTAGCAGAGATTACAGAGAGAATTCTTTCCCCTTTCACCTATAAACTGTTTCAGTATAATCAGACTGACACGCATTTTGTTAGCATTCTCCTGAACTTTTCAGACAAGTTATGGCATTTTTTCTCCTTTTACTCCCAAAACAATAGCTTATTTACATACTTACCAAAGAATAAGACACCCTCCCAATGCTGATTAAATGCCAGACGTTACGTAGGAATGCAAAACCCCCAGACTCTGAACATACTGCTACAATGGAAATGTGTGAAAGTAATTTTGTTCCAGTTTCATCTCATGGGAATGTGGCATGCTCATAAGCATCCAATTAAAAATAATTCCAACTGATCAAGATGTGTTTTAGCTTCACATGCTAATGTGGTAGAATGCGTCTAGAACACGCCTGTGATAAATTTCTACCAGTGTGGGAGGAATAAAGATTATTATAGAGAAAGAACATCACTCTTGCAATTTCCCCCCATCACAATTTCATTTGTTGTACATGGGAATGTAGAGTTTTGGCAACCTGTGCAGTTTTGTACTATTTGGGTCAAATCACCTGGGGAACCTGAGAAGATATAATTTTTAATGGGAAGATTCCAAATCAAAATGCAGCCTTTTAAAGCAATCTGTAAGGCAAACGAATAAAATCCTGCATGGCAATCTGCCTGTAACTTCCACATTTTATGCCAAAAGAAGCCACTTTGATCCACTCATCTGACACAAGCCATAGGAATTCCCTCAGCTACTTCCTCCTTCAAGTCCAATAGCTTTGGCTAGACTTGGACATATCTTTTAGTAGAACATCCAATCTCATTTAAAAATTCCAATCTAGGGAAATCCAGAGGCCTTGTTAAACTATTCCAGTGACTCATACACCATGTAAAAAAAGATGGACCAGTCTCAGCTGTGTTTGCTTTCCAGCTACTGGAGTGCATTGTACTTCTGAATCAAATCACAGAATGCCCTGAGCTGGAAGGGACCCACCAGGATCACCCAGCCCAGCCCCTAGCCCTGCACAGACACCACAGCAACCCCACCCTGTGCATCCCTGGCAGCGCTGTCCAAGCTCTCCTGGAGCTCTGGCAGCCTCAGGGCCGTGCCCATTCCCTGGGGAGCCTGGGCAGTGCCAGCACTCTCTGGGGGAGGAACCTTTCCCTGATATGCCACCTAAACCTCCCTTGACATACCTTTTAAAGAGCCCCCTTATTGAAGGATTTATTTACCCTTAATCTTCCAAATAATCTAAGGAGTAAGCTAATAAAAATGCCAGAGTACTTCTGATTTCTTTCAAAGTCAACCTTGACCTTTTATCTTGTAGGATGATCTATGTGCAAGGAACTCCACCAGCTTGATGAAAATATACCTTGCTTTCATCAAGCTTAGACAATTACATTTTTGTATCAGCAATCTCTCCCCTTCACTGATCCCTCCTTCCCTAAAAACTATTTCTGATACTTAATTTTAAATAGGGCAGGACTTAACAAATCAATGCAGAGGGTTTCCACTAGACCAACACCCACTTCATAAGCATCCAGTTAAATTGTATTTGAGACCTGCAAGCCAGGCAGTTCTTCACCCCGTGAAAACCCACAGCATTGATTTTATATCTCACTGGTTTCTTAATCATTAAGCCGTGGAGTACAAATAGTCTGTAATAGAATTATTTATAAACAATTCTGCTCTGCCAAGTCACTCAGTGTTGAGTGTAAAGTGATCCTTCCATAATAAACAACTCCAAGCCTTCAATAAAATTGAGCAGCTGACTAAAAATCACAATCACAAAGCAATAAAATATTAAATTATATTAATTCAACAGACCTCTGACCTTTTTCTTTTTAAACTCTGTTTTTTCCCCCAAAGAAAAAATGATTAAGTGAGATGGATTTTGGGGAAATGATCCACACCAACACAGCAGTCAAAAAAAAGCCTCATCTCCTGAGCTGTGCCCCCAGCTCAGAAACTGAGCCCCACAAACCATCTTGCATGGAAGCTCAGAGAACAGTTTCCATAGAAATTTACGGGCCACTCTAGAGTAATCTCAGCATATGGGTATTAACAAACCAGCCTGAATCCTTGAAGAAATATTAATGCGGTTCAATTGTCTTTTTGTCCTTTGTCAATTTTCACTTTTCTTGCTTCTATTTACTTCTTAAGTGACTTAATTAAATTCTGTCAGCTGTTCCATAGCTTGCCTAAGACTGAAGTTTAAAATACACCATAACCACTGAACTCAATGATTATGGGTTGACTACTACAGCAACTCACAGCACTGGGCAGGCATTGAAAACAAAAAGTAAAACTGTGCATAGTAAACCCAGTAGGAAAAAGACAACCTTTGAGACTTCAGGTTTAACACTGGTAATGGTGGCAGTTAGAATTCATCAGTGGCACAGCATTAACACAAAAACAATTGTTCATTGCCACAAAAATGTACCATTTGCAACTCTGACGTTAAAGGCTGAAGAAATTATGCCATAAGTTTCAATAACAAGAAAAATTTCCCAGCCCACCCATAATGATACTCTCTGATAGTGCACTGACACTGCATCCCTGAATGGAAACAACCCAGTTCCCAGCAGCCTCTCAGCTTGGTGGGATGCTGAATGGTGTTTGGGGGAACTGAAAGGAAAAAGAGAAGGAAAAAGATCATTGCTCAAATGCCAGCTTTGGAAGCAAAGTGGAGAATCTTATTTAAATATGATGTAGAAAAAGAATGTTTTT
>WBMY01006408.1:19905-57111 GCA_013397315.1 Donacobius atricapilla | reverse complement strand
TTTTTGGAAAGTGTTTAAATCTACCAATTTTTACATGAATTGGAGAAATAATTTTTTCTTTAGGGAAAAATATTTTAAACTATGCTATCTACCAATCCAAAAATAGTTTGCTTTAGTGATAAATGAAGTGAAGCTGGTTCTTGCCTGTGACAGATCCAGATTCTGCCATCTTCACTACTCTACTTTTAATCCTATGACAAATGTGGGGCCATTTATAAAAGCTCTGACAGGTTAAGCTCCCAGTGAAGTAAGGATCAAAGCTTGCCCTGTCCCTGGAAGTGTTCCAGGCCAGGTTGGACAGAGCTTGGAGCAATCTGGGATAGTGGATAGTGTCCCTGGGTCCCTGGAAGGGGGTGAAATGGGATGAACTTTAGGGTCTCTTCCAACCCAAAGCATTCAACAACTCTAGGCAAGGCTGATGTATTGACTATTTTACTTGCAGTAACATAGGGTGAGTTTTTAAACTAACTGCCTACAAACTCAATGGCAACAAATGCTCAGGATTATCAGAGGAAAAGAATTCACATATGTCAAGCCCCATTTGAAAGAATATGAATTGCTGCCTATCTCCACATAGCATTAATCCACACAAAAACCATTTAAGGTTCAGTAACACACATTTGCCTCATGTTCTTCCCCACCTTCCCTTCACAGACTAAAGTCAAATATGTCAGAGTTGCATATGTTTAAGCTGTTTTTGAGGATGACACTTAGACACTTTTCCTGCACTGTTTTAATGTCAGTAAACCATACCAGGACACAGGACAGGGATCCAGGCCTTACGCCCCAGCACAGCTTGCACTCCAAGAAAAAAGAAACTGGAAACTGGATAATAAATTCAAGTTGGCTTTATGCAGCACTTCAGCATCAGGGTTGCAGCAACAGAACCATTTCTAGTAAATTAGCAGCATTTCTCAAAGCTACCCTCCAAGGCTCTGATCCCACTAAGGCGACACATTCTTAAATGAATGTAATTGCATAATTCCATTGACTGATGGCATGGGAGAAGGATGGCTGCAAAGATCATTCTCCATACACTTCAGACAATGTAGCAGAACACTTCTGAAAGGGAGCATTATAACCTTATGAGATACCTTTTGCTGTTTAAACAAACCTAGCATTAAGTAGTACAAGATAAGCAAAAAGGGAAACTGAATGTCAATTTGTTATCATATTCCTTGCTCCTTTTTTTTATCTGAAAAAAACCCACTCTAAGTTAAATTAATCCATAATAGATTTTACCTCTGCTACTTTAAGATATATATACCCAATTTACAAGGCTCAACAAAACTGTATTTCCTGCTTTCACACACAGTGTCAAGCTCGCTATGAAACTAAAACTGTCCATAATTTGTTCAGCATCCCAGAACTAATCATTGTTTGTTAGCTGACTCTTTGCTAGTACATGCACTAAGCCAGTCTGCCTTCAAAAGCAATTTTCCTGAGCTTGACTGTAACCTAAATAGGTTTAAAACAAAACAGGAACACAAGAGCATTAAAACATCACATGATGAATATGAAATGCAAAAGGAAACAGTAAGAGTGGCAAGCATATCTCACATCACAAGGCACAGTTGCTGCAATAAAAAGTATATAGCACAGTCACAACAGAATTATTAGACATTAGGAATTTCACATTAAGAACCCAGGCTCAATATTTATGCTATGCTAATGCTGCGCATAATAAAATGGGTATTATATCCACTATGTTTCTAGAATGTGCAAGAGACCAAAAGCAACACTGGCAGTAAATCCCAATGAAAGCTGCCTGGAAAACTGGCGCTGTGGGCTTGCTCTCTGTGGGATAACAAAATATGTGCTATTTTGCATTCCCTCCTCCCTGCTTTAACCAGTGTTGACTGTCCAGTAAGTGTGGGGTGTGTGACACGTCACCACAAGCTTCTTACACACATCCATGGTACACTGAAACCCTTAGAAATACAGAATGGTTTGGGTTGGAAGGGACCTGAAGGACCACGTATTANGGGGCAGAGGGGCAGAACCCCCCCTCCACTGCTGCCCACACTGCTTTTGAACATGTTTAATCCAAACATTGATATATCTGCACATAAAACCTACCAAAATAGTAATGAAAACTGTAAATCTTTGATAAGTACAAAGACAAGCAACACCATCTGTGGGTATCAGAGCATCGTTAGAGACCTGCTGCTCAGGGCTAAATTTTATATTCTTTGCCAGGAATACTGAAGGGGGGGCAGTGATTTATAAATCACCATAATTAATTATCCTCTGCCTTTAGCAATTTATAAATTCCATCTCTTCTACAAACAGGCTGATCACACAACAAAACACTGTAGGTACTTAATATAGGATGGATTAATGGATTCACACAAAAAACTTCTGACACCTCAATTATGCTGCTGTATTTGATGCTACTTACAAACTTAGACAGGCAAATTTCCTAAGCATACAACCTCTTTAATTGTCCAATATCAAAACAATAGGGAATTAGCCACAAAAACCTGCTACCTCTATATTTTTACAGCAGAAATTTCTATTTCAAATCCTCTCTTCTGCTCCAATCTCAGAAAAAATAACCTGCAGTGAAAATCTGAGATTTTACAATCTCCCAGACTGATGTACTCTAATATATCTCAACTGATGCATAAGCCCCATTTCATAGAGTGATACCAGTAAAAAATTTCTCCACCAGTTTTGGTATGGGGAGTAATTAGATTAATGTTTTTGCTCTAAAACCTTCACAGACTTGTTACATGAAAACACATACAGTTCTATCAGATCTGATTTTCATCCAGAGAACACCTGAAAAATGCAATATCCGTGGAGAAGTACTTAGTTTCCCAAGGATGATTCTGTCAGTTTAATGAGTAGTGCTGTTACTGTACAGAATTACCAAAATTTCATGGAAACAAGTTGGGAGAATTACACCATTTCTTTTAAATTTTCAGGATATCATTCCTACATTACATCTTAAAGAAGACTGTAGTGTAGACTGCACTTATTATTAGTATTAATTTTTAAATAACCCTTTGAAATATCAGGCTTTTGACTACTTTAATACCGTATCCCTGTTCCAAATTAATCTGGAGAATGCCCCTGGGACAGCTAGATTTTCATCTCCTCTTGAGATCTTCAGAGTAATTCTCCATCATTATGCACTACTATAAATTTTTTCTTTTGTACAAAAAGAGCTATTTCAGCTTGCATGCTGTATTTTCTTCCCTTGACAATTCAAGCTGGTTTTACTTATGTTTACTGTGTGGTCTCCTGCTATTGTATGCTGGCTTTGCTGGGAAGCTGCATTTCCACCCTGGATGCTTTCCATGTTCTGATCAATTTTGTCACGCAATTTTTTCCTTGTTTTCCCAAAGCTTCTAGGATCTAGGTTAATATATTTAATTATCCACAGCATCAACAATGAAATAGTAAAACTTGAATTTTTACTTGGAGCAAACAGCTAAGAGAAATCCTTCGGGTATGGCAAGTATGACTTAGTTTTAAATTCACGCTTTTTACAGTTTCTGTAAAGCATCTGCAATTCTCTATCACAAACAAGGATTCAGAGCTGATGGATTTTCTTCCTTCTTATTCTGTATAATTAAAAGTGATCAGGCATACAAAAAAAGGGAGATATTTCTTAACTGTCCCTAGTAACAACCCACAGAAGAGCAAATGGACTCAACTTGTGTCAGGGGAGGTTTAGGTTGGATATTGGGAAAAATTTCTCAACCCCAAGGGTGGTCAGACACTGGAACAGTTGCCCAGGCCAGTGGTGAGTCCCCATCCCTGGAGGGATTTAGAAGTCATGCAGATGTGGCACTTGGGGACATGGGCCAGTGGTTGCCTTGGCAGTGCTGGGGAATGGTTGGACTTGACGATCTTGGAAGGCTTTTCCAGCACCAACAACCCTGTGATTAACTGCCATGAAAACTTCCTGAACTTGAGGCAAAAGCTCTATCATTTCTATTCTTGAAAAGCAAATTATATAGACAACATTACAAATAAAATAATGGGTGTCAAGGAAGTATTAGACACTTGCATGTAAGACAACTTAAATCTCTGCACCAATTCCAAACAAACTATGCAAGTGCAATGGAAGTTTTGTGAACCACAGATCGTGTTCTTACGTCAAGGCTTTGGAAATGGATTAAAATACTTAAACATAAAAAACATTTAAAGCTTCCAAAGCCTAAAGAATTTGTACTCTAGATTTAAAAAGACAAATCCAAACCATTACTAGAATCCCATTTCTAACACACTTTTCAGAATACACATCAAGGATGCCATAAAGACACAAACCATCCCCTCAGAAATAAAAATTATTCATCAGTTAACTGAAAACATGCACAGATCACTCACAGGGCATGCAGCATGCAGTAAATGGAGAGCAGAGGTTAATAACCTGGAAGCATAGGATCTGAGAATGTGAGAACAAGTTAAAGACAAGAGTTCCTCTCCATTGTCACTGAGGGTCGAGAAGCAATGCTGCAGCGTAGAGCAGTGGGAGTGGGGGAAATACAGTTTGTCCAAGACATACACATATCTCCGCAAGTGGCGGCAGGTATAACTGAAAGACAAGGGTAGAGGGAGACAAAACAGAAAAAAGAGGTGTTTTCCTTTAAGAAAGCTAAGTCATGGTTTAACATCCCTGCCTTTTGTGCCAAGAGTCAATGGAAGATGCCAAGAAAGCAATGGAGCGGCTTGACATAAAACAACAGTTTCAAGAAATGGAGGGATCTGTTTGCCCCTGTGCCCACACGCTGGTTCTGTCACTGCTGCATGTGGAGCTTGCCAAGTCTCATGTATTGGACACAAGAATTCGGGCTTCTTTTGGGTGTGTGTGTCATTTCTCTTCCTCCTCCCCCCCTTCTTTTTCTCAGTATCATCGTAAGAAAAGTTTTATCTCTCTCTCAAGATGCCCAAAAATTATAAATGCAGGAGACTGGCCCCTTGTTTACAAAGGTTACCTTTAAAAAAACCACTAAGAATATTCACAAAATTTAACTGTCTTTCACGAAAACTGACAAGTTGACTTAAAGGGAAAAAAAAATCACACAGAATTATTGCTCAGTGTGAACTGCTCTTGCAGCCTGGGACTTCAGTGGTAGAGCATGCTGTATGTAATTCTAGTTTTTCAAAAGCGATGCTTAATCATAATAGTCACCCAATTAAGACATGGCCAGCTTTTCCACGAAGAACTACAGTCATTTCTAAGAAGTAACTATAGAGCAAGCAATAAACATTTAAAATTGATATTAAGCAACCCTGAATACACTTGAGTAAGAGATACATTGCCTTTGCCTATGCACAGGATATCCTCCCACTCATAATAGAAAGGAAAATAAATTCATTAGCGTAGTTCACCTGCAACCAACTGCATTGCTGGAAAGCTTGGAGGCACATAGAAAATATAACCTCAACCAACTTTTATTACAGAGTTAGTATAGAAAATACATTGCTGCATAATGGTGCATAGCCCAGGGTGTGCCAAGTGTGATGATGTGATGTGATGATGTGACTCTGTGATATTACAGCTGGACTTGGTAATCCTGGAGATCTTTTCCAACCTTAATGATTCTGTGATTCTAAGTTGTCCAGCCTAACCAGCCTAATATATTGGGAGAGAAAAAAATCAGTTTGTGATGGTGCTACCAGGCTCTGCTGTCCTCGTTTGCAGCCAGGGGACATGGCTCTCTCCAGGACAAATGTACCCATGGAGTGCTAAACTGGGAAAGTTTCCCATAGAGATTTATGAAAATAAGACCCTTTTGCTGACTTTGGCAAGAACCAACAATGACTGAACTCTAGGCTCCAGCATTCTCACCAAATCAAAAAACCCCATTGTTTCATGGCTTCATAGGTGGAAAACTGGCCCAGGGGTCATACATCCAACTACCTGCATTTCACAGGCTAGTGTCTCTCTAAATCCCTACCTGACATAGTCACACGTGGCCAAAACACTCTTTTCTGAGACAAAATCATCTGTGTACCTCGGGCAAGAAATAGGACAAAAAAGAGTGCCACCAACAGTTAATCAGGATCCTTTCTGTCTGGTAGTTCCCCATCTCTCATACTGGATCAGCTGGGACCACTTGTGATTACAGAGTATCAGCTAATGGAAACATAAACACGGACACTCAACAACATCTTTAAGATAAAAGAAGATGCTCAAAACTGACAGGCATCATGGCAAAGCACCAAATTCAGTCTTTATAAAGTCAGAAAGTAGCATTTAGAAGGCTCCAAGGATTTAATTCCATAGGTATTTTTATAGGTTTCTTGTTTGTTTTTCACATTCTCTGCTACACACTGAGGGTAGAGAACTGAAAGAGGCAAAACTTGGACAAAACACCAAAACCACCATAAAAAACGCTCACTTGCTAACCATCAATAGTGAATTTTGGAATAAAAATACACCTGAAGTAATCTGATACTCTAAGAGACAGCACAGAGAACCTGACATCTGTGAAGAAGCCTGTAAACTACCTGCCACTTGAGAATTTTTTCTACTGTTGTTTCTGGCATCCATCAGTGATTCCTTCCCTGATCCTGGCACTGTTTAACCTCGCCTACAGCTGGTATAAATTGAGAGGGCAGGGAGGAAGCTGCAGTATTGGCTGGCAAATGAGAAAAAGAGAAGAAAAAAGAAAAATAAAAAAAAAAGAAAAGGAAAAATGCCCCAAACAAACCACATTAGTCAGCCATATCAACCTTCTAGAAGAATTTTTTAAAAAAGTGAATTTGCTCAAAGAGATAATTATAATTGGTTCTGCTTTTAACTCTCCCCAACTTCTATGCTTCCTTTCCTCTGCCACTCTACAAGGGTGGCCTGTTCTCATCAAGAGATGAATGCCTTCATCTGACTGCTATGAGAATACTCTCACCCATTTATCCCAATCTGTAATCCTGGAGTTCTGGTCCTCTATGTGAAAGCTTTTTAAATTTGTCCGAACCAGAAGTAGTTAAAATGAAGGCTGAGACCCTTTACTGTACTCACTGCTCACTGCTTCACTCAGGCACATATAGGGGAAAATGTAATTCCTACACATATAAAAAAATTACCCAGTATATCTACATTTATTTGCAATTAAGTGCAGGTCTGATGAACACAAAGAAAAGTTTTCATTCCTTTTTCTTACCCCAACCAGCAAAGGTATTCTGATGACACCAGTTAAGCAAGAGCATCAAAGACACACTTCAAAATCTATGGGAGTTGGATGTGGAGAGCCAGAGGGAAGGTGGAGGTTTCCATGTGAATAGAATGTTTTCAATAGGAAGAGGCCTACAATGATTTTCCAACCCGGCTGCCTGACCATTTCATGGATGACCAAGTTAAAGCATGCTAAAGCACTGCCACAGGGTGCCCAGAGCAGCTGCGGCTGCCCCTGCATCCCTGGCAGTGCCCAAGGCCAGGCTGGACAGGGCTTGGATCAACATGGGATAGTGGAAGGTGTCACTGCCAATGGCAGGGGATTGAAATAAGACTAAAGGTCCTTTCCAACCCAAACCATTCTGGGATTCCATGATGGACCACCTCTCTAGGAAGGCTGTTCCAGAGTTTAACCACTTTCTTCATAAAGAAATGCTTCCTGATGTCCAATCTGAACCTCCCCTGGGCAGTTTTGAACCATTCCCACACATTCTATCACTAAATGCCAGGGAGAAGAGGTGACTCCTTCAGGAAGCTGCTGCAGGGAGCAAGGAGGTTGTGCCTTAGCCTCCTTCTCTCCAAATTAGGCCAGTCAGACTCTTCAGCTGCTCCTCACATTCCTTCCAGCCCTTTCCCCAGCTTTGCTTCCCTTTCTCCAGATGCATCCAAGGACCTTCACATCCTCCTCTGATGGTGGGTCCAGAACTGCAGTGCCCAAAATAACACTGCAACAACACCGAGCAAGGTGGGACAATCTCCTCCCTTGACCAACTGGTTTTGCTGTGTTTGATGCAGGCCAGGATGTGGTCTTGCTCTGGGAATGCCAGGGCATAGAAGGATGTCACAGCTTCCTGCAGCTTTAGTTATCCCCTTGATCATCTGGAAGCCCTCCAAGCACCTTGTGTGAAACCAGGAGACAGTCAAAACCAACAAATAAATAAGACTTTGCTAAAGATTCTTCTGAAGTTTCTCTGAAGATTTCAACACCCGAATTGGCCACTGCAATTATTTTGGTTTAGGTGATCATAGCACTTCCAATATTTAACTCAAACTCCACGTTAATTCAATAAGTGTACGTCAGGCTGCAGCCACAGACTAAACACCCAGCAAAAATAAGAGTTTGAAAATAAGAACTGCAGAAATTCTTTATATGATTACATTCATTTTTTTCATCCAAAATTTAAGACTGGAACAAGACAACAGCACTAAGCAAAACATGCAAAGCCACTTACATCCTTATTTGCTTAAACTAGAAAGCTGGTATTTTCTCTTGTGGAATCAACTGTTATTTTAAAATAAATATATCAAAGGCAAAAAATATAAACAGCACCAGGCCAACATCTTAACACAGAAAGGAAGCAAACTGGGCAGGGTATAGAAAAGTCACATAAAACCAGTGTTCACTAACCCCTCTACAAATACAACTTAGGCTGAAACAGCATATACAGGATTCTAAAGAAAAATTCCCAGTGTTAATGTTTAAGTAATTGTAATTCATAATCTCCCTCTTGGCACATGCCAGATTTTATGAGAGCTACAAATCTTTAACATTATTGAGAAAAAGAAAGGTCTTGAAGACACACATGCCATGTGTATTAGCTCAGAGAAACTAGATTAATCTGCAGCAATAAAAAAAGCCAATTCTACTAAGCCTGATTAAATATTTAGGTCATATTGTTTCTGTGGCAGAATTTGAAAAATGCGCACCAAATAACATCTTTCCCTGAGCTTGAAGACTTAATCACTGTATTTTCAAAAGGCAGTTATGCTACAACACAACTCTACAGGAAAGCCAACTCAACACAACTCTACATGAAAGACTTTAAAAGAAAAATAAATGAAAGTATAAGCTAATGAAACTAGTACATGTTAGTCAACACACCAAAATACCTCTGTACATGTGGGCAGAATGTCACAACATGCAATGAATGTTTTATTACTGTTCATGTTCTAGGAAGTCCTATTAGTCACTACTTCTCTGTTCCCAAAGACAAACCCAACCAAAATACATTCTGTACTCAAACACCAAATATATGATAACAACAACTTATTAGATCATCCACTCCATGAGAACTGATTTCTACTCTGCCTGAAATACCACAAATTAATGTAATTTCAAAGGCATAAAGAGCTGAAAGGCAAATCATCTCTCTGCCAATCTCAAGGCCAGGCTGGACAGGATTTGCAGCAATCTGGTCTAGTGGAAGGTGCCCCTGCCCATAGCAGGAGGATTGGAATGAGATGATTTTTCAGATCCCTTCCTACCATGGGCTAGTCTAGGATTCTGTAATTCTTGTAACAGTAAAATACATCATATACACCATGCAAAAATAGAATTTTGGACTGAACTTTTCATTTCTGTTTAGTACACTGCCACTTGATGACACAGTAAACTATGGCACTGACGAACCACAGCAGAAATCTAACTATCTGTTTTTCAGTACCAAGAATGTTTTGAAAGATCAACATGCCCATGTTCATGGAAAGATGTTCTGGGCTTCTTTGGGGTGAGCTTCTGCCACTGTGGTGTTAACACAGTAAAACTTCTTAGGAAATTCCTCATTTTTCATACAGTTGGAGTATTTTTTGAATTATTATTCTTACATTAGAGTCATAATTAAGATAAAAGAGACCTTAGCGGGTCTCTAGCCCAACCTTCTTTTCAAAGCAGGGTTAAAACTGTATCCACACCTGAGCAGGGATTTATCTGGTTGAGTCTCAGAAACCTCCAGGGAGAGCGACTCTACAACTTCCCTGTGCTGCTGTGCCAGTTCTACCGTGACCAAGAAAAATTGCATTTTTCCCTCAGCCTGGAACCTCCTGACCATTCCCGCTCATCTTCCTGCCACACCCTTCTGTATAAAAAGCCTGACTCCATCTCCTCAGCAGCTTTCTCATACACATGGGAATGCTGCTCACCCTTTCTGTGACCCTCCTGCTGTAGCCTTGCCTCAAAGCCTTCCCTCCTCCAGACTAAACAAGCCCAGTGCCCTCAGCCCATACCAGGTCTCAGCCACCACACAGCCCTCCAAGGAACTCCCTCCAGTCTGGCAGCCCCTCTGCTATGTCTAGAGGCCCAAAACCTTGGTGCAGTGATGGGATTTTCACCCCGTCAACCCCCTAATTAGGGATTTTCTGTTTTCAAAGTCCCGTACCAGGGTTTAAAAGATGAGATGGAACCTGTGGCTTTGGCTCCAAAGGTGTTTATTCTGTTTTTTATCTCAAGGTTTTACAGCAGTCTCAGCACGCTAAAGAAAAAGCAGCTACAGGAACACGGACAGAGGGTCCAAGGTCATTTTAAAGGTTTCTAACCCAATTAACTCTTAAAGCGTACTATATTTACAGTTTTGTACTATTCTAGACACACAATTTCTACATCAAATCCATCCCACCAATGTCTCCATGCCACTGTCACAGCAGGAAATGGGGTAGAAGTAGAAGAAGAAGATGAGACAAGGCCCAAAATTCTCCATCTTGCTCTGATCTACTTCCATACTAAAAACTCAAAACTACAAATTTTCACCCTGTGACAAACTAAACTATGAATAATTTCAAATCTTTGTTGTTTTCAATTCATCTGTGAGTGCTGGACGTTTTTCCCATGGACTAAGGTCAAAGGCAGTGCTTTCCTGGGGTCCCAGCCAGGGTCTGGGACCCGCCAGGGCAGTTGGAGGGGTTTTCCACATGCCCTGGACTCCAACAATGCAGTTTTCCAGACGTGATCCAACACAGTGGTCTTGCTCGGGCACAGGTCAACATGCATGGCACTCTTGGATGTATTTGACCAGGTCCTGGGGACATGGATATGTCAGTTCTCAAGTAATCCTGACTTGATCCTTTTCCACTGCTGGCAATTTCCTTCCTCCCTGATCCCCACCTAATGTCCTCTTCTAAGTAACATTCTCACAGATTTCTAAAAATACTTAATTCCTGCAGGCCTTCTTTTCAGATACAAGTACCCCTAAATTTATATCTTACATCATGAAGTGATGACAGGATTTTAAATTACATTACTGCAAAACAGCAGTTTGGCAGCAAGGGGTCACCATGGGGTTAAAGGTGCCATAACAACACAGAAAAGGATGAAAATTATTTAAATGCTTAAGAAGCGATTATTTGTGATAATGTGTCACAGATGTAAGTTCCCATGCCCTGAAGCAACCCTCTGTCACTGTACTGGCCAAATGTACACGACAGGCTTATGAGAGGAGTATTATCCCTATGCATAAAAGTATTTATGGTGAAGGACGGCAAGGAAATGAAAGTCAAACAAGTTCTGGAGATGTCTGATAGACTGAAAATAAAATATACGAGATTCTTCTACAGAAAGGCCAAATTACTTCTGTACAGATGAAGTTCTAGCAGAAAGAATGAAAGGATTTATATATTAAAAGCAGACAGAAATAACTGATGACCCATAAGCAAAAAAGATATAAAAGAGCTCGGAGGAAGTGTCTATTCAGTTCTGATGTTTCAAAGGCAAAAGCTTTAATCACCCAGATGCACTGGTTACTTGGAAGGCACATATCCCCAGCAGCTTAAGAGGTGCTACTATGGGAATGTTGTTTTGGAAACCTCCTGTGCTTTTATCCTTTGGCTAGACACTTGTGATAATTCACAGGCTCTGCACGGGATTACAGGGATGCTACAACACCCTCATTAACACAGGCATTTGCATCTCTGTCTACCTGAACCTGGAAAATCCTGCGTTGGGAGACAGCAGCATGAGAGGGCTCGGCACGTGAGGGCAGCGGGGTCTGAACCCCGCTGCCCCACCCACCCACCACCCATGCATCCATCCCTACACCCATCCATCCATGCATCCATCCCTACCCCCATCCATCCATCCACCCCTCCATCCATCCCTCTCTCCACCCATCCACCCCTCCATCCATCCATACCTCCATCCCTCTCTCCACCCATCCATACCTCCTTCCCTCCATCCCAGCCCCTGCTAACTGGGATACTTGAACACAGACCCCAGAACACAACTAATGAGTGACAGGAGCATGCCTCTACACAGCTTCACAGTAAATTTGTTTATTCATTACAAAACTAAGTGCACTTACTTTACCTAGAAGTCTGTTATTTCCTAAACTCACTGAAGGCCATTACCATTAAATAGGCTGAGTCATTCAATGGTTATAAAGACCTGCTGCACATTCAAGTTGTTAAATCCTGATTCTTTTGCCTGTACCTATAGTTTCACCCTCCATTTACAAATGTCAGACGATTCAGTGTGCAATATTGTCTTTGAGAGCTACAAAAATGCCAGTGAAAATACATGGTGGTAGGAAATACTTCAGTCTGAGTACTTAAGAGACCCAGAAATGTCATAAACTGTTATTTTCTATTCCCAAATCCATTAGAAAGCCTGTTTGAAAACGCTCACTGAAGTGTGGGGTCTGAATGAACTCAAAATTTCCATGTGTGCTGGAAAGGAAAGTTTTCAGGAGGCATTTGGAGGGCACTGACACAGGTCAGTTGGGTAATACACAGCCATGCTTCCCTCCCGGCAGCCACTCATACCTTTCCTGACTACACAGAAGTGGATGGGGACATTAGTTCACCACAGTGCAGAGCTGGAAAAATACTAGACATATATAATGGCATCAGTTAAAATGTGATATAAGCAGCAGCCTGACAAGGAAAAAAAGTATAAATGATGCTATATTTTTGGCTACACTTTTGTTCCATAGTAATGTTACTATGAACAACTTAGAACTATTTTAGTTTGTCAGATAAACCCTTAAAAGTTCATTATTCACTTCTTTAGATCACAGTGCAGAGTTTTTTCCAAAGAGAAAACTTCTAAAAAGGAAAGAGTACATGTTGTATCAGAATAAAGCATTAATGAGCCAAATACCCTGCAACTTGCAGGTCAAGCAAGTTGCTATCTTGAGTCGCCTCTATTTCTGTTAAGGAACACTGTCCCATAGATATGTTCCATTCAAAACAAACTGAGAAGACAAGACTCCAGTTTCTAGGATTCTACTAGAATGGCAAATAATAGTTTCTAGAAGACTATCAGAATTCTGTTGCTTTTTTAAATCTCAGAAAAATCTTATGCAGGACAACTTATTGGTATAAAGCAGTCTTTTTATATAATACAAAAGCTACAAGAATCACATCTAGATATCTCTAAGGTCCTTTCTGACCCACACCATTCTATGACCCCCACATTAGACACTCTAATCCAAAATAATACAGTGGGATGCAACCCAGCAAACATTTCAGTGGCCTTAGCATTTTTTCCAGCTAAAAGAAATCAAAATTGCACTAGCAGGACTGGAATAATCCTACCTGCTTTCTCATTTTTGTTTCCTGTAGCCATTAAACATGCAGAAAACCTAAGTGACACAACTCAGAACAACCTCAGCCTACTCTGCAAATTCATCTGCAAAACACCACTAAAAGTCTATCACAAATAGTTATTTCTCTACAGGTTTCCTCAGGTATTTCTTCATCTCTATAAGAAGAGATTCACAAGACCAACAGTTTCCAGATTCCACCAAAAAAGGGAAGTTTAATTCCCCAATCTGAACACCATATCAAGCTACACTGTTTCCAAAGAGCTTGTGTGGCACAGTAATGATGAAGGGCCATTCCTAATAATTAGGGATGTCACAATGGGGCCTTCCTCCTCCTAACTCCAGCTGCGTGTGACACACGTGATGTTCTGGATGCCCTGAAACAGGGATCAAGGCTCAGTTCTATGCTGATTTCAATCACATATCCTGCTAGGCAGCAACTTGCAGTTTGTCAGACTCTGAAGTATCACACAATTTTCTGGATGGTGGATGACAAATGAGTTGTAGTAGCGTCTTGCCCCCAAAAATGACAGAATTACCCTGCTGGTTATTGCCTACAAGTCAGCAGAGACACAAAAAGTAGCCCATGAAAGAGCAAACTACCTTGTACAAAGCTGAGGTTTCAGAGTGGTGTGTATTTTGATGCTAAATACCTTTTAAAGCCAAATCAACAATCAAACTGCCGTTTTCACGGAGTCCCGTGGCCATTAACTGCAGAGTAGAAGATAAGATAGTTTAACTGCTCTGCTCCATGTGAGAAGACCCTGACACAGAGAGGAGCAACTGCCTCCCCAGTAGCCCTCCATGGCTCACACTGACCCAGTCTGTCCATCTGGAGAGCCCCCATAACCCACGGGCTGAGTGTCCTGGGCTGCAAACATTTCCAATGGCATGTGGGGCACTTGACTGCTCACGCCAGATGGGGGACGAGGGTATTACTGCCCTATCAGATGCCTACTCAGAATCCCCAGCAGGTTCAACGAGGCTTAAACCAAGTTCAATGATATTTCCATGTTGGAAACAGCTGATATCAGCCTAAAACCTCACCTCCATATGTTACACACATGCAAAAACAGGCGAGTGTACATGGGGTACTCCTCTTGCTGTTGACATAGCTAAAGCAGCATTTTAGTACATTTGATCACAACTACACTCAATTCTTAGTTACAAAGGATGATCTTTCCTCTTAAAAATTAACTTAATTCTATTTACATCCCTAAGTCATGCCAGCAAGAGCCCATTTGCTACTAATATTCTCTTTTCCCTTGTCAGAATCATTGTTGCCTTCCCTTCTGTCACAGCCTTTCCTACTAATTGCAATGACACTTCCCAATTTTGGAATGGCTGATCAGCTTATAAGCTTCCCCACAGCTAATCTAGGTCAACAAGCTACTAATAAGGCCAGCATATGTTTCTTTTATTTAACACTATTGAGATCTTCATAAATCGCTTCTGTCGCCCAATAAAAGGCACCCCAGGGATTCAAGACCTCTGTAGGTTTGAGGAGTAACAGTAACAGAGGGGTATAAATGAGGGGTATAAAAAGCACTGCACATAGAGTAGGGAGCCTGTGCCCGTGTGCAGCTCAAGGAATAGAAGGCAGAGCTGCCTGAGGTTTCACCAGGTGACTCCAACAGCATCTCCAGGCACACAACCTTGGCTACTGGCAACCCACAGGTGAAAAGCAAAGCTTAGGCTCAGGGGCTTCCATTTCCACGGTGTCCTCTTTCAAACATGGCCCGAGCATGTGAATATCATGAAAACCCTTTATCTGAGAAGACATTAGTTTTCACTCTACTTGGAATGCTTAATAAAAATGGGATTACTGCTTTTGCTGCACTGGATAGGGGTTAAAAAAAATCTCATTATAAAGCAGTTTCTCATAAACAGAGTATAATTTTATCATAGAATCATAGAATGGCTTGTGTTGTAAGGGACTTTCAAGACCATCTCATTCCAAACCCCTGCCATGAGCAGGGACACCTTCCACTGTCCCAGGCTGCTCCAAGCCCTGTCCAGCCTGGCCTTGGACACTGCCACGGATCCCGGGGCAGCCACAGCTGCTCTGGGCACCCTGTGCCAGGGCCTGCCCACCCTCCCAGCCAGCAATTCCTGCCCAATATCTCAGCTGGCCCTGCCCTCTGGCACTGGGAAGCCATTTTATATCCAGGCTAGACAGTAAATGCTTTCTCTTCTGAACAAAAATGTTACAAACTATTTCAAAGTTAAGATGCACTGAATTGTCTTTGAGGATTTTAATTCATACTTTTGAGGCAAAGTCAACCAGTCAGTTCGGCAGCCTTCCACTCTGAACGGGTTTTATTGCTAGAACCTGTATCTTACAGCACATGGCAAATACCACCCAAGTGAAGGATGGGGAGAAAAATCAATATAGATTTATCAAAGTAACAAATTCACCAGTTCAGGTATTGTATGGCAACCTAAGTTTGTTGGGGTGAAGAGGTCATCAGCTACTGCTTTAAAACAAACACAGAAAATTAAACAAGCTGGTTAAGTTGCAGATAAATAACCTGAAGCCATATCCACAGAAAGATGCTCTTTGACTGTTCACCTCAGTGACATGATATCTGCACGAAAATAGGAATTACTAAAAGCCACCATTGCTATTGAAAGGTTCCACTAAAGCATGGAAATGGGAGAGTAGGGCTGTGGGAATTCCTGCACAGACAGTGAAATTAACATAACCCTGAATTTAAAAATCACATTTAGAAAATTTAGAAAATAGTCATACTGTTGTGATAACTATCATTATTTATATTGATATATACATATCAAATAATTTCTTTTTAGCACAACCCATACGTGATTCAAAAGCGGACAAAAAATTATCTTTTACTCTTGAACAGCTCAGACTGGAGGTATTGAGTTTCACTATCAGAAACCAGGGACTTTTGACTATTCCCCTCATGTTATTTGCAAAGGCAGACTTCACTGCTTTATTGAAACTGTTCATTACCCTCAATTCCTTCCTTTCTTCTTTTCTTCTGGTTAAAAAAGGAATGGGAAAGCCGATGCTCAGAGCATTCACTATTGAGCAGTACAAAGCTGATGCTTAGAGGGTTCAGTATGTAACAGCTCTGGCCACAGGGCACTAATTCCAAGAAGTTTCATAGTTTATTATGTTATAATTTAACCTGTGAAGTCTCTGAATGTCTGCTGCCATGGGAGCAGGAACAGTCTCTTTTCTCTGGGGCCTGCCATTGTGAACATTTCTCTGCTATGATTAAGAGCTCAGTAAACTGAGATTTAATTTAATGGCCCAATTAAGAGATGAAGATTTGGACCCTGATTGTAAAAACGTTGTCTATTGATCATTCCTACAGTGCCATTACAGGCTGCCCAAGCCCAGGCTCCCGGTGTGCAGGGTGTGATGCAAACCTGCATGTTTCAAACCATCCCCAGAGCTGTGCAGCTGTAAGCAACATAAACGCTGTGTTCCAACAGCACCAAGGGAGAAGGAATAAAGGAGGGCAGAACCATTTTTCATGTTATGTGTTAATAATTGTGTAGGTTATAAATCAGGCACTGAACATCTTACTAGCGTTATCTTGCTTTTTGATTACTGAAAGCTGACATTCTTGAAATTAAAGAGTTTTTCAAAGTAAGATTTCCTAGGATCAAAGGGCTCAAACTCACAAATCTGGAACAATTTTAGGACGATTTTTATCTGAAAAACTGCTTTAATTTAACCCCATTCATTAGCCTGCTGTAAGAAAGATGCTGGTATGATGAGCTTAACAAAATTACTGCTTACTCTATTCACCTAATTCTATTTGCTCAATTTAGACATTTCAGTTGAAGTCTGAAATGCTAACTTAGCTCAAATCTTATAATTTAAAAATCACAACTCCTGCATGAAAAGAAACACTTCTGTTCTATACCCGTATTTCCAAATGAGAAGTAAATTAGAAAGAAACAAGTTTGAAGCATTCATGCAACCTGAATTATGGTTCAAAGTTTTTCCCCTTAAAAAGTGCCTTTGATTTTAAGAACTCCATCTCACTGGTTCTTTGCTCCAACTATCCCATTGCTATCCTCCAATGAAAGAGGAAGCCCTCAACTAAAGAGCTTCCCAAAACCACTGTTGGACATTAAAGGAAAAAAGGCAGGAAAACAGAATACTCACAGAGTTTAAAGTTGTGTGGCAGACAAATTTGTTTATCTTCATATGTAAGCAGCCTAGAGAATTTTGAACCAGCAATTACATCTCATTACTGGCACTGATAAATGATATTATTAAGCAACTGGTAAATTTTAATTTCATCACATTCACACACCAACATTTTCAGATTTTTCAGTTCAGTATGGCCTTCAATACACAGGTCAGATCACATACGTCTTGCTGCTCTATACCCAGTGCCAGAGGGCAGGGTTCTATTTGGTGTAAGGAAAAATTTTATTTACAGTTACTTTAAGGAAAACTTTTGGCAAGGTTTAGAGTAATATATTCTAGTGGAAGGTGTCCCTGTCCATGGAAGGGAATGTGGAACAAGATGGGTTTTAGGGCCTGTTCCCACAGAAACTATTCTGGGATTGTATGAAATACATTGCAGGAGCAATACAACGTTCCTGTAGAAACTCACACATTACAACTTAAAGACAATTTTTAGTTCACCATAAATGTGGCTTAAAAAGCACAGTTTAAAGTAATATCCTGTACTCTTTTTCCTAAACAACAGTCATAAACACTTTTACTCAGGAAAATCCCATCAGACTTCTGTAAGAGGAAACTGTACCAAAGAAATTGAATTACTAACATGGAAAACCATAAAGCAAATAAATGGTTTGTTTGGGGAGCTGAAACTTCTCAAATACAGCAGCACATATCATTAAGGATAGCAATATTCACAGCAGCTTAAGAAACATAATCAACCCTACAAAAAGATGAAGACTTTTCTGAAGAGTAAAAAGGGAATTCAGAGCTTCATCCTCCTCTCAGATGTGATGAACTACAGTAGTGCAGTCAGACTTCACAAGTATTGATGTTTAAGGACACTACCCACAACTTACTTTAAAAAAGGAGAAAAACAGTGTTTACAGCTGGTACATAGGTCTCCAGCTTGGCCCTCCAAGCAGGAACAGCAGGGCTGTGATGACACTCAACTACAACCTACTGCACCCCACAGCATGCACAAGTTACACAGGTCTTCGAACTGTACCCCTTTAAAGCACACATTCCTCTCTAATTCCACTTGACTCCTACCAGCATCAAGAAAATTGACACAAACTTCTTTCCTCATGTCGTTCCCTGAATCTCACTGAAACCTCTGTGAGTACCAAAGAAATCAATGAAAGTGCAACCAACAGAGTTCTTAGTGTCTCACATAGCCCTGCTCATGAGCAGCTGTGGTGATTATGGAGGAAAAAAAAGGAAAACTGGATGGTGTTTCTAGCCCCCTGAAGTCATGTAACTAATGTCTAATCAGTGAGGTGCATGGCAACCTCTAGTGGCATATGCCTGCTCAGGAAACAGCAAACATTCCAACACATGAAGCTACAGGAAAAGCATTTGCCTGAAGTGATCAATCCTCTTCCTGTCACTAATTTTATTAGAATGACATGAAGACGAGATGCCAGGACACACTTGATCCAAGGAAGACCCTCCAAGTGCTCCATATACTACAGCAGGCAGGCTAGCTGTAGAAAAGCCAGATATCATGAACAAAAGCTGTTTCCAAATAGGTTAAAGGAATGAATACCAACTGACTTGCACTTTTAAGTGACAAAATTGAATACCCGCACTACCATGCAGGTACATTTAAATATGATTTAAGATACCACAAACAGCAGCACTCCACAGTGTAGAACAGTACCACTCTCAGCAATCTGCTGATAGAAGAGCTCTGAGTAATTAAACACAAATCAATGGTAGCAGTGCACACAGAATCTCAGAATCACAGAATATTCTGAGCTGAAATGGACCCACAAGGATCATTGAGTCCAACTCTTCAGTGAATGGCCCATACAGAGATCAGAGAAGGCAGGATTCCAAAGTCAGGGCAATCTACAACAGAGGACAGCCAACACTAAGTGAACCCTGGATCTTACTAGGAAACATTTATTACTTCTATTTTTAACTTCCAGCAGCTGCTTGTGATAGATTTACACAAATCTGACAATTTTCATGCTTTGCTGGAACATGATACAAATTACCCAACATTATGAAGTTGTATTTTACTGAGCTCTTAAGTGCACTACACTGAATATTCCCAGCTCATTCTTTCACAGAAAATAGTCTCCAGAATTTAAAACAATTGGCTGTCTCTGCTCAGAATAGGATTAGGAAAAAGCCTGCATGGAAATGGAATTAATTCTCACATTAAGGAAGGAGTCATTGAGCATCTGGTGAGGTTTAAATTATGACTGTCTATTCAGTTGTATTGCTAAGCAGATTGTAAGTGTTTCAGAGCTACTTAATTTAGAAACCTATACCCTGAAATATTTAATGTAATATAAAGTACTATTTTGTTGTTTTTCCTTCACAGAAAACTCTTTCTCATCAAGATGCTTGCACTCTGATGGTAAAGCAAATAGGAGAGCAAATATACATATTCTGCTTTGGCATCATGGAACAAAGCTGGGTCCATCCCTGATGGCTAAATTTAATAATTGAGGATAACAGACTTCCTAAGGTAGAAAAAGGAAAGGCCATATATATGACTCAAACACCAGCCTCTTAAGAAATACGTGTATTTGTACTGCTTTTCTTGGTAACTGAAACTTCATAGCAAATCCAGTGTATTTTGAGAGGAAAACGGGTTAAAACACTTCCTTGATTGTGATTAAACCTGCCAAAGAACCCAGGGCTGTAAAGTTCCTGAGAAGAAAATGCAATAAAGTCTAATAGGAGAGAGGGTGCTCCTGGAACTGGCTCTTCCTTCCAGCCTGCCCATGTC
Source organism: Donacobius atricapilla (assembly GCA_013397315.1). Taxonomy (NCBI): domain Eukaryota; kingdom Metazoa; phylum Chordata; class Aves; order Passeriformes; family Mimidae; genus Donacobius; species Donacobius atricapilla. The sequence continues at coordinate 36,751 of WBMY01006408.1, read as the reverse complement.
CTAGTCCCACAGGACACTTTACAACAGATTTTAATACATTTTTAAAGTAGTGTCTTTTGATTTACAAGCAATCATGATCACAGCAACAAATTCAATTCCAGTATCAGTGGTCATTTTTGCCTATTGTCCAGATGCACAGTTTTTTAACTCCAGAATAAGATCCTCTTTCCCTAATACTCCTCTTGTTTTTCTGGTTCTGTTTCAAATCTAGAGTCACCTCCTTCGCTACAATTTCCACTTAAAATAATATGGAGTGCCTGGCTACAAGAAGACAGAAGCTTAAAAGTAACCGCACGGAATACCTTTGGACTATGTAAGAATGTCACAGTATACATATTACAGCTCTTACGGCCTTTTTTTTGCTTCTCCTTGTTGATGAACATGATCATTCTCTCTACCAACCCCTACATGACTTCCAGGCAGAACAATACAGCTCCAACCCTGCTGGCACCCAGTGGCTGGGATAGCCTGCATCCTTCTCTCTGCTGTCCCACCAGACTAACACGACTACAATTCTCCATCTGCGGTCCCACCAGACTAACACGACTACAATTCTCCAAATGCACTGAGGTCTCAGACTAATTTACAGGATCATAAGATAGAATTATACAACCATTTAGGTTGGAAAAGCTCCTGAAGACCATCGAGTCCAACCATTCCCCCAGCACTGCCCAGGGCCACCACTGACCCATGTCCCTGAGTGCCCCACGGCTTTTAAACACCTCCAGGGACTGGGACCCCAACAGCTGGACTTGATGATCTTCCACTTTGACAGAATTTCCTTTCCCTGTTTTCTGCCATTCACCCCTTTGCCTTCTTTCCACACACATCAGTGTCGAGCAGCAGAACAAGTCTGTCTGCCTCCAATGAGAATATCACAGCTAAAAATCAAGCAGCAATGTTGAAAGTTATGTCATAACTATGCAGGTCAAGAGACATTGGGAATTAGGCTCCCAAACGTTATAGGATCCTGACAAAATGCTGCATGAAATGAGTGAAAGAGAAATTCTTGTGTCTTGACACTAGCAAGATAAATGCCTCCTGCCCCAAATATAACCAGAAGAACACATCTCACTTTGGGCTGCAGACAGAGATGTAGGATAAAATAGAACAAAATCAGGACCCAGGACTCTAGGAACAAGCTCTGAAGTGGCAAATGAAGTATCACAGTAAGAACCAGACCAAATTTTTGATAGTCAGAGAAGTGTATCTCACCCCGCGCCAGGACCTCTGATTTCAGAACATTCATTTCAAATGCTTGGAAAACTCAGACTTCATGTCTATGATTTGAAAAATGAGCACAGTAAATATTTAAGACAATGTCTGTGGCAAGTAAGGGGAAAATAGCTCCATTTCAAACTCTGAACCCTCTTTACTTCTGCCAAGGGTATGAAAAGAGGGCAAGTATCAGGCAGGTGAAAGGCACCAACACAATGCATTCATTCTGGTAACCTGTCCTACTTTTACCACCAACCATTTTCAAAGGAGAAGTGTCTTGGAGAGAATTAAATCCTTAAGAACAAGCTGTATGTCATGTTAACCCAGTCCCTGACAAAGTGTACAGGTACACAATTATTATTTTTGGCACGCAGTCTGTACCTGACAAACCCTGTAACAATTTATTCCGGATCACATATAAAGAGGACCTTCCCAGTTTCCCTTGGAGCGTGGAGCAAGGCTGGGTGCCAAGATGAGAAGGATGCCTGGCACAGGGTTACCTGCCTTTACAATGTGCTCTGCAGCACAGAAACACAATAGGAAGGACCAACTTCAATATCTGCTTCTTCAAAGTTCCAGCCTTGTTTTAGAACCAGAGCAGACACTGACTATTGACTATTACAGGGTAATAAACTTTATCATTTGAAAAGCATAGATCTAGGCTTTATTGCCCATATTTGCAGGGTACTATCGCAAAATAATCATTTAATTATGCCTGATTTAAAAAATAGACCTTTTGCTAAATATGTAGGAAGAAGTAAGCCGCAAATCCATGCTGTATAATACTTGAGAACCACCACTCTGTGCATTTTTATAGTAACTGAATACATGACTGAATTTGTAATTCACACAAATGCCTGAAAACCCTCTGTTTTGAAGGCAGCTACTGAGCTGTTCTGTTAAAAGGATCAAAAGGCAGACGTTTCTCAGACAGAGAAACTACTATTTTTTCTGTCCGTTCAGAGCAGGTTCAAATATAGAGCAACTAATACTTATTCTGGGATTATTTAGTTACTCAGTTATCATTTCTGTTGTTTAGTTCATTGGTATCTACTAAGGCATATAAAATTAATGTTTCTGCACTACTAAAGCATACAAAATTCAAGCTCCTCTACTTCTGAGTTTCAGCAAAGGTGATTTTCCAGCAGTTTTTATATTTACCTGATGATCCTCTGAGCAGCATACTGATGAAGCGAGCGGAACTGTGCTGACATATTTGCTAAGGCTGCCAGACAATTTGTATGAAGGTATTTGTCCTGTCAGAAAGAAGAGGAACGATAAAAAAACAACACATAAAACTGTTCGTTGGATATGCACTGACCCCTCTTGCAGGAATCATTCGAAAAGGCTGAGTAATATATGCTGTTTTAAAAGCACAGGCAGAAATGCAAACTATATATACTTGGTGATGTTTGAACATGTTTTCTTAAAATATAAGGCTTATAGAAGAGTGATTCTATACAGATTTCAGAGTCTATACATACATGTATATATATATACAGGTTTGTATTTGTCTTTCAATGTTTATTTACAATTGCACCATAGCTGTTACATATACACAGACATTTTCCTCCTCTCTACCTTCCTCTCTCTCTATCTTGTAGTCTTATCCTAAAACTTTCTACTTCATAACTCATTTCCCTGTTGACTCTTTCACACCATTCCATATATCCCACAACTACAACCATACCATACTTCAGAGCACTGGTCCTCATTTCAGCATCCCTGAAACCATTTGACCAGATAAGCATTTTTCTGATGGCCCTTTCAAAGTCAAGGGTTCTCAAAGAATGGAACTCATCCACTTATCCAGTCCAAGGGGATTAATTTTCCTATTCAAGTCTAAAATATTCATTTACGTAACAGATCCTACATACTACAAATATATGCCAAATTTGTTCTCATTCCTTCCAATTCTTTTTATCATAAAAGTAAAATCCTTAACTTTTCCAGTTTCAAATGTATTTAATATTTTGGCTACTGTTTAATGTAAAAAATTCCGTGGCTTTGACTGTTGAAAATATTCAGAAGTGCATGATACTATGTTTGTGTTTGCAAAAAAGGTAAAAACCCAAATGCTTGAAAAATGCACAAAATCAATCTAGGCTGTAAGGCTCTGAAGTTAAAGCAGTTTTGCTTTGCCAGAGCTCAAAAAGGTCCTCCTGGCCCAGTCGTGCCGCACTTCCTAAAAAAACCTAACAATAAACAGATCTGAAATTCCCACTTTTAAGTCATTCAGAGCGGCAAACAGCCTACAAGGAATCATTTCTTCTCATGAAACTAAGGAACTCTTTCTTCTCAACTGAAGATGAGCTTGATGCCTAAATGAAGGCCTTTAGAGAACCATACTCACTGAACTGGAAGACAACACAGAAATCGTGTTACAAGTTCACAAACGCTTAGTTAACACAGCTGATCTATTTTCTTCCCTTCTGCAAAACCAGATGCCAACTGGCTGCAACAGAATTAATAAAATTCCACCCCCAGTTTGAAATTTAATTCAAGCTGCTGAGGTTAGGAATTCACAAGTGCTCCATGTAACTCTTACCCTTGTCCGTGTCATGTTGTACTGGATGGCTCTTATCACCACCAGTATCAGAAGACTCCCAAGTGAGATCTCTGTTAGGACACGCTCAGCATACCAAGTGATGTTTTTCAGTATCTGCAAAAGAAAAAAATAAAAGAACAAGGCTCTTCAGCACCTAGGTCTAATAAGAACATAGGAAGCTGTCTGGAATCTCACATTCCTTAAAATGAAAATTAGTTGCCAGTCTCAAACCTGACTTGATTTTTGTACTCCAAAGCATAATTGAAACAAAATTAACAACAAAAAAAAGGGAGTCAGACCTCTGCAGCATTATCACCTAGAAGAACTCACCAACTTTAAGTCATATGGAAACACATCAAGTGTAGAAAGATGATTACATTCGGCAGTTAGCTAATTTCTATGCCCTGTGCCCCCACACTCATATACTTTTTTTGATCTTACCCTTTACACTTTTATAAAGTCTTCATTTATACCCAAGACACCTGAATAATTCTGCCAATGCCATGCCATTTTCCCTCATCATTGTCTGGGTAAGAGGCAGCACACAGGAGCTCTGACTGATGGGCAAGAGCACACACAATGCAGGCTGGGGGCAGATCAACAGTGTGTTGGCTTCACACTGAAGCCTTTCCCCTGAAAAGCATGAAGTCTCTTCTAGTAACTAGAGAAAGTTATCAGCTAGATTAAGAGCATTGTATCTTTCACCGCCCTCCACTATCAGGGTGAATGAAGTTAACCACCATTTCCAAGTTCACTGCAGAAGGAGAATCAATCCACTCTTTCCTTGTAGTCAGGCAACCTACATGGAGGAAACACGTATACCCAACACCCTGCCTTGAAGGGATGGCAAAAATGACTCAACAGGAACTGTCCTAAAAACATGGAAAAGATCCTCTATAAATTCAGGGTTATTCTCGGTCATAACATAAATATGTTTAACAAGGACAACCGAACACAAAGCTATCACTCTGTGTAACTTCAGAGAGAGAAGAGAGACTGCAGGAGAGCTGCAGAGGCCCTGGAGGGACAGCACACAGGCAATGGCTTCCTAGTGCCAGAGGGCAGGGCCAGCTGGGATCTTGGGCAGGAATTGCTGGCTGGGAGGGTGGGCAGGCCCTGGCACAGGGTGCCCAGAGCAGCTGTGGCTGCCCCTGCATCCCTGGCAGTGTCCACGGCCGGGATGGACAGGGCTTGGAGCAGCCTGGGACAGTGGAAGGTGTCCCTGCCATGGCAGGGGGTAGAACCCTGAGATGAACTTTGGGGTCTCTTCCAACCCAAACTATTCGGTGAGTCTGTACCTCTGGAAGCTCTTTCACAGTACAAGAAACATTTGAAATAGCATCCTTATAATGATTCATGTTAACTGGTAAGCTGATAAAGTTTGAGATATCAAAACATTTTTTTGTTATATATGAAGAGACAAAATAAAAATTCAGATCACTGAAATAAATTAAAAAATAATTTCTTAAAAGCATCTCCATTGTCACATGCTGGACAGTACCTGGCTCTTTGTCAGCACCTTCCTATTTCCCACAAGGAAGCTAAAATGAAGCCAGTGACTGTAACCTATAGATGGGAAAAACACTATTTCATGGCAAAGGTGACAAAACATCCCCAGGTACAGGCTGAGGTGCCATGACTGATGGTAAAACGCCTTTTGCTAAAAGGATAAAAAAATCAGAACTGGTGGAAGATGGAAAGACTTCAGAAGTATTTAAGGGGAGAACGATCAAGGCTGAGGAATGAGTAGGAAACATGAAATCACTACAAGAAAGGTTTCCACAAATAGCAGGCAATGAGTGGATGTGGAAACCAGTATAATTTCACGTTATAACAAGTCACTTAATAGTATTTTAAAACAAAGTGATGATGATATAAATGAAAACAAGTAATCCAAGGAGTTTCAGTGAACAAGGACAACTAGTTAGGATGAACAACACAGACTATTAACAGGAAATGCCTGAAAGACAAAGCAAAATCTGTACATATTTTCACAAAAAAGGCAACTGAAAATTTCAAAAGCTGTTAGTGTAAGTAATTAATGAATCACACGTACGAACTTCACTGCAAGAAGACACTGTGCTAGTGGAGAACTTGATCATCCCAAGGCTGCTAAGCATAAACATATGGTAAGATATAGCAAGTTCACGGGTTACTTCACAAATGCAAAATGCTGAAGTAAGTGTAGACATTCATCCTGGTAGCCTTAATTGCAATTTCTTAATAACAGCTTATTTATGACTATATGAATATACCTGTTCTCAAGAGAAGATTTTATATAAAGCAATAAATTAACCCCTTTAACAAATATCTCTAGCTCAAATATCTCAAGCTCAGCACTGGAACCTTCCAGAAGAAAAACATACTGTTATTTGAATAATACAGTATATGATCATTAAATAATGGTTACTCTCAGTAATACATAAATATAGCAGGGATAAGTTGTGGCTGTACATTTCATTTCCTGACTTTTAAATCCTTATTGAAAATTTAACAGACTTTTAAAAAACAAAATATAGCTATGAAAATGAATAGTATAAAATACTATGTTTTGACATGACACACAATGTAAATTGAAACCAATAGTACATAAAGGGATGTATTTCCTGATGATTGTTGAAAAGAAATAATTCCAATTTGCTCTGAAACGATACCCAAGAGTTTGGGTTGTTGGGGTTTTTTCCCCCCTCTTAGACAAAATACAATTATCCTGGCCAAAAAAAATCAACTTAACTGATTAAATTTCTAGTAAGTTACTTTTCATAGTCTCTGATTTATGAGTGAAATAGCAAAGTAACCTCCTGCCACAAATAAAACAATCCCCATGTTTCCTCCCACCCTCTTTGGTGCTATTCTGTGGGGCACATCCCTGCACTTGACCAACCAAAGTGGAAGTTCATGATACACTCTATGCTGGAACTGAGAGCAGATTCCATCATGCGCTCCCTCCCACAGGGTGTCCCAGTGGGACAAGAGGAATGGGACTGGGACAAGTTAAGTAGCCTCAAGTAGTACCTTGAGCCCACCAACATCTCCAGACACATCTTTCTCATCCACCTATGGATCTCTGTTGTATATAGAAGCCATCACCCTTCCTGTTTTCCCTCCCTGTAGCTTATTCCCACCTCCTTGCCTTCCCAGACCCCATTCCTTCTCAGCTCTTCTTTTAACTGCTTCCACTCCCCCTACCCACAACTTATCATTACAGAACCACAGAATGGTTTGTGTTAGAAGGATTTTAAAGCTCAATCCACCTTCCACAATCCCAGGCTGCTCCAAGCCCCATCCAATCTGGCCATGGACAGTTCCAGGGATGGGGCAGCCACAGCTGCTCTGGGGAACCTGTGCCAGGGCCTCATCATCTTCACAGAGAAGAATTTCTTCCCAGTATCTCATCTAACCCTGCCCTCTGTCAGGATGAAGCCATTCTCCTTTGTCCTACCCTGCCCAACCCAGTCTCTCATCAAAAAGAAGCCTGACTTCACCTTCCTCAGCTGTCACTTTGCTCCGATCCTGCCTCTTTACTCATTACTCATTTCTCTTCTCAGTATCCCAAAAATCTTACCTACCTCTTGTTTAACTCTTGTCCCTCTCCCCTACTGCACCATCCCGTGTTCCATGTACAGCCAGTCCCAGCCTGTTTCAAATTTCTCCCAACTGCTGTCACATCAGAGCTCCCATTCTCACACATTTTCCTCCACGTGTGGATGTGACACTTGGGACATGGGTCACTGGTGGCCTTGGCAGCACAGGGGGAATGGACTTGATGGCCTTGCAGGGCTTTTCCAAGCCAAACAGTCCTGTGTGGCTTCAACCCCTGCCAAGCAGCATCAGAAACATCCCTGGGAGCACAGTCCTGTCCCACGGGAACTGGGAGCTGCGCTTGCACAAGCTGCAGCTCGTCCCTGCCTAGCTCAGCTGATAATATGATCCCTGGGCAGGGGAGGATGCACACAGCCCAGATGGCTCTGGGAGCAGCAAAATGAGAATATTTAGTTTCCACAGACGTCAGGCCACCTCCGGCTACGTCTCGGCTGCGCAGATGGAAACAGACTGCTCCCTGCGCCCAGAGACTGATAATTTGGTCACATTTAGTCATATTATCAGCAGCAGAGCCCTGGCACAAAGGCCACCTGCCAAATTTCAGATTCCTAATGCAAAACATGAAGTTACCAGGGCTCATTAAGTAACACATTGACAGCTGTAAGCATGGACAAAGACATGTTAATGTTGCAGTCTCACCCTAGAAACCTTCAGTGGTTCTCTCTGAAACTCTGAAAACACCAACCTGGAAAAAATGACAGTTACTGAGATAACTATTCCTTGAAATAGTATACTACTCTTAAAAAAAGGGGGATAAATTACAAAGTTACATACCAGAACCTGTTACCTCTCCTCTGCACTGAGGAAAGCAACCTGAGGTGGTAGGCAGTGAAATGGCTATTTCAAAAACAACAGCAACCACCACCATCCATTTTGGGTTTCAGAAGCGTGAAGCAAGATAAATTTCAAAATCATCTACCTAGAACCAGTGCCCCCACTGACCTACCTCATTGGTCAACATTATACAGGGAAGAAAAAAGAAAAAGCTTAGTCCTAGGGTGGTCTTGCAAGAATAATTTTAAAAGAAATTAAAATATTGTGATTAATCATTCTTTTGAATACCAGGCTCTTGGATAGTTCCAACTCAGGGAGCACAAACTGCAGAAGCAAAGAGCAGGAGCTCAGTTCTACATATACAAAGCATTGAGATTCTCAGTTTCCAAAAACTTTGCTCATTAGATATTTTTTAACACACTAAAAATAAACACAGTTAAATCGTGATTTACAGTCTATCACCATTTACTACAGCATAAAGTGCTACAGTAGCACAATAAGGTTACTGCTGCATAAAATACTGTATGATGTTATTTTGAAGTCTGATGTAATTTTATTCAGAATTTCATAAATCAGAGACAAAAGATCACCAATACTTGTCCATCTGGGGAATTCTTACATTTACTTGTTTTTCTGCTATTATAATTATTGTTGTTACTAGTGAAAAAAATGAAAAGTTCTGTGTGGTTACAGTGACCCAACTGCATTAAACCAATTGCAGGAACAGGACCTATGATTTTGATCATACTTTCCAGGCAGTTAAGACCACATTAATTTTAAATAAAAAATGCTTCAGCACCTACAGCACTCAAAAAGAGTTTCTGTGGTTTCCTGAGCTCCTTACTAGTTGGTATAAATACCAGATTTATAAAACATTGCTCACTAAAACTAATCCTAAAAATCAATAAATAAATGTGGGTTAAATGCCACAAAGGAAAACAGGCCATGAATGAACTGTACAGTCATGGTTCTTGTAAGAACAGTACACAGGATACACAGCAGAGAGAAAAACAAGTTGATCTAAAATACAGCACATCTTCTTTTCTTCATCTTTTACCCAATGATGGAGGAAAAAAATAATCCTGCTGTAACTGCTAAAATTTGGTATGTATTTGCATGCATGAGGCTTATGAAACTGATGCTAGATGCTTACACTTTTCAGAAAGGCCTGCATGGATTTTCTGACTCCCATCATTTTCCAGATCTGTAATGCCCTCTAAAGCTTTAGGAGATGTGGAGTCAACATTTAAGCAAGTATGAGACTGATTTCGTACTTAATACTAGGGTTTTTGAACAGTAACTTGCTCATTCATCCCTGAAAATATCTATTTAATTAATTTTAATTAATTAAATGAGTGAGGGGAATGGATTTATAAGTATGACTTGGAAACGTTTTTCCCCTTACACTTCTTTCCCTCATTGGGATCTGTAGGAATGTGTAGGAGAAGCTCAAACAAACAAGCCTGAAGGCTCATGCACCTCACAGCCACCTCTCATTATCCACCTAAGAAAGAAATCTGGCAAAACTCTGGCCACACAGCACTATTAACAAATAGAACCAGGCACTATGGAGCAGGAAAATGCAACCACAGAGGAAAAGAAAGAAGCAGTTAGTGAATATTCGAAGTAAAATCAAAAAAAATTGTGAAGAAAATGGAAGAAACAAAGGCATGACTGAGAAAAAGATCAGTGCAGGGTAAAAGGAACAAGGTGGGGTTTGTGTTTTTATTAAGATCGAAGTAGCAAACCAATATCCACATTGCAAGCAAACACTACAACTCTGTTGGCAGGTTTAGCTGAAAGGCAGGATAAACCGGACACGAAAACTTGATTTATGTTTGCATTCCACAGCTGGATCCTCATTAAGGAATTTTAGGGAAATCTTCTGCTTTTACTCATCCAGTAAGGAATTTATTGAAAAACCGTATGTAAAGCCTTTAAAATGAACAAAGAGTCATAGGGGAAGAGATTGAAGCAGGAATGACACCTTGTCTGCTGAATTCCAACTCTCAACAAGCCCAATTTATGAGAGAGGATAAATGACTCAGTGACATGGAACCCAAAAATAGACACCACACATGTACACCTCTGATGCACATGTACAGATTCAAGGCACACAAAGGTGAAGGCAGGAAAAAGCTTCAAGAAAATATTTCAGTCATCTACATGTTTACTATAGGTGCTCCTAAAAGCTTCTTCCAAAAAGGTATTCCCAGGAAACTGCATTTAAATCATCTCTTCCTGCTTTCTACACAGAGCTATACCAAATAATCTGAAGGTTCAGAGAAAAAATACTGTAAGTCTCTACTGCTTGGCACCAAGAAAAAATGCTAGCTCCCTCCAAAATAGGCTGGAAATCCACCTGGGAGAGAGTTCTGTTTAGGAGCCTTGAAACTTGCTCTCAGCATTTTGTATTTCAATAATGTCACAAAGATAATAATTTCCCCAAAAGAGAATTTCTGCATCCCAGTCAAAAAATTAAATTAAATCAGTGCAAATATCTCATGTAGTATCAAAGTTTTAGAAGCTGGGAAACTAGGACATAATTGTCCAAGGTATTCTCCTGCACAGATGGTCAAAGTCCATCAAAGCTAGTAAAAATTTGGATCGTGTTATATGGACGACATAAAATAGAAATTAATCTAACAGAGAGACAGAAAAAGAAGTGCCAAGAAAGGAAGTAACATTTAGTATGGAAAATACAACTTCAGCTAAAGGCTGCATCAAACTAGTTAAGCAAAGTTTTTCAAGAGAAATAAAAAAGGTTTCCTGGGTTTTTTTCCTCTCTTCTAGGCCCTCCACTTCCATGGCAAACATTCAGCACCTTTGAGGCAGCCTGCCCAGCTACTACTAGGCTAATTTGTAACAGCAAACACTAAAAAAGACAGAAAAAGAGATATTTGCAGCAGTTTCTCTACAGTAGGAAGTGTGTTTGGGGAAAAGTTTTGAAATCAGTCTTCAGGTTCCCTCTTCTCACAAAAGGAAGATGAATATATCATCAAATTTGGATGAGTTCATACAGCCTCTGCTGAGGAAACGGATTTGCCAATGTACCTTCTTAGAAGTAAATATTTAGATTATTTTTAGAGCTGAAGGATTATTTACCAAAACAGCAACTCACCACTTCATGAATGGATCGGTTGAAGCCATCATCCTCAGTAAGGATCAGCAAAATGATAAGGGCCATGTAAACATGGTGTGAATTCCTTTCTTCAACGTGGTACAGAATTTCAAGAATCGGCAGAACCTTTAGGGAAGGAAAAAATGTATCTATTAGTACCGATTAGTTTAGTCTTCAACAACCTCAGACACTAAACAGAGGAGGATCTAAAGGTCGGATGTATTGCCCCGCCCTTGACAACTCATAGCAATTCCTCCCTCTTGAAACAACCACCCCCCAGCAGCGGCATACAGCGTCCAAACACCTTGCATCTGCTTTGTTTTGTCTCACAAGAGAGTCTAAACAAGTGCTTTCTTGTGGTTAGAAGCAGAATTTCAATCCCTAATAAATGAGATTCCCAGCCATACCAGTTGCCACTATCTCCAAATGCTTCAGTCATCTTCTCCACACTATGGGGAAAAGAGAATCGTTACAGATTTTCACCAGTCCAAGCAGGAAAACAGTTGTGTTTACCCATTTGTGCTACCACAAGCCTGCTCTGATAAGCCTTTCCTCGTCAAACCATCAAGCCAAGCACATCAAAGCTGAGGTTAACAGAGGCATTTTTGAGATGTGAAAGGTAAGTCCCACTTTGGTGTGTGAAGATAATACGAGAAAAAAAAAACAGTTTGGGTTGGGTTAAGACTAGAAGAGGTCTGTTTTTCCAATTTTAGATAATATGCAGCCAAACAGAACTGACTGATCATAATGATCAGAGTTCAGCCCAAGGTCTTGCAACATTTCCACCAGGATGAACAGCTTCGGCCAAAGCCTTGCAACAATAATGAAAATGAGATTTCATTGCAACAGCAAGCATACCTGAATGCTAGTCTAAAGTTAATCCAGATGCAAACACTGCCTCTCTACCAAATAAGAATTAGCTTTCTACTGGCTCAGTACAACGTGGCTTCCCTGGGCTGCAGAAATAGGCTGAAATCACAAAAAGCCCTGGAGAAAGCCCTCAGTTCCAAGAAGCTTCTAGACACCTAAAAACTTGCTGTTTTTCAAAACAGGCCAAATGCAGCTGGGTGAATCATGTGAAATCTGTTCTGGTGAGCAGCCAGGACACCAGTGCTTCAGAGGCCTCTGAAGGTACCAAAATGTTCTCTTACAATCAACCATCCTCAAAACTGTTGGGACATACTAAACCAGTTCCTATTAGAATGAAATGAGATTGATCTAAATGCTGCAAGCCACAAAACCCTTTGACACAAGCTTTGGTCAGAGTCAAGACAAGACGACAACAGAAGCAGAGGGAGAATATACTTACAGTAATATTTTTATTAAAGTTAAATAAATATTAAAATAAAAATATTTTTAAAATTACGCATTGCAAACATCCTTTCCTTGCCATTTCAAAGTATACTTCAGAAACCTCTTTCCCCAGTGGAAACTACAGTACCATATTTGTGTTTTCTGAATATCAGTCTTGAGTAAAGACCAGGTTTTCCCTAGAACTTCTAATTAGCATATAGACAAAAAAAAGTCCCTTTTCCTTGAATGGGGAGGAAGAGAGACAAACCTAACTGCTTTATTCCACCATTCAAATTGTTTCTATCTCCAATACTTGCATGCTGCTTAGCATTGTAAAAGCTTTGTCACTTCCACATCCAAGAGTTATTATAATAAGCTAGACAGAGCTGGAAGCAACATAAAACTAATGAAGAATTGCATTAAAAACTGGACTTTGCAGGGAGAACAACAAAAGCCTAGCTGAACGTAACCATTGGAACAACTTAGTTTTCTAGACAGATCCCAGATGGAAGCACAGAACGGTTTGGGTTGGAGGGACCTTTAAAGATAATTATGATTCAGTCTGGTTGTGTTAAACCATACAAACCACTCTGGCAAAACACATTCCTTCAGAACAGCCCAAAATATCTCCTCTGCCTACGCACATTAATACTAATTGTAACTGAAGAAGTCCATTCATGTCCACTAGTGCTCCAAGTCCTACAAGTGTGTTGCTACAAACTACATTTAAAAATACATGATACTGAGACGTTGCAGCCATTCCCCTACAAGCCAGTATGTGACAGTGCAGTTACTAAAGCTCCATACTTGCTACTGAAGAGTAGTCTGGCACTCCAGATTATGGCAATCAGTCCTCCTGTCCCAAACAAACCCCTGTTGCTTCCAAAACCTCCACTCCTTTGGCCACGTTTCCCTTTTCACTTCTCTTTCAGGCTTTGTGCCATCTACACAAATGGACAAAACTCAGGGAGGCAAACGGCAACTTAGTTCTCTCTTATGTGCCATTTCCGGATAGAACCAGAATCAATTCATACACTTTCCACAATCCTTCCTCCTTACAGCACTTCTTCCTCTGTATATTGACTGCTGAGGTGCACACATACCTTTAGGACAAGTATTACTGTTCTCAAAGCAAAAACTAGTTAACACGTCACCACTTCTATTAAAAAGTTACAATATAAGATTCAATTAAAACTCTAATCATATGAAAATGTAAAATTGGAAATATTCTCGGAGATGCCTGGCAGGAGTCTTGGGTGCAGCCTGGAGGAGCCAGTTTTCTTCAAAAGAGGAAGACCTTTAGGTAGTTTGCCTGGAGAAGTCTGGGCCTGAAACCCGTGTCTCAGGTCTCTAGAAGAATTCAAAGAACCCTGGGAGATGCCTGGAAGAAGTCTCAAGTGAATCTTGGAAGCGAGATCTGCTATTTAAAGAGCAAAAACATCTCAGGTAACTCCTCTGAAGGAGTCCAGGGCTGCTGCCTGGGACCTCAGGTGTCTCAGGTAAAGGTGGAAACTGCAGGAGATGCCTGGGAGGAGTCTGAGGAGGATTCTGGAAGAGACAGATTCTTCCAAAACAGAAGAATCCTCTCAGTTAATATTGTAGTTATATTAAAATTTATCCAGACTTTCAACCATAATACATTTCTAGACCTCTATGCTACATACATACATTAAAACTCTTATACCTATCTTCTTACACAATGGTTTTATCCTACCCTATATTGAGAAGACAGCCACCATTTCTTTTGTGTTGCTGACCCTTTCCTCACAGTCATCACACTACCTCTACTGCACCACTACTAACACTCCTCCCTCAGGAGCAGCTTTTAACTGGCAAGAAACAGCCACCATTAAAAAGTTACTTTTAATCTCCAAAACAAGTGGCAGGTAAAAACAGACAGTGAAAATTGCAGGTACTATATCCTGTCCAGGGTTGGTTTCCCCGGTAAAGTTTAAAAATACATTGGCTTTAGTAATCAACAAAATACAAGCAGCAACCTGCTTAAGACAAATTTATACTACAGGAAAAAAATACTGCTGTACTATCAGCTGATATAAATACATCATCATGTATGTTATTTCATTTCAGTCATGCTGAGCAGAAACAAAACCTCAACTCAGCAGCCAAAGCAAACAGATCGAATAGCTCATTTCTTACATGCAGAAATCTCACTGGTATATTTACCTGCAATACTGGTGCTAATTGCTCTTTCAAACAGAAGAAGGCTCAACAGTCTCCCATCCACAGACCAGAACACTATGCTTATCAAAAAATGTGCTGACTGCCCTCTATTTCACCTGTCCCACCACTTTCTAGAGGATTCCTGCAAGCACTTTGAAAAGGACAGCCAAATACCAGATGTAAACTTCTCTAAAAGAAGACTTTTTAGCATCAGATATTAAGTGCAGTTATTTTAAAAAAGGAAGTCACAAAGGACACACAAAGATCCTATTCATTTTGCCAAGCAGAATTATAGTAAAAGCAAAAAAGGTTCCTTATTAATAATAAAACACAAAGTCCAACAGAAGGTGAAGGTATTTAGCTATAACTGGTAGAGGGAGATTCAATCAAATGAAGAAGTGAGCTGAGACAGTATCTGCTATACCAGCTAAGAAAAACAAACCGTTTTAATTTACAAGTTAAACTGAAGTTGAAAAAGAGCAGAGACACATTTCAAAACTCCTTATGAAATGTTACAGAGCACCTTCTGGTGATGCTTCCTGGGCACAGAAAGGGAGACAAATTAAAATAGGGGAAAACACAACATATAGGATGCACTGAGTGCAGTGAAATAGGAACAACCTGCAAAACCCCCTAAAGTTTAGGATGAGCTCTGAGCTGCCTGTGGACATGATCTCTCACACAGCACCTATATACCTTATACTTCACTCATCCAACTGCCTCTGTACAAAAGAGGCCACTGATTTATACCACATGCCTCCAAAAAGTCCTCCACCCTCTTTCAAAGATTATTTTGACTCTGAATTAATGACCTTACTACTTTTCTCCTGCATCTCCAGATGGTGGGACTCAGCCTCCAGGTTTAAGTACTTACCATCCCTCTCTGCAAGTGGAGATTCCAGTTTTCTCAAGGATTCTCCTTTTATGACGGCAGATACACACCCTTATGCTCGCCAAGCTCTTCTCTGTCCAGCTACAGTTAGCCTCTTAGGGCTCTCACAGTGTTATTGTTAACTTTAAAGCAAAAAACTCCCACGTTTCTCCACACTGATCAATTTTTCAATAGTCTGTAACTATTTTAGCAAGTGTGGAAGTACACCACTGGAATAGTACACAGTGTATCAGCACTCTTGCCATACCGGGAAGGGTAGCCAGCTCCAGTACTCAGGTCCCTTTATTTCATTTTCAGGTCTAAGACTGAGCCTTTTTCACTGCAGGCCTATAGTTAGGAGGTCGTGATTTCTTCATCCAGTAGCCCTCCCAGCTCTCCCAATTCTTTTTGGGTCTGGCTCAGCCTGCCTTACTGAGAACTTAAAACTGCTCTTCTCAGTTAGTTGCTGTTTATCCTTATCTACTGGCCCAATAAAAAAAAGAGGATTGGACAAAGGTGTCAGTAACTTGTCAGTAGAGATCACAAAGAAGCAGCATGAAGAGCAAAATAAGAGCATTTTCAAACGTTAGTATTGAAAAGTAAATCAAAATACCACAAAAACATTCTGTTGACTTTTCAGCAATGCTTTTCTGAATTTTTTCAGCTTTTCCCATGAAGTGTTTAAAGTTGCCGATAATTTCTGGGATTTTCTGACTTTTTTTTTTTGGTGATAATATATGAAAATATCCTACGCTGCTGAGATTCTGAGTACCTGCAACTTGACTTGTTTTGACAGATGCACTGCACTGTTTTTCTGAAAACTTCACAGTGTACCAGACACCACAAATCTAAAACAATGCACACACCTAATATTTACTTGTCTAGAGCAACCTGGGATGGTGGAAGACATCCCTGCACATGCAGGGGTTGGAACGAGATGGGCTTTAAGGTTCCTTCCAACCCAAACCATTCTGGGATTCTATTCTATGATTCTAAAGATACCGCAAATTGTTATGGTTAGCAGCTGTTAACTTGTCACATCACACACTGGCAGCCCCAAAAATTATACATGACCATTTGTTCATAGAATTCATGGAAAATGACTCGGCCCTTGCCTACATAATCTGCAGCGGACACAGGAGTTCAGTGTTGAATCAATTCAGCATCAACCATCTCACCCCAGTTTGCCAACAGTGGCGTCTATCAACTCCGATTTTAGCAGTACATCTGCTAGAAC
>WBMY01006408.1:0-19891 GCA_013397315.1 Donacobius atricapilla | reverse complement strand
CTGCTAGAACTTGGACTGAAACCAAACTCATTCCAAATCTGCCATCAAACAGGCAAGGGATCTAATTACCTGGCAAGATTTCAAATATTAAAATGGAAAGGGTCCTCTATTCTGTTACCAATTCCCCTAGACAGCCATTATCTTATTAAAAGAATGCTTTTTAATAAGTAAGATTTGTTGAAGTGGTTTGTGACATTACTAAAGTGGGGAGCATAAGCTAATTTATAACCTACAAAAACCATACCAGGTGTCTGTTATATTGGCCATTAACCACAATCCTATTTAAGCGGCTAAAAAGGCACTACAGTTGCATTTCTATAAAATCTGTGAGCTGCTCCTTGAGGAGTTTCAGTCTTAGGTCAACCCTGTAAGACATGTGGCATGTTAGTCCAGTTACAGCTCATTTTCTCAACTATTACTCCTGAAAGCACAGAGCTAGCTTGTGCAACTTTTTGGCCTGAATATCCAAAAAAAAAATAAAATAATGAACAGAATGGTCTCTGCTACCAGTTTCTCTACACCACCATCAGAAGTGGGCAGGTTTGACCTGGGTCATGATAAGGGAAAGAGGGAATCTAAGATGGTCTCATAGCTTTACCAGTACCACCCTTGACTGCAGTGATGTGCTTAGCACCAACACTCCTGAGATGACGCAACAAAAATGAGTAAGTGACGTAGAACTGGTGAATGAGTGATCCAGAACCCACTGCTCCCACTGCAGAACAGAGGCCACTGGCAGCTGGTGACACTCAAGCTTGCAGGGCCGATCCCTCATGATGAGGACAAAGGAGGCAGAGCAAGACTCACCAGATTTTCTATGTCTGTCCGTGCCAACACATAGGTCCTCACGTTGCTGTTCTGATGCAGAAGCATGTATAAGAGAAGAGTGGCTTGATCAGATTTCTGCTGCTCACATAAAGCTGTGTACAAACTGTTAAAGTTGATCTGGAAAGCGTGTGGATTTGATGATGAAAAAGCAGTGTTATCTGAAATAAAGAAATAAAATCTTTAATGAATACGTTTATCATTCAGTTATTTGTTAATTGTATAAAATCTCTGGGGGAAATATTTAATACACCACAGAAAGGAGGAAACAAAAATCACCTGTGATTCTTATCACCAAGATAAGATCATGTTATGTTACGGTCATAAATCATAACAGACTCTCACAAAGCTTTAGTTGTGCCAAAAAGCTGAGGTTGTCCTGCCATATGAGCTTGAGTGCCTGCACAAAACATTCACCTTTTTTTGTAAAACAATTTTGTCCCTCCATATGGCTTCCACTGCTAAGAAGCAATGTGATCCCAGGGGTTGCTGGAAGGGGGGCAGCCACAAGGTCTTCTCTGGAATCAATACATCAACAATTAACTTCCAAACCCAGCACATCAAACTTACAGGTTTAACTGTCTGGCATTAAGGCAGAGTATCTCCCATCCATCCCTTTCCTGGCATGAAGGGTGGATGTGCACAGGTCAAGATGACTGATATCCCAGCAAAACATAGGTGTCAGGACTTCAGAGGTGTGTGGTGGCGAGTTTGGTGGGTTAAGTGATGTAAAACATCACATCACAATATCTGACATCCCTCCAGTTAACAGCAGTTTGTTTATAATCGCAATAGACGCTGTGCCAGGGCTGGAAGCAAAAATAAACCAGAGTTCTGTTCACAGAACCTTTACTGGCTTCAATAAAAATGTCCATCTACACAGACCTCCAAGGTCTAGAAATTCCTGTGGAAACAGAAAGGGCTAGTACTTCCAGGGAGCTTTTGAAGAAGATGGAGAGAATTTTTACACTGGCAAATAACCATAGGACAAGGGGGAAGGGTTTTAAACAGGAAGAGAAGACATTTAGATGAGAGATCAGGAAGAAATTCTTCCCTGTGAGGGTGATGTGACCCAGGCTCAGGTTGCTCCAAGAAGCTGTGGCTGCCCCATCCCTGGCAGTGTCCAAGGCCAGGCTGGATAGGGTTTGGAGCAGCCTGGGATAGTGGAAAGTGTCCATGACCATGGCAGGAGAGTTGCAACTGGGTGATCTTGAAAGTCCCTTCCAACCCAAACCACACTGTGGCTCTATGATTTTAAGCCCATATTCTTACTGGAATTTGGTAAGTAGCTTTCAGCACAGAAGAGTGTGGCAGTCGTCACGTATTTTGAACAACATTTCCACCCACTTTGGATGGAAAAAGTGCTTGGAATTGCTGCAGGAGCCCTGCAGGAGCCCTGGCTGCTGCTGGTTTTGTGGGGCCCAGCAGACAGTGTGCCAGGGAGCCACCACTCCTCTTGGCCAGGGCAAGGGGGGACAGCTCCAGCCATTGAGCTGGAAGCAGCAGGAGGCCCTGCAGCAAACAGGATTCCTGCCTGCAGGAGCTGGGAACCACACAGAGATGCAGCCCCACGGTGATTGGAAACCCTGCCTGTCCAATAACCATGCACCCACAGGCACAGGAGAGACTCCAGCCTGGCCTTCCTCAACTACTGACCATGACTAGGGACCAGCTGGTTTAAAACCTTCCTGCTTTGGGCAGGAATTTTCCTTCAGGAGGGAAAATCTGGATGTAGACAGCAAAATCAGAGCAATTCAGTCCTCGGTGCCACAGGTCATTAGCTAAGAAACTGCCCTTGGCTTTGCAGCTTCACTTGTGTGGATGTTTATGCTGTGCCACTGGGATCTATAGCATTTCACTATCATAAAAATCTAAACAGAATTAAACAAACTTATCAGCAACAGCAGCGTATCCTGTATTATTCTGCAGAACATTAAACTGATTGACAGAAAAGTTAAACTATTCTAGACCATGTACAAAAAACTCCCCATCCTGAATTCTTCAAGTTTTGTCCCAATTAAATTTGAGAAATTATTTTAACAAAAATGCCAATTTTCATTTTATAGTATGTATTATGACAGCAACCAGCCTCCTTTTTCACATTACTTTCTTCTTACAAGTGCCTTAGAATGTTCACAGAAATCAAATTTTGGCTCAATTATGAGTATTGCTACTGCAATCAAGTTTCTGGGAAACAATAAGTCATTCTATCAACATATATGTGTAGAGAAAATACAGCTTTTCATGCTACATTTGACACAAAATAAGTTCTTTCAAGATTTTATAATGATATATGTATAACCCACTTTACTGAAACACATTACTGGCTACTGACGGCATGAAACAAAGTCAACCAAAATGCAACATTAAAGGAAGCTTGCGGTTTAAAGACAGGACAAAACAAAAACTTTATCAACAATTTGATCTCAACCACCTGTAAATGGTATCCAATAAATCAAAGAAGCATGTTAGGACTCAGAATTCTTCTTATGAGAACAATCCTCCATCTTCACAACCCAATAAATTTTCCTAGGTAATGGTGAATTAATTTAGAGCTCAACCTGGTTAAAACTTAATGGATAAAGGAATACAAAAACTTCCCAGAAGAAAGTGCATGACTCAGGATATTACTGTGGCTTCACAGGTTGTCACACAGCTCCTGTGCTCTGTGCACGGTGCCAACCTGCAGAAAGCCAATGAAAGGTAAAACCACATGGCTTAGACTCAGAGATTTAAGTATGGATGAAGTACACATGGAAAATGATGGTTCCCATCCTGCAGGGATTTAAAAGTCGTGTGGATTTGGCACCTGGGGACATGGGGTAATGGTGGCACTGGCACTGCTGGGGAATGGTCAGACTAGGAGAGCTTTTCGAACCTAAATGATCCTGTGATTCTGTGAAAGGCACAGGCTGCATACTGAGCTATCTAGAGAGCACAAGCCGTGTTAGGGCATTCCCATGTCCCTAACAAGACCCTCCGTGAGTCAGTGCCACATGGCACCCACACCTGACACACAGACTGGAACCTGACTTCTCAAAATCCAGACAAGCACCAGCACAACCCTGAACATACATACAGAACTCATAGAAGTGTTTATGTTAAACGTTCTTCTCTTACCTTTGAAATACAAGAATACAGTCAGCCAACCCAGGTAGCAATTTAATTATTTACCTTCTCTCTAAGGACCATGACTCCAGGACAAAAAATGCTACCAATTTTTAGGGGAATCCTGCAGACTCTTGGATAACCAAGCTACTTATAAGTTAGTTTTATGTGTATTTTATGAAATTACAGAGTCACAGAATCATCAAAGTCAGTAGAAACCCCCAAGAACTTCTACCCCAGGAAGTAAACTGGACCAGGATTATGAAGCTTTCTAGTACGCAAGTCAGGAGGATAAAGTATCCTCCCTCTGTCCCCACCATTTAGTTAGAGCAGCTGAGGAGCTCCACCTCAAAATTCTCAGATAAAAAAGTGTTTTTACTGCTCTTCCACAGGCGTGCTGGAAGGACAACAAATCTTGGGACAAGAACCTCTAAGCACTCACAGCATCTTACAACTCCATTTCATCAGTTCAGGCTCAGAAGTAAGCAGAGACACAAACCTTGCGTGTTCTTGAAGGACATGATGGCTTGCCTGTAGGGATTGGGGGTGTCTGGAGCGTCGGTCAGGTTGGCCAGGACCAGCAGCAGCAGCAGGCTCTGGCTGGCCAGAGGGGAACACTGCTCCAGCTGCGCCGACGCTTTGCTGCCCACCCCACCCAGTGTGAACACAGTCCACAGGCCAGCTGCAGAGAAAAAAAAACAACAAATAACAGGTTTGATCATATTTTAATACACACGGCTATTCTAGAAGTAGGTTTAGATTAGATATTGGAATAAAATCCTTCCCAGTGAGGGTGGGGAGGCCCTGGCACAGGGTGCCCAGAGCAGCTGTGGCTGCCCCTGCATCCCTGGCAGTGCCCAAGGCCAGGCTGGACAGGGCTTGGAGCAGCCTGGGACAGTGGGAGGTGTCCCTGCCCATGGCAGGGGGCTGGAACTGAATGGTCTTTAAGGTGCTTCCAGCCAAACCATTCTCTGATTCCACAATTGTACATTGTGCATGTACAGCTCCAGTAGTAAGTAAGTCAGAACGTATAAAGGCTCTACAGTACCAAATACTACCTCTCTGGTCCCAGTTACAAGCCTGACAAAGTCAATAATCCACAACCCTAAAACAATCTCTTCAACGTTGTTGTGGTTTAACACCACACAGCCTATCATTCTCACCTCTCTGGTGAGATGGGGAAGAGAACTCAGAGGAAACACAAAGGCTGCTTGAAAAAAATTCTCATTATCACACTGCTGGCCTCAAATGCAGAGTCATTTTCACACTTACAGCATTAAAAAGAATTAACTCCAATACCAAACAACTGCATCTTAAATTCCTGTTCCTAACTACAGCAGTGTTTGTGAAACCAGATGACCAGCTACACGCCCAAATACTGATTAGAGGAGAAGGAGAATCAGAGAAAGATTAAAGGACTCCCTTCATCTTCTCCCCAGCAAGTCCATTAGTCCTTACACCCTTGTCACTGCTCATGGGACTGTATTACAGCACTGGAAAAAAAACTGAGGAAAGCACCAAAATGGAAACAGAGATGCTGCAGACTCAGCATTATTGGAGTAGAAACTCAGAGGAAAGGACAAAACCTCGGTGTTTATCACATCTGGGCTCTTGATACATTCATTCCAAGGGGATAAGAAGCAGCCCCTCCCAATCATACAGTATTAGTTTCATCCCCAAATGCCTGCCTAGCAGTTCATTTTTTTCAGTGCATCTTGAAATTTTATGGCAGAGACTAAGCATTTAATCAAATTATTCATTTAACAGGTCAAAGCTTTGACTTATACAGGAAAAAAATATAGTAAGTTCAATTTAAAAAAAGGTAAGCCCTTGTTTCCTCTTTTAATTAATGCCTAAATCAAAAATTAATTACAACACACCTTCTTAAAGAAAACAGAAAAATTAAGAAAGTTTAGTTTCTAGTCTTCCAGTCTGCAAGATTCAAGGTTAAATGATAAAAACTTGTAAGCCATTTGAATGCAAAACATTAAAGTATAACCAACTAAAAGAATTTCAAGTACTCTTAGCCCTACAAAATTTCAAGCCATCCAATGAGTATTTTTCTTCACATGTAATTATAGAGTCAGATTATGTAAAAGACCAATGCTCCCTCATTAGGACAATGGCAGGGCCATTACTGCCATGTCATGGGCAAGGGGACTAATGCCGCTCAGTGTTAAGCAGAGATTTCTTATAATAAAAAATACTATAACTGCAGCCTTCTTAGCAAAAATTTCGTGTTCCATTAATAACACTTTATCACCATGTCTTTCATCCACTGTTCTTATCAGAATGAACAAAGCTCACCACAAAGCTTCTAAGCTCACATGAGTTAACCAGAGCTAACATGCAAAGAAACTATTTTAAAAACCCTGAAACAACTGTACATTTATCATCACAGTTAAATAAACCAAAATTCATAAAATTTCCATTCTTAAACTTTAGTGTAGTTCTTGGTTTTAATTTTCTACCACCCCAACCTTCTGTGGCTGCCACCTGCCATTACTACGCCTTTCCTCAATAGTTAGGAGAAGAGGGGTATGTCCAAAACATCAGTGATTAATCTGAATCTTCCACCAGGGAGAACAAGGTCACTGTGTCCGAGAGAAATCTGCACATTAAAATGAGACCTAAGTAACCTCCTGAAGTTCTCTTCTGTGTTGGCAAGTCCTCCAGAAAACCATGTAACAGGTTCATAACATTCTTTTCTGTTGCAAGGGCAGTGTCATATTAGGCGCTAAGTATTGGCTGATGCTTCCAACACACTCAAGTTGAAAACATTTTAAAGGAAAATATTATTTCTGATCACAAAAATCAGACTAAAATCCTAAATAGGTAAAGAGCCTGGGAGCACAGAGGGACAGGATATGTGGCAGTATGTTCACAATATCTGAAATATTACTTTGTTAAACCTGATTTTATATTTATGTATGTGTTTCACAATTACAAGACCATATTTAACTTCTTTAACAGTAAAACAAAGTAAAACTTACGCTGCACTCCTTTAGAAGCTTTCCTTACTATATTCTTTTCAGAAAACATAGAAGAATAAACACTGCTACAGTGTGGACTGAATAGTATTTAAGATTCTGCTTCTTCAGAACATCATAGGAAAAAAAAACAGAATAAAAGGAAGAAAATTCCATGTTTAAAAAGGTTGAAGGCCAGGTTGGACAGGGCTTGGAGCAACGTGGGATAGTGGAAGGTGTCCCCACCCGTGGTAGGGGTCGGAATGAGATAAGCTTTGAAATCCCTTCCAACCCAAATCATTCTAGGATTCCATGATGCCATGAAAATTCCAGTTTAAGC
Source organism: Donacobius atricapilla (assembly GCA_013397315.1). Classification (NCBI taxonomy): domain Eukaryota; kingdom Metazoa; phylum Chordata; class Aves; order Passeriformes; family Mimidae; genus Donacobius; species Donacobius atricapilla. The sequence goes on along the minus strand of WBMY01006408.1, from coordinate 12,649 downwards.
CAACAGGATAGCCACAGATGGCTGCAACAGTACTTGTTCTGCCTGGCATCGTGACAGGCATGAAGAGAAATTTGCCTAAATGCTTCAACATATAGATTGGATTTCTTTCACATTGAGGTTTTTCTATTTTACTTCCATCATCTTGCAATTTTTTAATAAATCATAAGAGAAATACAAATTCCAGATGTTTTTAAAAGCTTTCTACATCTCTGGAGGTGGCAAAGATAAGCCAGGGTTCTCAAAACTAAACGACTAAACTGCAAAAAGGAGGGAAAGGTAGATTACCTGAAACAACATCATGAGGCAAACTGCTTCTGAAGATTTATAAAATCTTGGAAAGGCTCTACAGTACCAAATACTACCTCTCTGGTCCCAGTTACAAGCCTGACAAAGTCAATAATCCACAACCCTAAAACAATCTCTTCAACGTTGTTGTGGTTTAACACCACACAGCCTATCATTCTCACCTCTCTGGTGAGATGGGGAAGAGAACTCAGAGGAAACACAGAATTGTGGACAGAGATTAAGGCAACTCAATAGGACAGAAAAAGAAGGATAAATGATGATGATGATAAAAGAATATACAGAGGAAGTGATGAGCAGTGCAGCTGCTTACCACCTTCTCCAGACCCTGAAGCAGTGTCCACCCACCCCTGGGCAACACCCCCCAGTTTTATTGCTCAGCATAACAGGATATGGGATATTCCTTCAACCAGTTGGGTCAGCTGTCCTGGCTGCCATCACCTTCCAGCTCCTTGTGCCTTAAGAAACCTTGAAGCTCATCCCATTCTAATCCCTGCCATGGGCAGGGACACCTTCCACTGTCCTAGGTTGCTCCAAGACCTGTCCAATTTGGTCTGGAACACTTTCAGGGATGGGGCAGCTGCTCTGGGTGCCTTGTGCCAGGGCCTCCCCACCCTCACAGCCAGCAATTCCTTCTAAAAGGATGAGAAGTCCTTGATTCAGTGTAAGCATGAATTAGCAACAGCTAAAACATCAAGGTGCTATCAACATTGCCCAGCACTACAACTCAATCCAAGCTGAAAACAAGACAAACATTTATGTATTTGAATCACTTATTTCACTTATATAGTGTACTGTTTTCTGCAGAATACTTCCAATTGCGTTTCTCTAATACCTGTCCATCATTTCTAACAGTGTCCAGCTCAGGGCTCCGCAGTAAAAGAGGGACATGGAGCTCCTGGAGCAGGTCCAGTGGAGGGTGACACACACACTGAAGGGCCTGGAACATCTCCCTGCCCAGGAAAGGCTGAGTGACCTGGGGCTGTTCCACCTTGAGAGGAGCCCCAGCTGAGAAGGGCCCTCAGCCCTGCATGTCCCTGGATGTCCCTGTGTGCAGGGGGGGTCAGAGCAGGACCAGGCTCTGCTCCAGGGCCCAGTAATGGCACCAGAGGAACAGGCAGGGACAGAGCCCAGCAATTCCCCCTGCACAGGAGGCACAGCTTCTCCAACCAGGAAGGGATGGAGTCTCCCTCACTGGGGATATTGCAGAGCCCTCTGGACACAATTCTGCGCCCGGCGCTCTGGGATGGTCCTGCTGGAGCAGGGAGGTGGGGGTCAGAAGGGTCTCACTGTGGGCCCTTCCAGCCTGACCAGCTCTGGGATTCACTGATAAAACTTTATTTCTTGACTCAGTCCCACATGGAACCACATTGCCAGAATTTTTGTCAATTGGAGAGCTGTAAAATTCTGCCAATTATTTCTGGGAAATACTCAAATACTTTAATAAGGAACTGACTGCTTTTACCTTTAAAGCCAAATTAACAGATTTATTTTTGCCCATCTCTTCCACCAAACTAGCCACGACAGATTTTTTTCCCTGTTCATACAACTCTATGTAAGGCAGAGCAAGAAAAGCAGGTCATAAGAGCAAAGTATCTTATTTTGCAACAGAGAAGCTGAGATTTTTCTGTAAAATAGCTGGAAACACAGTTTACAGCCATGAAAACAAAGCCAGGACTTTAATCTAGTTTGACAGTCTGTGAAACAACACTAAATGGCAAAACAAAGTTATGATACAGTCATCAAAATAGAACTTTCTCCCACCTGTTTGATGTAAACACAACTCTGCAGAAATCTCAGTCTAATGCCTGATCTGTTACACAATGGGATACAAATAAGGTTCATGTTTGTACCTACTTTGAAAAAGTTTAAACATACTTATTTATAGTTTCAAAAGAATAAGAAGAATTTTAAGAGTTTGACTTCAAAGACATTTTGAAACCAAGAGTGCAGAAGGTACTCTAAAAACTCATTACATTTGTATAAAGCATCACAACTTACAGTCAACTACTTCTAACACTGTCCACCATTATTTTAAGTCAGTAGATCAACCAACTGTGAGCATTAATTGATTTTTGAGCTCTCCTGGATTAGTTATTAAACTAGTTGTAATTCTTCCGCAAAACATATTATTCACCTTTCAACCTACAGTGTCAAGGCACAGAAGACAAACTCTCTGACTTCTCCCACTGGACAGAGCATTAAATTAATGCTTAGGAAATTGGAGTTACTTATTTCCAAGTTTCTTTCTAGGAAATTAGTATTGTTTGCGGTTTTTTTTAATCTAATAGTCACTCCAAAATTCAATTAAAGTAATCACTGAACTTCAACCTTTCCTTTGAACATCCTTCATTGCGTTTAAATATAGGTATTAAATTGCAATTAATACTGGCAAAGCCTTTTGAGTATGGTCCTGTCTCTCCTCACTGGAGCTTGGTAAGAGGGTAGATCCTTCCCTCATTCCCCATCACATAACCCACATCCTCTCAAACATATTTAACATCCTCCTAATGAGTTTTTTATATACTTTTGAAAGTGTTTTGCTGAGGCCGCCAACTTGAGGTGCCGCCCCAGCCTGCTTTTGAGACTAAATAGGACAAAATAAGAGTTTTAGTAGACATGAAGGTCTTCAAAAGGTCCCTTGATCTCCCCGTCATTTTGACATTTCCAAAACAACAGTACTGCTCCCTTGTTGCAAAAACGGAAAGAACACAAATAGATGAGGCTACAGAAATTGGCAAAGCCAGTGTTAAATATCAGAAAGAAAACTCAACCACAACGAAAAAAGCCCAAAACAGAACAGATCTAACTTATGGTTAGTAATACATCCAAGTCCTAGTTCCACATTCTGCTTTCCTATTTCTGAAACTTTTAGCATCCAGAAGATTGTCCAATGCTGCAACACCATCTAACACATCACAAAATAGAGATGATGAAGAATTAAAGCAAAAGTGATTTTCATTGCATCTAATTGATACTATCATGTAGTTCCTCCACCAAAACCACTAAATAACATATTATTAAACAACATTACAATTATTATTTAATTCTTATTACACTCAAGCAGCAGCACTGGGAACTTGAGTGTTGTTTGTTTAATGCTTCTTATGTGTGTCACATTTCTTAAGTCAACTCAATAGTTCTCACACTGTGGTCTGATGAGCACTTTCTGGTGGCCCATGGAGAGCTGGCAGTTCATGTTGTGCTGGCTCTTGTCCTTGTTTCCAGCTGCTACATTGTGTTAGAAGAAAGCTAAAAATACATAAATACTTTCCTACGATTACTTTTCCATGCAAGCTATTTCTCAAGTTGCCACAGGGATGTTATGTGATAATGAATGGGAGAGGAAAAAGAGGTCCATGTAATTATGAATGTGAATCAGTGAGGCAACTGCTTTATCAAGGCCATTTTATACATTACAAAGCCCATCTTCAACATCTCAAATCTTTAGTGAAGGAACTCAAATTGTAAATTGTGAGGAACCTATGGTACACTTGCTTAAAAGACTATAAAAACAGCAGCTACATTAATTTTAGGGAAGACACACTGCAGATTTGGGAGGATTCATTACAGAAAAAACTAGCAAAACTGAAGTATAGGAAATATGGGATCATTTTTACATGGTTTATGAACCTGCATGTTAAATATTCCACTCTAGAGCAACATTAAACTCACCTGTAGCATAAACACACTGACATACACACACACTACAACCTGTGACTGGAAAAGTCAATCTGGTGACTGTAGACTTTTTAAGTAGGGAAATTGTAAAAACTCAGGCACAAAAATGGCAGTCCTAAATACAATAACTTTTTGTTTGCATTCACTTTTTAATTGCAGTAACTTTTTCAAATGACACAAATTCTCATAAATGGTAGGCTTTTGCAACATTTCACCTGGCATGGTAATATAAATGGCAAAAGTAACGATTTTTAATTTTCAGCAATATTTTTTTCATGGTCTTCATAGTCCACCATTGGACTAACAGCATTAAGCCAAACTAGCTTGAGACATAGGAGAAGTTCTACAAACAGCTATAAATTAATAGTTTCTGGATGTCACACAGTCTAGCAAAATAAATTTGTATTTTAAATACTGGTAGGCTAGCTGTTCTCTAAGTCATCAGCAGGCTGCAGCAAGAATTCACTTGTGGGAGACACTAAATTTAAAAGCATATTGAGACTACAGCTATGTACCAGTCCATCTTGACTCTATTTCTTGTCTGGAACACAAGAATTACACATGATGTGTTTCTGAGTAAACGTGTGATCACTTGGAACTGCATATTCAGGCCTAAAGTCCCATTGAACTACCACTCAGTCCTCAGTGCAAGGTCAAAGTCACACAATTTACACAGATGATTGCCATGGCTTTATTTCAGGTGCTGTTATATTTCAGCTGCTTTATTACTACATTTAAAGCATTTAATTCCTAAATACTACAGGAAAGTGACTGAAATGCTATGGAAAGATTAAGTGCATGTTTTAGATTGCTTCTCTAAAAGTTAAAAAGAATTACAGAAGTGATTTAAAAACCAAGTTATTTTCTTCTCAACAAATCACTGCAACAGAACAACCGGTCTATATTTCATAGATTTCAACTGGCTCATTGAAATACATGACTGAGTATGACTTAATTGTTTGAGGGTTTTCACACCTAATAACACTATTGTAAAGGAGACCAGTATTTCATCCTCCCTGCCAAGAACAGCAGAAGGTAGTTGTTTCTGTGGAGCCAAGCTCTGCAACACCAGCTCCCTGCCTGCCCCACTCCTGGTCACAGCCTCTCCAGGAACAGCCAAGCTCATGTCTCTGTGTACCTACACATTTCAAATACATCCCAGGCATTCGACTTTTTGATGACACCATTGCTCCCAGTGCTGCAGCAGGACAGGAATGCCGCAGGGAATGGCTGCGGTGGAGGAGTCACTGGGGAAAAGACAGCCCAGGAAATCTCCACATAAACCATCCAAAGCTAGAGAAGCACTGATGAGTCTGAGGTGCCCGGGGCCATGATGTCATTAACACATTCTGGAAGCAGTTTTTCAGGAAATGAATCATAGAAGCAAGTGAAATGCAAAGATGTATTAGGTAACTGTATCCATTCCCTATCCATGCAACAGTGTTCCCTCCAGTACAGCCTGTTACTCTATCCAGTCTAATTTTAAGGGACTAGTAAGGGAGCTTGAACCACATCCTTTGGGAAGTGTGTTCCACAATCTAATGAATCTCAATGTTAAGATTTTTTTCCTAATATTCAGCTAAACATTACTTTATCCAGCTTCATCTACTTATTCCTTTAAGTGGTTCTATGTAATACCATAAAACATTTCTGCCCCAGTTCAGTGTTTACAGCCCTGAAATAAAAGGCGTAGTCAGGCCTCCTTTGTTGCCCAGCCAAATTACATACACACATTTTTCTTTCCTTTCTTTTCAAGTCTTTTCCAGTTTGCCTCCTGCAATTAATCCCAGCTCCAATACTTTGCACAGCCTTTCAAATGTCATGGAACTGAAAAAGATTGCAAACCCTGAATTGCATAGATTGATAAATAAGCATATCCCTCATTTCACTGCAAAAACAGTGTTTATTTCATTTTAAACCATTTGTCTTCCTTCCATCCCAGGAGATCTTTACTGTGAAATCTGAAATGATCCAAGCCTTTCTCAGGGCAGGAACCCTATCTATTGCATTATTACTCTTTTACCTGTTTTGAACCTTAAAATAAGGAGACCATCATCTTCTCCCAAGACCATGAAGTTCAGCTGCAGACTTGCACCCTCATAAAAGCCTTTCACACCACAGAGGAATCAGAAATGTATAAAGACACCCCCAAAAAAGTATTTAATCTGAAGAACTACAAAAACATTCAAAAACAAAGTCAATACCTGTAAATTCAGGGAAGTCATATTACCTTTATTGATATATATTATTAACAGCTGGACTTGATGATCTTTGAGGTCTTTCCCAAACTTGATGAATCCATGAGTCTATGATAAATTTAACATTTCCAGATTGAGTCTACCTCTCTTACTTGCCCAGAGATGCTGAAGCATAGAATAGCTTCGTTAGCTGGGAATCCCTGATGACATTTTTATTATATGTAATTGGAGTATGAGTAGTAGACATACCCAGAGATAGATACCCTGAAGAATTAAGTAAAGCAAATTATATAACATAGTTCTGAATCAAAAGACCAAATAAGGCTGGGAATAACTCTAATAAATCATTAATTCACTTTTAGAAACATATCAAAAATAACTATAAGAAGGGGAACATCGTAAGCAAAGAATCTTCACATTTTTATTAGCCCAACTCCTGGCCTGTTGCTGGCAGTACCTATTTCAACTCCTTTGGACACAAGTGATACAATTTCTGAGACGGAACAATATTCCTGCTGCACATTTGAAGACTGTCCAGTATAACTGAAGCTGCAAATGTGATTACAGTATCAAGAAAAAATAAATAAGGGTTTTATGGTATTATACAAGAGCACAATACCACAGTATTATGACTACTTGGAACCTAGGAAACTAAGTGCAAGCTCGAAGAGAGTGAGAGGAAAATGAATGAGAAATGTGGGAAAAGCTGCAAATCCACCCAATGTTGGATTTAATTTTAGAGGAATTGTCTGACTTAATCAGCTGTCAACCTTGGAACAGCAAACCTCACACCAACAACAAGTTCACATAACGACACAAAAAGGAGTTGTTGGATGGTGGGGTTTCTGGGCTTGTTTTGGTTTGGGTTATTTTGGTGGGTTTTGGGGAGAAAAGGTTAGTTTTGGGAGGGCTTTTGACCAGGATTTTATTTTTTCATTATTATTTATTTAATTATTTTTGTTTTTAATAGAAAACTCCTCTGGCTTTTGCACAGAGTACCATCCTGGTACTTGATTGTTCTTGTCAGAATGCAAGGGAACACAGTGAATGTGAATAATTCAACCAACTGTGGAACTTCCAATAACATCTTCTGTTGACTCTATCAGGCAAAATATGAGGCAGACACAAACATAGAAACATGTTACAAAATAACCATCCTGGTAGTATTTTTTTAAAGTAGTGCCAATCAGGGTATGGATATTAACTAATGCTTTTGATGTAGGACCCTTAGGAGAACTTCATCCTCATACATAGTAGGGAAGTGGGAAGAAGAAATCCAGGCAACCAATGAAAGAAGTGACCTGTAAAGTTGCTAGACAGGTCAAGGCATCCAAGAAATTACTTTTCCAGGGCAGTTAGATTTTTATATCAGTTAGTGAGTTTAGCACACTGCTCCTGTTGGCTTCTTGTGACTGCAGGCACTCAATTCACCTGTTTCTTGAGGCATGAGAGGAACAAGGAATAGCTAGCACAGCAAAGTCAGCACAGACCTGCTGCTCCCCTCCTAGACCTAAGTTTCACTCCTCCAAACTTGTGAAGCACCTCACCACTGGTACCTGCAGTAATTCCAGCCAGCTTCTCTATCAGCCTTCAGGACAGCATTCAAAAACAATTACATAAAAACTCCTAATTTAAGCACAGCTGAAAACCTAGGAGATACACAGCTTAGGAATGCTCTGGCTGCCATGCTTATTCCTGAGAAAACCTGCTCACACACCTTGGAGCCTGCTACCTCTCCGCAGAGCAACAGGCACCTTATTTTTTAACCCAGCATGTCCCTGTTTTTCCTTTAAGAGGAAACATTTTGTTTGTGTGAGGTAACCTCTCCCTCTACACTACCTGCCCCTCCAAAGACGAGGAAAATTTTAAGTGTTAATTCTCTTGCTTGAAACCTGGTCCACCGGCAACTGCATGGAGCAGGGAAAGTCCCCCCTGGATCCTGGAACAGGCTCATGGATCTCATGAGGGGGGCTGCATCCCAAGCCTCACTGGCACGACATTCTGTGGAACACACTTCATGAAAACTCAACGTTCAGGCAACTTTGCTGCCAGTTTTTCAACAAGTTTCGGCTCAATGTATGCAAAACGGCAAGTTTTGGGACCTTGTAACTTGGCCAGATTTAGTAAACTTTAAGAGGGATTGTAAATGGCACATCTCTATCCACAGCTTCACCCCGCTAAGCCCTGCTTCCCAAATCTCAAGAGCCTGTTCCAAAGCATGAAGGCTCTAAAAGTCCTCAATAAACCAGATGTAAGAATTCAGCACTGGTTAAGTAACATTTTTCCCTAACCTCATTCTCAGAAACAGAAGAACTGTTTTCAATTAAAGCAGTGCCAAAAAAATTAAAAAAAAAAAAAATCTAAAAAAAAGAGCCTAAGGAAGATACTCAGCATGAAAAGTTTCATGACAAACAACTGAAGTCTGAAAAAAAATTATGAGCAATTGAAAATTGGATTTCACTACAGAAAGTGCTCTATAAGCTTATCTTGAGGCATCAATACCAACTCCAGCCATATGAACGTTATTAAAGTGGCAGTTCTAGTGATGAAGCGCTGAGGAAAGCAGCAGTGCTGAGGAATGAAGTCCTGCCCCCAGAACAAGCGTGCCACAGGCAAAACTTTTCATTATCTTGACTAGCAAAAAATGCCTCCTCAGCTGAAAGAACCCAATGTCCCTGCTCCCTCTCGGCGCGGGGCGTGAGCTCCTGCCAAGGCTGACGAGCTGTTTTATGTCAGCACCTGCCCTTTGGCTCCGCTCTCGGCACTGACATCAACTCCAGCAGCATCAGACAGGAACACGTTCCTGTCACCAGACACCACGGCTGGAGCCACACCAACAAAACAGGGCTGCAGCTCACGGAGCTGCTTCAAGCCCTCTCTTACGGATCCAACACTGACTGAATTCTCTCTCTTTCGGGTCCGTGGCCAGCATGGAGGGGAGGGTGTCGGGAAAGGTTTTGGTGTGTCAAATTTACTGACTACAAAAACAGAACACTATGGGGGGAGAAAAAGGCTGACTAAGTATTAGTGACTCTGCCTGCATATTTTTCCCAGCAAAAACTGATAGTTAACATTGAAATTATACAGAAATATGTGCTGACACTCATCAACTTTACTATTAAAGACTAAAATTACATATAGAGTATTGAGGAAGTTTTTCATTCCAAATACTGATTTGCCAATTTATGGAATGAATTACATAAAAATTCGCATTTATATGAAAAAAATATATTTAGAGTCACTTAATTCTCCAACACATACGTTCATTTCCATAATATTTCATTTTCAGTACCCAAAAATGTTTTTACTACAGGGTAAGGGATTCCTCTGGGTTTTTCTGGTTCCTAAGCATTTTGCAATAGTGCCAAGCTATAAAGGGAAAAGAAGTTTGCTCTCTGGGAGCACAGTTAGGAAATAGTGAGGACAAGCCATGCCTGTCTCTCTGCTCTCACCTACAATGGGGCTGTACCCATGCCGGAGTAAGAGGAGTTAATGTAACTTTTAAATGTAACATACGAAGCAATTCTCATTCTGTATGAGATCAATCAAACTGTTAAAAAAGGCAAATTTGAGCAGCAGGACTGCCTTTGAGGGTGACACCTGGTACCACTGCCTCAAGATTTCCACATAGATCTCACTTGTGTTGAAGCTGTCTGGGAATCCCAAGGTACCCCAGGCAAGCCCTGTGATGCAGACAAGCTTTGCAGGCCTCCACCATCAGCAGCTGACCCCTGAGCTGAGACATTAGGCTACCGGGTTTTGAGTAGATACTTTGAATATTGTAATACTTTCCATAAAAAACATTTCTGCTATCTCAAACATNCCTGCCCAAGATCCCAGCTGGCCCTGCCCTCTGGCACTGGGAAGCCATTGCCTGTGTGCTGTCCCTTTGTGCCTTGTCCCCAGTCCCTCTGCAGCTCTCCTGGAGCCCCTTCAGGCCCTGGCAGCTCCCCCTGGAGCCTTCTCTCCCTCCAGGATGAAACTCACTCCACATTCCCACAACAATTACTCAGTAAATTTTATGGAAAATCACAAATGCCATGAAACTGTTTGGCATGACCTGACAGCAGGGCCTTGTGAGCTGGTGTTTTGGAAAACAATTACAACTAGGAAGATAAGATAATGAGAAACACCTACATGCTTACCTACATCTTATAAAATCACCTGAAATTGTTTGGTAAGTAGGAATCCTATGCCCATTATCACATGCAAACAGCATGTTTTATTAACCTTGAAGCAAGGCCCAGTCATTAAAACATGAGGATAAAGATCAGGACAGTGGAATTTTATTCCCAGCTGCAATGTCAACTGATTGTGTAATTTTAGCCAAGCTTCAAGCATGTTATTTCCTCTTTTTCCCCTATCTATAAAAATGAGAATTTTCTACTTAATAAGGGCCTTTACATCCTGATGCCCTTGGCCTGAACGTGCATTGTTCCTGAGCTGATGTCCCAATTTCCTAAGAGATCTCTGACCCACTGAAGAGAGTCAGAGCAGATTACATACACACTGGGACTGATTACACACTCATTGTGTATTTACATACAACTAGCTAATGATATAGATATATAGAACATATCCAATTATACAGATATATAGATATATAAAAAGACTGATCTTTGCTTGACAGATCCTTGCAGAATGACAACTGCTGAGAGAAGCAGTTCAATAAATATAAACTACTGAGGCTGAAATTAGAAGCCAGCAGTGAATTAGATGGATAAACCTGATGCCAAACTTGAATTTATGTAAGCCAAAACAGTTTTTTCCTAGGAGTATTTTTATATTTTGTATTATCTACCTTTTTACATACACATTTGCTTCAATTATTTACATATGTCATATCTGTATATACATCTTATAAAACCACTTGAAATTGTGTAAGTGGGAATCTCACAAATTACCAGATGCAAACAGTATGACTCCTAACTAAATGTCATATTTATTTAATTTATTCTAGATTTAGGAAATAATTTATTCTCATACGTGATTTATATATTTCGTTTTTATATCTCCAGGTATTTTGATACCTAAATGGTATATTTTTGTATAAATACACTAAATATATAGATACAGTACACCGAGCCATATATATTTCTATTATTTAATGTAAGTATGTTCATATTTTTCTGTATAGTCTGTATTTTATTTGTATTTTATAGTTTTATGTGTTATATACATACACATCCACAGACAGAGCTAGTGAGTACCAAATAACTGTCAAATGCTGCGGTGTCTCCTCATTCTTGGCAGAAATAATTTGTTCCAGATTTACCTTCCAGCAGAGAGTAAACTCCGCTGAAACATCCCATATATCTACTTTCCTTTCTTTTGCAGACAGGAAAAAAAAATCTTTGCTCTAAGGTCATGATGGGGCTGCCCCACCCTTGGAAGTGTCCAAGACCAGGCTGGACGGATCTCTAAGCAACCTGGTCTAGTGGAAGGTGTCCCTGCCCATGGCAGGAGGGTGGAAAAAAAACAATTCTTAAGGTCTTCACCAACCCAAGCCGTTACAGGATTCTACAATTCTTTGATTTGGTTTTTTTCCCCTAAAAACAAAAATCCCCATCAGTCTCCCATACAGATCCATCCACAATTCGTAATTCAAGTGCTTTAATGATAAAACATTCAGGCAATTCTTCCAGTTTCCAAGTTTCTTATCAAAGCAGAATTTATTTTCCTAGTTAGCAATTTCAGGATAGCATTTACCCTAAAGATTAAGAAACAGGTAAGAAAACAGGTTCAGCTTATGAACTCCTAGGTGGCAACAGGACAACTTCAAGTCACCATGTGAGAGTTTAGAGGGGATGTCTCTGTTAGAGACCCTAAACAGACAAAAAAGCACCCATGACTCAACTGCAGAGAAAGGAGACTACTAAATGTAAAAGATTAAGTCTTTTCCAAATCAGGAAAAAAAGAAAAGAGGTATATAAGCTTTGGCAAGTTCAATGCTAAACCGGACTGAGTTGAGCCAAAAGTAATTTGGGAACAGCCTGCTAAAGGTATAAAAATCAACAGTAAAAGTTTCTCCAAACAATCTGACAGCTCCTCAAAGAGGCCAGCAAGCCATGGAGGCCTTTAGGGAGCACCCTGGGAAGGTCAGGCTCTGGCAAATGAATCACTCTGGGTGCATTTCCCAACACTTTCTGCACACTCCATCGACAGATCTAATGCATGACCGGCAAAAGCAGAAACTGCTGTGGTGTCCTCCCTTGGTAAAAGTCCCCTCTGGCAGCTGAAGGCTCTGCAGAAGCCCAGAAGGTGAGGGGCTAACGTGTATGTCCCAAACACCAACAGCTGGATAGCTGTGGAGCCAGCCAAGAACCAAGATCAGTTGTTGGGAACAATATTGAAGGGTTGTTGGTAAGAACATGCATGAGACAGACCAGGATGTGGCTGCAGAAGGGGCCATATGGAGAAAGTGCAGCACTTTTCTAGGACAAACCCCCTTCCCCTTCCCTTTCCCC
>WBMY01006407.1:196562-215902 GCA_013397315.1 Donacobius atricapilla | reverse complement strand
GGTGGGGCTATGGCCCACGGGGCGGGGCTTAGGCTGCCTGGACGCGCATGCGCGCTCGCTGTTGCCGCGGTCACGCGCAGTTCCGTGCCGTGCAATCCAATGGAATGTAATGGAATATCCAATCCAGTGGAATCCCGTGGAATAGAATCCAGTTCAATGCAATCCAACGGAATGTAATGGAATATAGTCCAATCCAATGGAATCCCATGGAATAGAATCCAGTCCAATGGAGTCTGATGGAATGTACTGGAATATAGTCCAATCCAATGGAATCCCATGGAATAGAATCCAGTCCAATGGAATCCAGCGGAATAGAATCCAGTCCAGTGGAATCCAATGGAATCCAGCAGAATAGAATCCAATCTAATGCAATCCAAGGGAATAGAATCCAATCCAATTCAATCCAGTAGAATCCAATGAAACAGAATCCAGTCCAATACAGTCCAGTTCAGTACAGTGCCATGCAATGCAATCCAATACAATCCAATGCAATCCAATGAATCCAACCTGGCCCAATGCAGTGCAATCTAGTGGGATGCAATTGCTGCAGTGTGGAGCTGCCGAGGGCTGAGCCCCCTCCCAGCACGGTGGCCGTGACCCTGCCCTTTGCTGCTGGCAGCTCGTGGTGCACATCTGTGGCTAACAAGGGCTGCTGGAGGCTTGGACAGTGTCACACTGGGCTGAGGTAACACCGCAGTGGTTCTGTGACTGAGCTGCCTGGTGCCACCCCAAAAACAGAGCTGAGGAGCTGGGCTTATGGGCCAGCCTTCAGGAATGAGCCCAGAGTGAACTTGAGGCGTTGTTTGGGGTGATTTATTGACGGCATGGACGCTACTTTCACTGTTCCACTGAGCATGGGGAAGTGTTTCAAGCCTATGTACACTAAAGAATCTTGCCAGGAATTTGTAACAGAAGTGGAGAATCTAAAAGATGGCAAGCAAACCCTCCTCAGCCTTTTCCCCTGAGCCAAACCTGAGTTGCCCTGAGAGGGAACTATGGCAACCTTTCTGACAGGCTCAGTGTGCATCCCAGGAACAGAAAATTGTAGGAGAGAGGACATAATTAGTTTCTTTAGCAGTATCTGAGTGTATTAAAATTGAGAGGTTATCTAGAAAGATTATGTTTTGGCAGAAGGATGCATCAAGTGTCTGTCAAGTCTTTGAAATATACTCTGTGCTACATTACACACAGAGGGATTATGTTTTGGACCATCAAGTCAAGGAGATTTTGTTAAAAAGTACCTTCCAGCAAAATGAAAGCAATATCTATTCGCCCTTCCTTGTGCTACCTAAGAGAGGATGCAATTAGCTCAGTATGGTGTCATTAATTACAACAGAAGTGTAAATGCCCTGGCTGGATGTATGGAGCTGCAGGGGCAATGCTGGTGTCTCGCAGATGCCACCAGGACTGTGGTGACAAATGAGCAAACACACCTCTGCAAACAGAACTGAAAAAACTAATTTTGTTGGTTTTTTTTTTTACTGAAAAATGTTTTCCCTTGGTCAGGATGTACCCGAAGGATGATGTGTACAAGGACAAAACACAGAGAGAGTACGGGGAGCCCAACAGGGATTTTCTAATGCTGTCCCAGCATCAGGAACTGCTGCTGAGCTCAGCCTCTTCATGAGATAATAAGTGGGTTTGGAGAGCAACTTTAATTAAGCTTCCTCTGAATGTCCCGTCTCCTTAATTAAATAAAAATTTGCAGCCCTGGCGCGGCTGTCGGGTTTGATCAGTGCCAATCTCCTGTCTCCTCCTCCTAAAGCAGCTCCTGCCTGCAGGCACAGTGGTGGCTCATGGTGTGACAGCCCTGTCCTGGCTCACAGAGAAGAGGAAATGACAAGAGCAATGTGGCTGGGGAAGGGGGAAAATGGGTCCTCCCTTAGCTAAAACGTTCTGAGTAGGGTTTAGGAAGCAATAAATTACAGAATTTTGCTGTTGCTGGGTCTGGACTCTCTCAGGGCCAGGTGCCCAAGGCAGGAAAGGGGGATGCTGGAGCATTTTGCTGCAGTTAGGAGCCATGACACAGCCCAAGGAGCCCTGCAAACATCCCTGATCTCAAATAAAATTGCAACTTAGTTGGGCTTCTGCCTTTTATTTCCTTATATTTGACCTCAAGAATGCCTCTGCTAGTTTTGCAATGGGTTACAGCTGCTTGAAAATGAGAACCTGAAACGCATTTTTGGAGGAAAAAAGCTCAGTAGAGCTTCCCACTTGCCTTGGTAGCTTGGAGTGACTCAAGTGGGACAGCATGTCAGGATGCAGCTGGAGCCGGAGCTAACAGGCTGTACCTGACCCCCTTGACAGCTGGTGTGTCACCGAGCCAGCCATGCCCAGATGAAGGGCACTGGTGCTGGCAGCCCTCCTCAGACTATAGATAGCCACACTCCCTCTGCCATGGGGCTCAAGTGAGGAGGCAAAGGAAGCAGCGGGAGAGGGTGGTTTTCCCTCAGAACACCTGCAGTAGTCACCCCCAGGGCTTTGCATGGCAGAGGCTCTGGGTTTCCCTACAAAACCCCAATTCCCAACTCTTTTGTAAGCAAACAACTTAGGAGAGCCAGGGGATGCTGGAAGCTTTGTCTCCAGGCAGCCGGTGGGGAGGCAGGGGTTGGCATGATGCCACTCGCCCGCGCCTCTTCCCCGGGAGGAACATCGCCTCCCGCTGCCAGATGGGATTTCATCCTTTCCTCTGGGCTTAGCTCTGTTTTGTAAGTTTCTGCTCACATCAAATGTTCACAGAACTGCAGCTATCCCATGCCAGTGTGTAGGGTGGCAGTGGCCCAGATTCCCCCACTCTAAGCACACAGAGACCCTTCCTCCACATCCCAACCTGAATTCATCCCGGCTCTCTCCAGCAGACCTTTTAAAGGCAATGTTAGAGCCGCCCTCCTGTGCTACATTTACCCTAAATATACTCTGATGCGTCCCCGGGGCTGTTTCAGGGTGACTCAGAGCCATCACTTCCTAGGATGGAGGGACAGGGCCAGGTGTGATTCCTCAGCCCGTGCCCTGGTGCCTGGTAGTGCCCAGAGCGGGCACCTGCCACCCCACTGCTTCTGCAGTGGGTCCCGAGGAGGGAGAAGCCGCCAGGGGCTGGGGCTTGCCTTGAGGCAGCACTTCCTTGGGAAGGTCTCTCTGGGGTTACCCAGGAGGTTTCGGGTGATGGTTTGGTTCTGGGGGACAGCAGGTCTCCCATCCCAGCCTGTGCCCTCACCTAAGAACAGGCTTCAATGCCCTTTAACAAAATAGCAACTTCCCTCTGCCACTTTTTCTGACTTTTGTGTGTTAAAGGCAACCAAAATATTAAATACATTCAATTTTGAAGACTAACTGCTTCAAAAATCAATTCCTTAAATGTAACATTTTTCCTTTTCATTCCATCTGCTACCCCTGTGCTGAGGAGAGGCAGGGCTGGGCTGAAGCCTGGGCAAATCAAGGCCAGCAGGTGTCTACAGGACCACAGTTCCTAGCAGGCTCTGCAGTGAGTTAATCTTTTAGGACTCAAAACCTGGAAGGATGGGATGTGGGAATGGCTTTGTGCTCACCTGCATCCCTACTTTGTGCCGACACCACCTGGCTCCCTGGTTAATGCTGCTTTGGCTTGGACATTCCATAGGGACTGTAGCATGATTCCTCTTGAAAAGGGATTTTTAGAAAAGATGAAAACTAACAGTTGCATTAATTGCATTTTCAGTTTTGCAAACTAATTCTTAAATGAAGCAGCTGGAGATGAGGCTTTGCCACCCTGAGGTGTCAGAGCCCTCTGGACACAAGAGGGAGTCCTGAATCATTAAGAAGAGAGATTTGTCTTTGGTTGCTGTGGATTAAAACATTCTCCCCTGCACTGAGAAAACTGCTCATCACTTAAAGGCCTTTGGTATGTTTTGCTCTCCACCACGACAGGGTAAATCTGTGGTAAATCCGCAGTAAATCCAGGAGTGTGGATTTTAGCCACTTGCAGTGGGGACAGGTCAGCTTGCTGGCTGGTTGAAGTAAGTCATGATTTCCTAAAGGACTGGCAATTATCCCTGGAATCAGAGATGATCCCCCCATTTTGATGGCTGATCCCCACATTTTGCTGCCCCAGCTGAAAACAGAAGACTGGGGCAAAGCGCAGTCTGTCTCCACGCTTCTCTCCGTGGCACAGGGACACATTTCCCCCATGCTCCGTGCCTGTCCGCACACGGCATCAGCTCCTCCGAGGGCATCGGCCCCAGCTGCAACCCCCCGTGGATTTGGGGACACCCCGCAGAGGGGACGAAGGGCCCTCACACCCCCTGTTCCCACTGCCCTGGGGGACATTTGCTGCCGGACCAGGGATATTTCGGGACATGTGCTTTGCTGTAATTCCCAATTCTATTTGGCACAGTATAATCTTTCTAATGCAGCTTCCAGGGGGGAACACTGGGGAGCTGGAGGTGACATGACGGCACGGGTCCAGCCGGGGCAGCCACGAACCGCAATACATCAGCAATTTCGGCAGGTCCTGCTGAGAAGTGGTGCCTTGACCCCCCAACAAAGTCACGAGGCAACCTCCATCTGCCGCGGCGCGGGGCCGGGGCCGGGGCCGGGGCTGGCCCGGGACGTGCCAGCGCCAGGCTCGGCAGCGTCCCCATCCCAAGGCACGCAGGCGAGGCATTCCTGCGGGGCCGGGCATGCGGGGCTGCCGTGGGCTGGTCCCAGCCCCCGGGGCCAGCACCCCCCTATATCAGCCGTGCCCGCAGGCAGCGCCGGCAGAGTGACCGCGACAGCCCCCGGCCCCTCGCCCACCTGCTCCGGCCATGGATGACATTTATAAGGCAGCGGTGAGTGTCTCCCCTTGGCGCCGTGGGTTGGGGAGGGGGGCCTGAAATGGCCCTAGGGATTTTTGTTGTAAGCTCCCCAAGGCTGTGACAGCAATAATTCAGTGGGTAAATGGAAATGAGAAATAATTATAGGGCAGCAACTTTTAGTCAACATCCTCATCCAGGACACAGATCCTTTCCTCTCACGGTTCTGGAAGTTTCACACTCCTCTTACAAGTGTGAAACTCTCAACCTGCTGTTAAATTATTTACAATGACCCCCTGGTTCCCCACTGTAAAGCAGGGAGATGGCTCCTAGATGAAGTTATAAATCCCAATAAAACCTGCACGGCATAAGAGATGACTCTTGGTTTTAGCCCAGACAAAGCGGAGAAGGATGTCCCAGGAAATAAACATTATTTGTATGGGTTAAAACTCACCCTCTTCTTTCTGGTGCTTTACAACTCTGCCATTGCTATGTCCCCCCCCTCCTTAGATGAATATTTTTCAGGGGGATTTTAAAAACCATTGTTTTTTTCTCAGTTATTTCCAAACCTCCTCCTCTGCTTTGCTGCTCCTGCTCTGTGCTGTGCAGAATACAGAATGTGAGCTATGCCCCGGGGAACGTGGAGCATCCTTAGGCTATTTTAACTTCCACAGCTGCACACTGTGCTCACTGTGCAAACCCAAACTATTTGGTCTGTAATAAGAATACTGCATTATTCTGTAATGTAGACAGACAGAGATATGTGAGTGGAATAAGGATGAAAATAGATCCTGGCTTGTGTGGACTGCAATGGCTATAATCCATCCATAACTGGATTTACAGTAAGAGCTTTTTGATGCTTTTTTCCCCCTTAAATTTACAGCTGATCAAGTTTGATTTTAAGCAAGAGCACAAGAAGTGCATCATACAAGTCTTATTATTATTCAAAGGTTTTTAGAGGGAAGCAATATAGTCCTTGGTAGGTAATTGAATAAAAAACCCCCAATGCTCACACATCCCCTGTCCCTTGGTCAGCCTTGAACCTTATAAAATGGAACCCCTGCAGTGATCCTGATAATGTGAAAAGGTTTGGGAAAGGCTGAGTTCCCCAACCAACATTTTCAAAAGGAAGAAAAATGGAACCTGTAATATCAAAGAAATTCCTTAATTAGAAAGGCCTTTCTAATTAAGGTTTTTAATTAAATATGTTCTCTGTGACTCAAGGCACAGGCTCCTTCCTCATTGTATAGGGACCACATGCCCATTAATTAGATAAAAGTAGGGTTTGAGCCCTGGACATTAACTCCTAACACTTTTACAGAGGCAAAACAAGTCCAAGCCAGGCACAGCTGAGACAAACACCTCTTTTGTGGATCTATTTCCCACAATTTAGACTGTAAAAAAACATGTACCTGTGAAAAAAAATTGAAGAACTTCAGTTTCCCCTGTCTGACTTCAAAGGGAACCATGGGATGGACAGAAGAGCTGATGAAAGCAAATACAGCAGATTGGCATTGCCACTGCTGCTGCAGCGCTGTGAGCTTAGAGCTTGCCTTCCCACACTGCAGTCAGAAAAACCTGTTCCTGGAATGGAGGGAAAACCTGTTGTGGAGGGAAAAGAGGAATAAGGCAGCAAAGAGCACCCATGTCCAGAGTGAACTATGAACAGCTCAAAAGACATCCCTGTGACAAAAATGTCACTCTATAGCAACAATGCATTTAATTTATATACACTACACCTATCGCTGCAGTACTGAATGAGGCTTCAAAAGTGAATAGTTGTGTATTTTCTGCATGATGGTAGCATATATTAATATTACATTTATGCCAAATCAACGTGCAGCCAGAAAACCCAATGGATTTTCATCTTACCCACTCATGCCTAGATAAGGGTGTGCAAACACAAAGCTATTTTGGGAATATTTTTAGTCTCTGTTAAGCAGTGCCTAGAACAGTGCCAGGGACAAGTGTCCAGATAAAGGGCTGCAAGGATAAATACCAAAGCCTGGGAACAATCAGGCAGCTCATCTTTATCTCCAGCACCTCTCTCACCCAGGCTTATAAATAGCGACTGCGACAAGAGTGTTACAGAGCAGGATGTGGCTGTGGCTGTCGTGGTGGTGGCTGCCCTTGCTCTGCCCAAACAATGTCTACAGAGGGCCAGCAGCTGCCTGCCTGCCGTCAGCAGCACCAGAAACACACTGGGCTTGGGTTTCCTCCAGCAGTGGAGAAAAATTCTGCCACTGTCCTTAGTGCTTTCTGACAAGTCCTCACCTCCTGGAGCAAGGGGAGTGGGATAAAATGCTCTGCCTGCTTCCCACAGGCTCTGTCCCACTAAGGAAAGTACTTTCTCTGCTTCTTGCTGCAAGCAGGAAGAATCAGCTGGCTTTTGCAAAACCATTGCCCTTCAGGGCAAAAGAATCAGCTTTTGCTCAAAGACAGTGCCACAACCCTGGCTGGTGGGGTTCTGCCCCAAACAAAACATGGCAGGGGTGGGTGTTGGGGGTCACTTGCATGGGGGTGGCAGCGAGGAGACTTTAGTGGGGTCATGCAGGGCAGGCATGGGGTCCTACCTGGCTGGATCTAGCAGCCTACCTGGCTGTTGACCAGTATAGGAAGGAAAAGTTGATGTTTTCATGGATGCTACCAAAGGAGCAGTTGGACATCATGGTGAGGGCAGCAAGTTCAGCTAAGCATTACCTGGAATGAAGCCAGAGAGAAATGCACTTAAACAGGTATGGCACAGCGATGATTGATTCCCCTTTGCTCTCCTTATTGATTATTTTCATTAATTCATGCTATCTAATAAGCTCCCACTGATGGCCTGTGGGAATTGAATTAGGGCAGAGTTTGGGAACAGTGTGCTAGTCCATGTCAGCTAATTCCTGTTGTCTCCATACGCCATTTCTTCAGAGAGATTCCCAAAACAGGCTATTTAGGGAATAGCAGCTCCCTTCAGAGCCAGACACCTTTGTAATAACAGTCTCAGATGGAAGCAGAGCAGTTAAGCTCTGGATAGGGTAGGAGTTTCCTGAATCTAGGGCTGAAAAACAACTACCAGGGATAGTCTTGTCTACCTCTCCCTCCCCAGGGAACTCTCAAGCACGTCTCAGCTCTGATCTGGCATTGGCCTACATGCAACCAGCCCTCAGCAGTACAGCCATCCTGCAGTGAAACCTGCCAGCAACAAGAAATTATCCCCAAACGGTTGACAGAGGCATATTCTTTTCCCAGTGGGTTTTCCCTGCTTGTACAAAGGCTATTTTTGCCATGTACTAGCATCAATTACTCTAGAGAAGTTATGCTTGCTTCAAAGGAGATGTGAATAATTTTTTTGAGGGGAAGAATCTCTTAGACTACAAAAACTTGTGGTGTCAAAACCCCCTGGCTGTACATTCCCTGGTCCACAAAGTTGCCTCTTGTGAGGTTTGGTTGACCCTGGCAAAGGCTGTTGAATGAATAATGTGTCCTTTTGGCAAATAGTGATGCTGACAAAATTAAAATGACTTGGTGTCTGTGTTTTCCTTACAGGTTGAGCAGCTGACAGAAGAGCAAAAAAATGGTAGGTGCATCTTCAACCTGACACCACAGCCTAAAGTTGAGCTCCCCAGCCAGCAGCCCTCTCTGCCTCAGCAATAACACTCTGGAAAATGCTTTGGCCAGACTGGCCAGGGTAGGGCATGACCCAGGGGTTTTGATCCACCAGCATTCCCAGCACGGTAGTTTCTGTGATGTGCCTGGGTACCCCACAACACCCTGCCTGGGCACTCCTGGGGCGCACAGTCAGGGGAGGCTGTGCCTGGGATGAGCCCCCTGCCTGCAGGATCGAGGTGCAGGGCAGGACCCCCTCACACCTCCTCTCCCCTCTCTCTCCAGAGTTCAAGGCTGCCTTTGACATCTTCGTGCTAGGGGCAGAGGATGGATGCATCAGCACCAAGGAGCTGGGGAAGGTGATGAGGATGCTGGGGCAGAACCCCACCCCTGAGGAGCTGCAGGAGATGATAGATGAGGTGGATGAAGATGGTGAGAAGTTTGGGTTTCTTACACTCTCCCAAGCACGACGCCCACATCTGGGGGTGTGGGGGCCATCTGTGCAGGGCTGGCAGGATCCATGATGGGGATGGTCACAACTGTGGGGTGCAATCTGCTGTGAATTCAAAGGACACTGAACACCCACCAAACCTCAGCATGGTTCCTTTAGGGAATTTCCAAGCAAAGGGAAACTATAGAAATTTTTATTCCTACAATGATCAGACAGCTTGAACTGATTTGGGGGAGTACTGTGAAATTGTACAGATCCTTTTACAAAACAAAATATAGGCTGAATGGAGGAACTTCCATTTCAGAAATGCCATTCAGAGGATTTTATCATCAGGAAAGTCTCTCACTGCTCAAGTGTGTACACGCCCACATGACTAACTCAATACTGGTTAAATCAGTGTACTGATTTAATGCTGATGATCACCATAACAAAATCCACTGTGGGCATTTGGGCAGAAATGCCACACTAAGTAACTGGAAAATAAAAAATCAGTTAAAAATCAGGCAAAAAAGGAAAGCATCTGAGTCTTTGAAAACAACACTACTATACTGCAGGTACAAAACCACACTGCATGATACCTGCCTTCTGGAGTTTTCAATATTAATACCTAAACGAGATGAAAAGGTATCTCCATAGCAGGAATTTCCATTCTTTGGTGCTTACAGAAGGACTTTTGCCAAGGCAAAATGACTGTGAAAGGTAAAAATTCACTTACAAGGTCAGAGAAGGTCCTCAGTCACTTATTCTAGCATCCTGAGAGCTGACTTTTGCTGCAGGGCTGCTCTCCTAAGTTTTGGCCCTTGGTTGCTGAAGGGAAGTGTGATCCATCATTGGCATTGCCCATCCACCCCTCTAGCTCCAGCTGATGGCTCCAGCTGGGCTCCCCTTTCCTGCATTCCTCAAGCCCAGTATGAGAAGAGACTGAAGCATCAGACCTTGCATATTCTTCCAGTTTGACTTGTATAGACACTGTCTGATGGCAGTCTTAGTTTTTTAACTTTAACAATAATGGGTTTAATACCACCACTTAAGGTTTTGGGGTTTGGAATTAATATGGCTGCGCAGGGAAGCTGGGTGGGCCGGTCTGGTGGAGCTGCTCATGGAGAAGTGTGGAGCTCAATCAGGGTCCTGGTGCTGACCAGCTGGCCCAGAGAGTCCATTCTTCCCGCAGGCAGTGGCACCGTGGACTTTGATGAGTTCCTGGTTATGATGGTCCGGTGTATGAAAGATGACAGCAAAGGAAAAACTGAAGAGGAACTCTCAGACCTCTTCAGGATGTTTGATAAGTAAGAGCCATAAGAACAGTGTGGTGAGGTGGTGGGAGGGGTGCAGCCAGCCCAGATCCCCCTCCCCAGCAGCTCTCTCTGGTCCTGAGCTCTTCTGTCCTGGCACAGAAACGCTGATGGCTACATCGACCTCGAGGAGCTGAAGATCATGCTGCAGGCAACAGGAGAGACCATCACCGAGGATGACATAGAAGAACTGATGAAAGATGGGGATAAAAACAACGATGGCAGGATTGACTATGATGGTAGGACTCTTTCTTGCATGTGGTTTGGTCACAAGCCCTTGGTCATCCCCCTGGGCAGTTCCCATGGTTTTGGTTGCCTTCTCAGATGAGCATGAGCTCATGCACGCAGTGCTGGGCAATCCATCTGACAGGAGCATGTGTGCACAGGGATGGGGAGGTTCTTACATGTGTGAAATGGGAGCAAGGACCTGGGGCTGCCTTAACTGTCCCCTTGCTGCACTGAAGTGCTGCCACTTTTCACCAGTCCCCTCCTGCCCCTTTAACACACGCAGCATTTCTGAGGGGCTGTATCTTTAAATGTGATGCTGACAAAATGATTCCCAGACCATTTCTGAGCTGAGTCAGAGATCATGTCCCCCCCAGCACTCACCTCCAGTGTTTTGGTGGCAGCTGAAAGTGACGCAGGGCTCCAGTGACATTTCCAGCAGGAGTCACAAGGAGTCCTCCCCACAGTCAGAGGAACAGTAGCCATCCCCCCCTTGGCCTCTTGCATATCGTGAGGGTGGAAAAGGAGACAGGCTGAGAAAAGCTGCCAGGAGCACACTTGGCAGCTGTGAGGACACTTCAGTCTCACCTCACACCTCTTGTCTCCAATGTCTTCCCCTTGGCAGAGTTCCTGGAGTTTATGAAGGGGGTTGAATAAATCTGAGGCCAGATGGACAGCTTGAATCTCCTAAATCCTCCAGCTCTGCATCTCATCTCCTTGACCCTGGCTACTGGCATGAAGACTGAGTGCTGAGAAGGGTGGCCAGGGGGAAATAAACCTGTTAATACCCAGTGCCTCAGCTGGTCATTCCTTGGAGGTTCAGTGACAGCTTCACCCCTGTTGGGTACTCATGATTAATGAAACCTAGGGACTACTTCTGGCAAGGTGACATCACAGCTGGAGCTTTAAGCCTCCAAGGAAGTATTTTGCTGCCAGCCCAATGGCAAAGTCAATCCAACAGGGCCATGGGTGCTCAGTGGGGAACTGCCATGTTCCATCTCTTCACCCAGCCATGGTGAGCAGGCTCAGGAGCTGGCACTGGTGCCTGATGGTTTACCTGGAGCATTGGCAGCATTTTAGCAATGAAATGTGAATTAAAACCCACTTCAGCCATCACTGAAATCCATGTGCCAGGGACAGGTCCTTCTCCTCCCTACTCTCACCCTGGCTACCCCAAGGGGCCACCCCCTCCTCCTCCCCACCAGCGTGATTGGCACCCTGTGATGCCAAAAGATGACCTCAGTTTGCTTTGGAAACATGCTATGTAGCCATTCCTAAGCTGGACTGGATGCTCCTTCCTGTGTCTCCCCGCCTGGTGGGAGGCAGGTACTGGCCCCTCATAGTCCTCCTGCAGCCCTGGAGGCCTCACTACAAAAAATGAGACGCCCAACTTTCCCTGACAAATCACATCGATTTGGGCCACTGAGAAATGCACAAGCCCAGTCTGAGTCTCACCTCTCAGGCACAGGGTGACAGCAGGGCCAAGGAACCACGGCTGTCCCCCAGGTCACCGTCTCCTCTCATCCCAAGGAAGCGCAGCATTCCTGTGGCATTAGCAGTTCTCCCTGCACATAGCTGCCTCCTCCCATCGAATTACAGCCCCAGCACAACTCACACATTGCAGTCGTGTTGCTAAAGTCAATCGTTTACCCAAGCAAAATAAACATTGGCAGAGCAAGGCACGGGACTGTGTTGATGCAAGCCCCAGTGATGCTGCCCTCAGCCTTGCGTGGCCATGCTGCTGGGCCAGTGCCCCAGGTCTGCTGGCTTGTCCTTCTGCCTTTCCTCCCCACACCAGACTGTTTTCCCCACTTCTGTGGAAATAACACCCTAAAGCAGCTGTGACACAATCTCATTTATAGCAATAATGAAATATTGCAATCTCATTTATAGCAATAATGAAATAATGCAGCTCAGGACCAACAGGCCTGAGGTGAAAATAGAGACGAGAGAGGGGATTGATTGTTTGAAGGACATGACTGTGTCTTTCCTCTAGACAAGCAGCACTGAATATTTTGCTCAACCGAGACTTATGACAACAGAAAAACTAAGAAAATTAACACATCAGCTAGAAACCTAGGGTGTTTAGGAAACAGCTCCAACACAAACATCTGTTTGACCCACTCAAAGGGGTCTCCCCAAGGGTTCCAAGCCCTTGATGCCATAGCTACCGCAGATTGAGCAGCACTACAGGTGCACTAGGAGGCAATGGAAATATGGGTCTAAGAACCCTGTGACAGGAAATGCTCCCAGGTGTTAACAGATTCTGTTTCCAGCTAATCTGTAGCATAGGGATGAAAAAGAAACATTTTCTGCCTCCAGTGTAGCAGCAGCAGTTGTTTCCCACTGAAACCTGTGAGGACACAGCACGTCCTCATGTTTTACCCCAGGCCTGGGAACCTCCAGTTGCCAAAAGCTGGGTTTCAGCCAGGAGCTGAGGTGATGCCAGCTGTCCCCACACCCACAGCCACCCAGCCCACGGGCAACCCACCCCTGCACTCACATCACATCAGGCATCACTGACAGCCCCCTTATCCTTCTCTGTCCTGGCCAAATCCCAGCATCCAAAAAGGACTTGTCCAAGATATTCTCCACTGCTTACTGATAGGCTTTGTCTCCCTGGAGGGTGAACAAGAGAAAAAATAAAGTTAACCCGTTCCCTTCAGTCAGCTTGGTGGCTTGGACTGTGCTGTGGCCCAGGGAAAAGGATGGCTGGGAAGAGCCACCTGGCCCTGTGTCTTGGCTCTTCCCCCTTGGCTCAGTGGCACTGGCAGCAGAAAGCTACAGCCTCACTGCCGCCCACCCTTTTCCAAGAGTAAAGCAGGGAAGGTGGTGGCTGGAGAGAGAAGATGAAGGTCTGGTAGCAGCCAAAACTTGGGACTAGAAGAGCAGATACACTGTGACTATTTAGGCTTTTCCTGTCCTAAGAACAGGGGGTTGGGAAACCAGGAAAACTGCTGCCAGGCTGGACTGCCTTAATACACTGCCTGTCCTCCCAGTCAGACAGCAAATGCTGCAGGGTGAGGAGCTGTGAGTGGATTTCACTGTTGGCTAAAACACAGGAACAACTGCACAAGGAATGCAACACGATATGACAGGCCAGCGAGTGGGTGAGCAGGCTGAAAAAACAGTCACCCCGGCTGAGTCCCCACACAGGGGGTGTGCTAACAGTGAATGAAAACCACCCTGAGGAATCCATGTATCTGTGCAGCTCCAAACCAGTTTGCAGTTTAGCGAACCTCTGGTGCCCAAAATCATTTAAGGGATGTAACACAAGTCCACATTGTCTGGGGAAAAAGAAGTAATTTTTTTTTTTTTAATCAGGCAAAAAGTAATTTACCAGTCTCTAAAACAGTCCCTAGATCTGTGTGCTCCTACCTCCCCAGCAGAGCCAGGAGCTGTGCAGGCAGGTGACAGCAGCCTGTCACTGGACACGGCCACAGTTCTCAGGCCATTTATCTGCTTGCCTTTGCTGTAGATTTAAACTCCTGCCCTGCTTTGCAGCTTTATCAGTGTATTTGAGGCCTCTCCTCAGCCCTCAATAAAACTTAGCTGTGTGGACCAAGTGACTGCAGGAAGCTCTGATGAAATTTTGTACACTCTGCATAAATCTGCCAGCAGGGCAGTGGCAGTGTAACATGAACTAAGGTACATCAGGTACACTTCACCAAGCCAAAGCACCTGTGGTGCAGAAACACCTGCAACAGCCTTGAAACCTGGGCAAAGCAGAACTCACGTTCTGTTGCTGCTTTTATTTGACCACACTATTGAATGGTAGTAAGGGGGGGACACAGCAACATGTGTCCAGACTACTTTTTATCACCCCTGTGAATATCAATGTCCCCAGTGAATGCCCCATCAGAGCATTTTGCAGGGCTTTGATTTCCTCAGCCAAGTTCTGTGCTCATGGCTTTCAGAGCAATGGCTCACCTTTGCCAAATGAGATGATTTGGTATTTGGTTACATGCCCTTTGCTCTTTTTCTTTTCTAAATCAAAGCAGAGAAAGGAGCCAAACTGGAACTTGATACCGAGTCCTCTTAATTGCAAAGGGGAGAAATAATCTGCAACAAGTATGACGTACAGCAGCAGCAAGCCCAAGATGTGTAAGCTGATGTACAGCAGTTGTCAAGCATTGAGATGCTTTTGAGCTTTTTGTCTTCCTGCAGGATACCAAACAATCATGAGTTTTGAAGTTTTTAAATATCAAAGATGACAAAACTCAGTGTAATAGAAATAGTTTCAAGTGGACCACAGCTGCCGGTTCACCCTCCTGGGCTCTGTATACGTAATGCCCCCAAAAAGGATCTCCAACCTCACTTCACCAACAGAACTTTAATGATTTCACAAGGCAGGAGGAGGATGGAGACCCACCCAGAGGCAGAGTCAGCACAAACTCCCCTCCACAGCTTTCCCTTCTGGGCTGATGTCCAGGCAGTGTCCTGCAGAACCACCACGTGTGCAGGGAGCACCCAACAACAAACCTGACACCAACCTGCTGTGGAAGCTCACAAAATTCCTGTCTCTTGCTACACAATGATGCCTGGATTAAGGTTACGTTCCCCTGTGCTGCATTTTGTCACGCAGCTGCTATTTTGGTCAGAAAGTCAGCAAGCCCTTATTTGGGAAGCTGTCCCACTGAAGGGCAGCATGAAGGGCAGTGAGATGAAAAGGTTGCTTCCCAAGGCCTGCCTGGGGGAGCCACCTGGAGCCATAGGAAGCTGAAATCTTGCCCTCTGCTTGTCATTAACATTCCAACATCCTTTTCTCAGCCTGACCCTTGCCTCTCTTCCCTCAGACTACATCTAGTGGGTGAGCTACTCCCACAACACAAGCACTCCGGGAAGGACATCACAGGGGTTGAGATTAAATCTCCCTTCTTACATGAAGTTTTAGTGCTAGATTTAAAATGCAGAACTTAAACTGGGTAGAAAATCTGCAGACACACAGGTAAAGGTGTAGACTGGCAAACACCAAGTTCTCTGTTCGGAGGTTTTTTTCTTTTACTCTTGTAACACAACTACACCAGACTGACCGCACTGACCCTCACTGGCCCAGCACTCCCATCTCCTTCAATACCAGCAACAACTCCACTGTGTGCTTTAACCATCTACCAAGCGGCAGAGTGAACTTGCCAATGAACTTTGTCGTGCTGTCACTCAATATTAAATCTGTTTTTTACCGATACCTTTGCTAGTGATCCTTTAAGTTCCTCAAACACTTGTTTCTAACAGGCTGACAAATCCCTACCTCCACAAAAGCCCAAGAGATGCACACAGCAGGAATCAGACAGCTGAGGGCTATAGACATCCTTGACTTTACAGCCCCCTTGACTTGTGGATTTCAAATTAGTAAATCTCTTTATATTGCTTGATTTTGGGGTGGGCTGGTTTTCCTGATCAGTGAAAAACAATTTAAAAGTGGGAACTGGGAAAAGATTTTTGAATTTAAGCCAGAAGGAATTCAAACTAACACACGTAATTTTGGTAATTGGATAAACCATTCAAAAAATAAACTACATGATTTGGGTGTTCGAGTTAAAATTTTCATCCAGCAAGTGTTTTGCTGCCCTGCTGCAGTCAGAGGTAGGTACAAACTTCCAGCCCTCGTGAGGCTCCACGGATTCACCCCACCGGGTGGACAAACGCCGGAACTGCAGCTTCAGAACAGCAGCCCGCATTCCACCAGGCGCCTCACGCCAGAAGAGAAAAGTACAGCCCGAGTCAGCTTTGAGGGGCCCTGGCGCGTGAAGCCCTCTCCTGATGTGCAAAACACCAGGAGCAAAACCCGGGCTCAGCTCCTTCTGGGATTTTGCAGGTTACTGCCCTCATCCCCCCAAGCCAGCACATTTCATCACAGTACTTTTGTTACTGCAGTGAAAGACATCCCGTACAATCAGGCACTATTAAAAAATGTGTATTTTGTATATTCCTAAACATGCTCCCATGGGTAGCTCCATTCACTAATGGAGTATTCATGGAGCTTCAGTACCTATCAGTATTTCAGGATACAACTCACAGCAATTCTAACACAAACTCCTGTGGTCTCCAACATCACAGCCAGTGCTCCTTACCCTCCTATTTCCCAGGAGCTGTAGGGAACCACACAGCAAAGCACCAGACTTGTAACAGCCCTTGGAAATTTCACCTTGCTGTAACAAGACCAGGAATTATCACTAAAGTCATGGCTCCAAAGAAAGAAAATGTCATCCCAGTTTTCAAAAGCACAAGGAGAATCCAGGGAACTACAAGCCAGTCAGGCTCCCCCGGATCACTACTCACAGGCTTGATGCACAGCTGGCAGCTAAAATACAACTCAAACAAGGCTTCTGGAGGGCTCTCCTGAAATTCAGGTGGTGAAGGCTTTGTTACATACAATTTTATTTAAAAAAATGCTGTAACACACATGCCAGTAAGAAAACTGGGTCTTCTTATTAAAGCACATCAGTCCTTTTTCTGCTGAGCAGCCTGCTGAGCTGCCTGCTTGGCATTGTTGGCCTGCATCTTCTTCAGCCCCTTTTTGTTGTGTTTCTTTGCAAATCTCATGTTCCTCAGGAACTTGGGATCGACCTATAAAAATAAAGGAAAAATAAGCCATGTTGCAGAAGAGACATATATAGAAACATTTATAGCTCCATATTGTTCCAATTATTCCCAAATGCAAGCTGTGACTAGTTCAGACTTTTTTTCTGATTTTTCAACAACATTATTTTAGTCATCTGCAACCATGCTTTAACAGCTATTTTCCTTAATGGCCATAAACAAATAAAAAATCCCAGACCCCAGCAACAAACATAAACAAAGAATAGGATGGGCAAAGCTGCAGGAGAGGCAGGACTGAACCCTCACTGAGCTTTCCAGAAGACAAATTTTTACATCACTTCCAAAAAGCTTTGTAGATGGTGACATCTACATAGCAAATAAAATCACAATCCTCCCCTAACACAAAATTTACTGTTTTCACTTTTATGTGTGGAAAAAGACCCTGTTATACCATTTGGATAATCCCAGAAAAAGCAGTATACTGCCACTTTCATGTGTTTTGCCCAGAAATGCCAATTCCTCTTATTTTTAAGTGAAATTATCTGGATTACTATAGACAGTAAAATAATATTGAAGGAGAGAAGGAGAGGAGAGGGAGAGGAGGAGAAGGACAGGAGGAGATGGAGAGGACAGAAGGAGAGGAGAGACACAGCAGGACTCAAAAGGGAAAGGAACCCTTTAACTGGCAAGTGTTTGTTTTACTGGAAACAGCACTCAGCGACAGCCACCAGAACAGGGCAGGGACAAAACTGGCCACTGACTAAAATGCAGTTTTATAGGCATACAAGGGCTTATTTCATGTGGGTTAGAAATACCCCAGCTGCACATCAGGTAAGTAAAAGAACTGAACCCCACAGTGGTTCTGACCACCTGGAACAAAGGCCTCTGTCTGCAAAAAACGTGTCAGTCAAAATAATACAAATTCTGGATTTTTTTCACAGTTAAGCCTCAGTGACTCAACAGCCTGGGAATATCAGTAGAAATACTCACCCCCTTGAGAGATTCGTATCTATGGGTTTTGGGCTTCTTGATGCCATTTCTGTGCCACTTACGGGCTATGTGGAAAATGAGACAATTAAATTACAGTTTCTGCTACTATTTAGCAGCTGCATTAGTTTCCTTTTAAGTGTACCTGACTATCAGAATGCTGTGGAATAGACAATTTTCAGACCCTATCCAAACTACTCTTAAATTAAAACCACATCTCTATGCTTATCCCTCTGCACGGGCTTCCAATCCAAAGATTTCAGGCAGCTCATTAACTAATGACACACTGACAAGCACCACCAGCAGAACAGAAGGCCTCACCCATTAATAAATCGAAGCACTTGTGGTCAGTGTCACAGGGCACTGTCACTCACTGTGCAGGACCAAGCAGAACTGACTTGTGACCTCTGCTAAGTCACAGCACTGATGAGAAGACTCCAAAGATGAACTGTTTCACCCCTGTGGCCATCTCTGGATTGCACAGGATCCCAGAGATGAAGCTTTCCAGGAACATCAGAGAATGACAGGATGGTTTGGGTTGGAAATAACTTACAAGGCCATCCCTTGAAGACCATGTTCCACCCCCCTGCCAAGGGCAAGGACATCTCTCACCAAACCAGACTGCTCCAAGCCCTGTCCAACCTGGCTTTAGACACTTCCAGGGACGGGGCAAACACAGCTGCCCTGGGCACCCTGTGCCAGGGCCTCCCCACCCTCACAGGGAAACACGGCTTCCTACTATCCAACCTAAGCCTACCCCGTCAGTGTGAAGCCGTTCCCTGTGTCCTGTCACTGCCTGCTCTTGTAAAGGGCCCCTCTGCCTGCCTGGTTGGTGATGATCACCATGGGATCACTCAGGTTGGAAAAGGCCTCCGAGATCTGCGAGTCCAACCTATGACCCAACACCACCCAGCCAACCAGACCACGGCACCGAGCGCCACGTTCAGTCTTTCCTTAAACACCTCCAGGGACGATGACACCACCACCTCTCTGGGCAGCCCATTCCAATGTCTACGAACCCTTCCCGCGAAAAATTCTTCCTGATGTCCAACCTAAACCTCCCCTGGCACAGTTTGTGTCCCGTAGTCCTATTGCTGGTTACCTGGGAGAAGAGGCCGACCCCCAGTTTTCGAACGTAAAACTTCCTATTTTTCTGCTTACGTATTAATTCTACGTTGAGCCCAAACAAGTCCCGACTCTCATCACACTCCTTTAAACTCCCCCATTCGATCTCTGCGCAGCACCACCTTATCTCGCTGCACACCCCCGGGCAGACGGTGCTGCCATCACCGCGCGGGTCCCAGCCCGGTTAAACCCTCCTGGATCCCCGCCGGCCCCCGCCTCGCTCACACTGGTTGTGCGTGGTGTGGTTCTTGGACTTGGCCATGGTCGCACCTGCGGGAGAAACACACACGGCTCAGCCGGGCCGGACTGGTGAGGGGCGCCCGGCCCCGCGCCGAGCCCGCCCGGCGCCGAGCCCCGCCT
>WBMY01006407.1:55480-196528 GCA_013397315.1 Donacobius atricapilla | reverse complement strand
CCAGGGCCGCCCTCACCGGAGCCGCGCTCGCCGCCGCCGCCGGACCGGAAAAGAGGGAGCACCGCGAGGGCTGCCGGGAATCGGGGCCGGGCCGGAACCCCGCGTCCTGCAGTTCCGCCCGGCAGTTTCCCTCTTGCCTTCCCGCACCTCCCCGGTTCCCGCGGCCGCCGCTCCCGCTCCGTGAGGGACCTGAGGCCGCCACCGCTCCCGCCGCGGGAAGGCCCCGCCGCGGCAGGGCCCGCAACACCCAGCGACGCGGCGGACCCGGTCCCTCGGAGACGCGGTTCCCCCACAAACACGGTTCCTACCAACACAGTCCCCCCACTAACGTGCCCCCCGACCATGGCCTCTGCCGGCCGGGGCGGCGGAGCCGGGAGCCGAGGCCGCCCTGCGCGGGGCCCTCCCCGACCGCCGAGGGAGCCCTCCGCCCTCGGCCCCATCGGAATCCGGGCACGGTTTTTCTGCGTGTTGCGCCGTGCTCGGGCAATAGAGTCACGCACAGGCAATGCTCCTCAGGGCGGGTTCATTCAACGCTGTTCGTCTTTATTTGTGTAAAGCACCAGAGGCTCGGACAGCTCTGTTTCCTTCCAGACAGTTGGCAGCGTCGGCTGTTCCACATCGGTGACCCCCAAACCCCCCGATGCCCAGCAAAGATGTGGCACTGTGCGGTGGTTTGTGCCGTGTTCTGACCACGCTGGCCATACTGCCAGGTTAAAGTTTCCCTCCTGCGAAAGATACAGACTGAGGCTTAGGTATTTTAGTATGTGAAAGACACTGAAATGATGACTATGATGGGAAAATTTCCTCATGGAAAGGGTAGGCATTGCAATGGTTTGCCCAGCATGGTGGTGGAGCCACCATCCCTGGAGGTGTTCAAGGAAAGACTGGATTTGTGGTCGTGGATTGAGGCACCTGCCATGGTGAAGTGTTACAGGAATAAGGGGAACCACAGGCCAAGCTTACCCAAGATACTTGGGTTTTATCTGTTGACCAATTGCAGCATTTCTGGCCAAGGCTGCTGTGACTTCAAACGGGAACCTCTGGAATATGAGCAGAAAAGGCCCAAGCTCTTCTGTGTTGTGGGAACATACTGCCATCTTTTTATGGCATTGCCTATTTTACAATGAGAAGCACAAGTGAATCAATTAAAGTAACCCAGACTGAAAAAAATAGCCCAGAGATTAAAAGCCCCATGTAAGAAACAACAGTTACTTTTTAAAACTTCAAAGGTTTATTAAACCTTAACAAAATACAAGGAAGGACTGAATAAGGAGAAAGAGCAGCACTGACAGTCTCCCTGACCACCAGGCACATACTCATCTACAAAAAAAAATGGATGTCCTGCTCTTTAAACCCTTGCCCCCTCCCAAAGTCTTGTCAGTCAACCCCTTCTCTGCTGTCCATCGGTGGAGGTCACTTTCTTACATCTTGATTGGAGTTCAGATGTTGCCACAGTAACAAGCCAGCCCTTCCCAAATGGCCCAAAGCCCATCCCGTGACAACAGTAAAAGAGGGAAGGGAAAGAGGACTACGGGAGGACATATCATAGTGACATAACTATACATCGACAAAAATTCTTCCAACATATACATAATATTTATCCCTTAATTATGACAGCCATCCATCTCGTTACTCATCTGTAACGCCCATGTTATAAATACATATTTTAATATCGGCTTTACACAAATATTATAATGGATGCTATATGTGTAAAGTTAAAGTAACTTTGCTATAAATATATAGTTTTTATTTCTGCTATTAACTAAACTTAGACATAGTAGTGAAATAGCTGATATAGTTATGCTTGTGGTGACTGATCTGCCTGCTTGGGGGGAATAACATCCAATGAATGTATGATGAAGACCCCTGCTACTGATATACCAACTATCAGCACCTAACTACCATCTATAGAAAGTATGGACCAAACCCCAAGCTGGAGGTGATAATAAGATGGACTAAAATCACAGCCAAGAAATGTGCATGCTCTAAAAAGGCGGACCCGAGGAGGAGCCATTGTAAACAGCTCTTGGAACCTGTAAACTAGTTTGGGCAAAAGTTTAAATATATGTAATTGTTTATGAATATGCAATAGGCTGATGCAATAGAAAAGGTATGTAACGGGTGTCTCCAAAACAGCAGGTGTGCTCTTGGCTGAATGCCAAGCACCTGGCTATTAAAAACTTTGCTTTATTACTTTGTTTTCTGTTCTTTATTAAACTTGTAAATTTTACCAGGAGAGTGAACCTCGTTTTTCACACCCATGACCAGTACAGTGAGTGGACTTTTTTTCAGTGGCTGATTGCTTGCAGAGCAGTTGCTACTCTGCTTCAAGTTCAGATACCTATAAACAAGTTCTTCCTATTATAAAAACAGGGAAAAATAGATTATCCTTGGTAGTTGGGCAACGCTGATTAAAGTGAAATGAAAATAGGCAGAAAAAAGAAAGCTAATGAAATTTAATTTCAGTATTTCTCTTATTTTGAGCAAGACCTAAGATGCAAAGTGTATTTGGCTTAATTTCCTAGACCCACCTCCATTCTGGGCAGCTGTTGTGTAAAAATAGATGAAAATAGCAATATTCTTTTTCTGGCATTTTGCAGCTGGAATATGAAGGTCTGCTCAAAATACTCCTTGATATGCAAACATCTGACTTTTTAAACTGTTGTTTTCTAAAATTCCTTCCACTGTAGTGAGCCACAGTCTTAAAATATTTGTACATCACTGTGGCCAGCTAATTGCAGCCAACAGTAGAGAGAAACCCGGACTTTCCTGATAACACAAAGAGCCAAGCTCAGTGGAAGACAGAACTGAATCCCAGAACTGTGTTTGCCTCTATTGCATTGCAAAATGCAGAAGGGCTGTCAGCATCCTTAGCTTGGCTATTAGATTATGAAAACTCTTGATCTTTTAAACTGATTTCTGAGCTTTCCTCCATATGAAGAAACAGAAGAGTTTACTTTGGGGTTCTATCTACCTTTTCCAAGTTTTTTTAGGGTTTTGCTGCAATTATTGCTGTTGGAGCTCCCTGGGAGTCTTTCCCAGCTGCTGCTGGGGCCACTCAGATGAGCAGTCAGACAGGCGGGGATTGGAGAAGCTGTGCTTAATGCCCAGGTGATTACAAGATCCGTAAGCCAAATTACTAAAATAAAACTGTGGAAGAACATTCAGTTCGTGGAGCTGAGTGTAACATATTCAGGGTAGTTTATGAATCACTGCAAACCAACACAGAGTACAAGGTGAAAAGGATGATCCAAGGCAGGATCAGGGCCTCTGTACACTGCTGGGTGATCAAGCCCCCTTGAATTTCTCCCGTGCCCTGATGACCTGCTATGCCTCTAATTATGGTATTACTGAGCACGATTGGCCAGTTCAAAACCTTTAGTCATGCTTCTAGTGAGTACAGATTTAATTAGTTCATGTTAGCCCAAGTGTCCTCTATTAAAGGAGCTGTGCTCATTAAATAGGATGTTAATTACTCCAGCTGCAAAACAATTATGAAAAAATCATAACATAATCTCACAGTGCCTTTGACAACTGTATCTCAGTCACTGTCCTTGCAAGATGCACACTTATGCTGACTGATCTCTGTCAGGTTTGTCACGGTTTTCACGCTGACACCACATTTCAGCAGGCTCCCCTAACTTGCCTCTTCCCTCCCTGTGAGGTGACTTTGACTTGGCTTGAAGAATTACTGTGGCTGCCCCCGTCCAGTAATGCCAGGGACTGTCCATTGCCCAGCATGGTGCTGATGCCAGAACTGAGCCAGGCTGAGTTTTACAGTGGTTTGAACAGAGGCTGGGTCTGGTCATTTCCCAAAACATGAAGAAATTTCCTCCCCATTTCCACAGGAAGAAGACAAGGAAAGGCCATGCTCATGTAGACACAGTGTGACAACACAGCTCCCCTGTGCCCTGAGCACAAAACCAGCGATAAACATTTTCAGGTGTTGATCAGGAGTCCAGCTGACTTTGCCCAGCACAGGCTGTGGGCCCCCCCTACAAGCTGCTCCCTCGTGGGGAGGTATCAGGCAGTGGGGAGAGTGCAGGAGCGCTTTTGGCAGTCCCTGATGGCTCACACGGAAGATTCTCACCCTGGGTTGCTCCCAGGGTGGCTCAGGCACTTCATCCATTCCCATGTCTCTCTGCAGACACCACCGAAGTGCAGCTGCAGCGTGCAGCGCTGTGCCTTGTCAGGGAGAGCACCCTCTGGGGTACGGCCACCTTCATCCCCCTCCTTCACCCCAGCAGGCAGAGCCAGGGCTGGGCTGGCTGGCAGGCCCCAAGAGGCCCCTGCCCGGGCAGGTGCTGGTGGCTTTGGGGCGATTTTAGGGCTGTTCCCAGCGTGTGAGCAAAGGGGGCTTGGCTGTGCTGAAAAGCCGAGCGATGCCGGAGGGCAGAGAGGGAGATGGACGGAGAGCCCCCGGGGATAAATGGCCGCTACGCCTCCAGAGAAGGCAGGAACCGCGGGGCATGGAGGCACTAGAGGGAGCCTGAGCATAACAGATCCCGCTCTGGCTCAAAGCGGGAGAATTAGTCCCAGTCAGGGAGAAGGGGCATCACCAGCAAGTAACTGCAAGTTTCACACAGCAGTTTCCCCCTTGACCTGGCATCTTACCCGGCTGTGCCTTTTTTTCCCCTGACAGCTTTTATAATTTCCTTGAAGGCATAAAGAAATAGTTTCATTGAAAGTGCCAGTCTACCAGCAGAGAGACAGCTGGCTCTGAGCACTTGGGATAGGAGGTGAGAAAAATCTCTGGCAACTGGTGGCAATTATCAGATGGGAGGGCTCAGGAGAAAAGGAATACTTGCAAGGCAATGGAGAGCAGAAGTGCTGATCCACAGCTGCAGATATTCCTGTGGGAAGGGGAGCACTCATGGCACAGCCTTGCTATTGCTCCTGGACTGCTGGCATGTCCATGACATGGGAACAGTAGCTGAGGTTTATGTCCTCTACCGATGCATTCCAGTTAGCACCAGTTAGGAGAGCTGAGGCACTAGGAGAGGCTAGAGACCTGCAATCTTTTATTTTATTTTTGGATATGTCTGTTCCCAGTACATCTGAAAAGTGCATCTTCTTTTACAATGTTTGCAAGGGGCCAAAATCTGCTTTTAACAGGGTACTCAGGTTCAGCTCAGTAGAAATCAGAGGACATGAATGAGCAGGGACCTGAAACAAATCCTCCATCACCCCTGGCTGCTCTTGGAGGCTTTCATTCTCCCCTCAGATCAGCCCAGACCCTCAGATCAGCCCAGACCCTCCATACATATTGCACAAGTGTGTTCCTATAAGCAGCTTCCTACCATGAAGGCAGGAGGAAAAATCAGGCAGCAGCCTGCAATGCAGCCCTGACCTTTCTCTCCAGGACTGCCACCTCCTCCCACTCTTCCTGGAGCTGGCACTACTAAGAACTGGTTTCCTCTTGTTATTTTTCCACCTCCACTCCTTCCTCCAGAGGGGAGGCCGTGCTGGTGGCCCACGTACCGGTGACTCATGGGCTGGGACCTGAGAGGTGCCAGCTAAGCCTGGCCAAACTTAGAAACATCTCATTTTCCATTGCCTACACCCTGGATGCTGCTTCTGGCTGGGTTCATCGGTGGAGACCTTCTCCAGCTACCTGTGGGGTTTGGGAGGACCAGCAGGAGCTGGGCTGAGATGGAGCAGCCCTTGATGCAGATAAATTCCATCTTGGTCAGTGTTTGCCCAGCTTGCTTATAGCTGAAACCTACGAGATGCTCTGGACATCAAAGAGGGCTTTTAATGCTTAGGAAACATGTAAAAAATGATATATATATATATATATATAGGACTGCACGGTCGTTCCATTTTTCTGGAAGCATTTGAATGATTTGAGGGGAGCTTAGGGGTTTAAAAGCTGATTCTCCATCTGTGTCAATCAGCCTGGTCCATCTGGCTGGATGTCCTCAAATCAACAGATGACAACTGCAGTCACACAACCGAGCCTGGGGCACCTGCAAGGTGGGGAACGATGGCCTGCAAAGGTGGAGGTGCTGCTTTGGTTGGAAGCTGGGAACGGGAAATAGCTGGGTGATGACCAGGCTGGCAGCAGTGGCGCAGGCAGAGCAGGGAGAGGCAGCCCCTGGGCAGCCACCCCCGGTGGAGCAGGACCCTGCAGCTCCGTGCGGGGCTGCGAGCGGGGGAGAGCGCCGGGAAGGGAGCAGCCATGTGCGCGCAGCCCACGCTCGGTGCTTTAATGGCATTTTCCAGAACAATTTTTTTGCCCCAGTAACGGGAAAGGAAGCTCGCCTGCCTCTTCCGAAGGCTGGGGTGAACGTGTGCAGGCGCCGTGGCTCCTGCTCAGCCCGCGGTCCCCGGGAGCCCGGCGGCTCCCGAGGAGGGAGCGGCCCCGCAGGCGCGGCGCGCACCGAGCCGCGGATCGCTGCGGGCGGGGGCGCACGGAGGCGGCGCGGAGGAACGAGAGGGCTGACCTAAATAGATGCTCAGCTAATTTATTCATTTCTCTGCTTTATTATTTAACACAACTTCGAAACAGCTCAGGACCTCTGGTTCCTTTCAGCTCGGCCGCTGACGTTGGGATGCGGTTATTTTTTACCTGATGTTGCCGGCTTGCTCAGCACCCCTCTCTCCCAGCAGGCAGGCCAGGCACACCATGGGAAAGCTCCAAAACAACCACTTTCTAGCCCAGAGCACAGAAAGGACTTATTTTAAGTTATTTTGAGCTTTTGCTTCACCTCCTGCCTAAGAAGCTGTTCGAATTTTGGCCTGCTTTATGCATTTCTAATAGGGAGATTTATAGCCAACTTAGCTGGCTGAGGAGGGGATCAGTGGGTTCATACAGCACGAGGCAGCCTTCAGCCTCCAGGCAGGCTGCCAAAGGCAGCCCCAGGCTTTGCAGTGCAGGGGCTTTCAAGGATAAACCTGGAGCCTGTCTCTCTCCCAGCCAGCCTCCTCTCTCCTCAAATCCTAGCAATCGCCTGAAACACTGTCCAGGAGGAATTTATTACTAGAAGGACACGGAGCCCCAGCTGCTGGGAGAGCTGTTCAGGTTGCAGTTCATCCCACGGGCTGCACGTGTCCTCTGTGAGCCCACGTCACGTTTTAGCACTGCTGACCTTGAACAGCCACAAGCTAGGGGGAAAAAATTGATGCCTGTGCTGGTTGTCTGAACCCCTGCCCCATTTCTGTTGCAGACATGAGGGGACAGAAGCAGAGATGCTCCATGTGAAGCGACTTCTTCCTGGGATTCAAATCATACAGCACCCACCTTGTGCCAAGCAGGGCTCTTTAATTTTTCATTACAGTTCATCACTTGATGGATGAATTTAGGCCAGTGTTGTATACAGTTACCCAGTCCCTCTGTTATGGTTTTTAAACTGGATTATTCATCAATCTGCTTGATTCCTTACAGATTTCTAAGCAGTAAAACAAGCCCTGATGCTGTTTAGCTCAGCAGCAGAGGCATCTCAGCTCACCCACCTTCACACTGCTGGAGAGTTTGATGATGTTCTTGGGAGTGGGATAGTGCAAAATAGCAGAAATTAAGCAGTTAAGGAGGCTGCAAGTTGAAGTCTTCCAAACCAGCAGGCACCGAAGGGAAACAGTTGGGCGTGGGGCTGGGAAAGTAGGTGCTGCTTCCCTGGCACAGTCAGCTCCTTCTCCTGCCTTCACTGGTCAAACTGTGGCAGTGTGAATCCTGGGCAGGGTCCTGTGCTGGCAACCCACAGGGTGTGCAGCCTGGCCCGTGTCAGGCTATGATCTGAAGGGCTTTGTGGTAGCTGTTTTTAATCTAAAGTGATGCTTTGGTCCGAGAGCCTTCCAAGGCCAAAAAGGATGAACATGGAAAGGACAGAGGCAGCCCAAGTGATTTGAAGTTTCTCTTTCTCTCCCTATACCCTGGACAGGATTTTGGTGGATGATGCCCCAGATTGCCTAATGAGGGCAGAAGGACCCTACATCCCACACCCTTCTGGGGCTTGGGGTGTTGTTCCCTGGCACCTAAATTGCACAGGGCTGATTAGGATGGAGTTAAGGGTAGCTGAGTGTCATGCTGGGATTTAGGACCCTTCATGTGGGCACAGCTTCTGCCTTGCAAGAGAGGGAAAAGTCCTTTAATGAACCAGAGTGGGCAGCAGGCTTGAGGTAAGGGCTCTGGTGTGGCTGCCAGCTCGCTTCTATCTGCATGGAGAGGATTATTGGGAAGCTGTGTTGACAAATGCTGTGGCTAAAAAGGAAAATGAACTTCCTCACAAAGACAGTTTGTTTGTGCAAAGTGGAGAGAGAATAAAGAAGCTGCCAAAAAAGCTGATGTTAAACCCACTGCTTACCTGCAGCTCATCGAATACCATGACTGAAACCTCTCATTTGCAGCAACATAATCCAAGATGTTCTTTCTGTAAAGCAAAAAAGTAGGTTATTGCTCAAGCAGAGCTGGGGAGGGATATAGAGACAAGCAGGGCCTGATCCTGCTGGGTTCTGTGTGTTCTGCTCCCTGAGCAGGGTTAAAACCCTGGCTAACAGCCTGATTTGGGGGTTTTGGAAAGAACTTGCACACAATCCCTTTCCAAACCTTTAGGAAAGCACTTCCTGTGCTGCAGAGGCAGGGCTGGAGGCAGAGCATGGGGCTCCCAGCTGCCTTCAGTTCCTGCCCCTCTAACCCAGGGACCTGGTGGCAGGACACAAACCGATAATCCCCAGCAGTCTTGTAGCACATCTCAGAGTCCTTCGTTGGGAGAGAATTAATGACCCTCCACAAAACTAGGGCTGCCCTTTCCACTCCTCCCTGCTTTCTTTTGGATGCATTACCTTCTCCAGCCACTGGGTCATCCCACCTTTCCCAGGATGCAGAGATGCTGCACACTGGCTTTGCTCAGCAACAGTAAAATCCTCCCCTCTGCAGCACCGAGCAGATCTTGTGCTATTTCTTTTCCTGCCTTTAGATGTGCAGAAATCCATGTGGCTGTGTCTGCTGATTGATTTTAGCCATGGTTCTGTAACAGGACTTTTCAGAAGGTCTTGCTAATTAAGAAATCCTGTCCCCATCGAAATTACTAATGCAAACACCTGTTGGTGTGCTCTCTGCACCTTTTTGGGGCCCACTGCAGCCACCCTGTCTCTCTTGGAAGGCTGCTTCTTATCCTGGGTGGCAGCAACAGAAGGTTCCTCAAATGCTGTCCTTGGATATTAAAGACATAAATTGCAGACCTGCCCCTCCACAAAATCAGTGTTGAGAAATGACTGACACCATCCTTTTTACATAATTCAAATGAAAACCTAATTGCATCATGGCTGCAGGGGAAGGGACTGGGATTGGCAAACAGGTTTGGGGCAGAGTCCCCAGTTCCCACCAAGGAACAGTGGGAGGTCCTTGGTGGCACCCCCTGAGTGCAGCCCACCACAGTGGCTGTGCCTGGGACACCTGAGCATTTTAAATAGTGCCCAACCTGTTCTGGAAATGGTGCTCACTGATTTCAGCCTGATACCAGCTGCTTCCCTATGACAAAATGGGCTTTATTAGGAAAATATGGGCTATGGCTACACTTCATTAGCCCTGCTGCCATCCCACCCCCTGACAGCTGAGTACCAGAATACCTGAGCTGGTCCACACAGGAGTGCTGCACTGGGACACAGGACTGCCAGTGAAGGAGAAACACAGCCCTGCCCTCTCATATCAGCCTCATCTCACTTGTGTTGGGGATGGTCTGATTTATGATTTGGCTTGCATTAAAACACATTTCCTTCTACAGTAGTTTTACTCAGGCTTTTCAAACACTCCATGAACCCAAATAAATCCTTAGGAAGTCTCTGGCAGGTGGACACCTTGAAACATCTCAGGAAATTGGATACATCCAGAGGGCCTGGGGAGGGCAGAGTGCCCAGCTGAGATCTAGAGGCAGGTGAACTTCAAGCATTTATCACTAAAGCTCCAAAACTGTAGCCTAATTCAAGTGTTTTAGCATAAGACATCAAGCCACGCTGACATGTAGTCAGGAAGAGGATTCAGGACAGACCTCAGGAGTCCTTACTCTCTCCAGACACGTAGAAGTTCTCTCTTTCCCCACACTAGTCTGCGTCATCATGCTGCCACCCCTTCAATTGCTGCAGAATCCTGAAAAATTAACAGCTAAAGGTTTTTCCTGCCTGCTCTGGCCACGTGAAGCACCCTTCTGTTCACATGGAAGCACTGAAGTGTTTCTTAAAACAGCTCTTCCTCCTGTCATTAAATATTGAAGAGAGCAGCACCAGGGGAAGCCATGAGCTTTTATGGAGGCAGGATGGCACAGTGCTGGGAACCACGCGGAGACCGATTTAAATAGTAATGAGATGGCGGCACAGCTCGGTTTTATCCTCCCATTGCTCCCCCTCTCTGCGGCCCTTCCCGCAGCATCCCCGGCACCGCATCCCCGGCACCGCATCCCCGTCCCGCCGCATGCGGTGCGTAGGGTGGGCTGGCTGGGATGAGATCGTGCTCTGCCAGGCCGTCCCGGCTTGCAGATCTGCTGAATGGAATCTTAATGACCTGGAAACCAAGAGCTTGTCAGGACCCATGGGAGCACAGCGGCGTCCGAGCACGGCCGTGGTGGGGTGAGAGCAGAGCGTGGAGCAGCCGTGGCTGCTGAGGGTCGTCCCTTCCAGTTCCTTTGCCTCCCCACCACCTCTTTCCCTGCTCTGCCTTATTTTGGGGCAGCGGAGGGTGGTAGAGGGAGGGTGTCTCCGCGCTCTGCAGTTGCTGTAGCAACTGTGGTGTCTCTGGCGGCCGAGCACACGTTTCTCGCAGCCAGCCCGAGTGTGAGCTGCTGAACTGAAAGCAGATTGATTTTTTCCCCTGCTAGAAAAAGCCCACCTGTGCCCTCCCCGCCCCCAGCAGCCAGAGCCCGCAGGGCTAAAGACAGCACCCGGGCACCAGCCCAGTGCCGACCCACAGGGATGCTGCCGCGTCTGGCTGCTCCCGGGAAACCTTCTGCACATGAGTCAAAGCCTCAGCACCTTCTTGAAACCCTTCTCTGATCCCCCTGGGCTCCTTGGCAAGGACAAGCTGCCTTTCCCTAATCCAGGCCCCAAGGCAGGGCGGGTTGCTGCAGCCATCCAGGCTCATCCCTGGGGCAACTCAGACCTGAATTCATTTCCGCGCGAAACGGAGCATCTGCTTTGGTGGGGAGGGGCCAGTCGTGATCAAAACATTCTCAGAAGAGGAGGATCAGCATAAGCTTTGCTAAGTTACTTCCCTGGGTAATGATTTTTAAATTATAGAGCCTTTATCACAGGCTGGATTTCATTCAGTGCCCATTTT
This sequence comes from Donacobius atricapilla, assembly GCA_013397315.1. Classification (NCBI taxonomy): domain Eukaryota; kingdom Metazoa; phylum Chordata; class Aves; order Passeriformes; family Mimidae; genus Donacobius; species Donacobius atricapilla. The sequence goes on along the minus strand of WBMY01006407.1, from coordinate 185,262 downwards.
CGGCCACCTGATAAGACTTTGCCTCCTAAATCCCGTTACTCCCCCATTTCCATCACCTTTGCATATCACAAGCCCTGACTTGCTCTCCCTTCATTTTCTGTCTGACAAACCAGAGAAACAGAGCTCCTTGAGCCAGATCTCAGAATGTGCTGATGCCTCTGCTCTGAGCCTCAGCCCCTTGGTGATTGCACTGATGTTTGATGCTAAGGCACCTTGCTCTGGTGTCCCACCATTGTGTCAGGACCATCTTTAGCCACTGCAGGAATCAATTCAGAGCCCATCAGCCTGGTTTGGGCTCCACTCTGTATATGTGACATCTCTTTTTTCCTTCACCACTCATTTTATATTAGTTTCAAATACAGCATATCTTGCTGGCCCACGCATCCATCAGTTTCCATCAGCAGGTAGCTACACAGGAGGACAAAGCAAACAAAGCTTAGTGCTAAGGGTTCAGTGTTGCTCATCACCCATGGCCCTGGCTTGCACCTCCTTTGTTTGCATTTGCAGAGTTCAGCCCTGGCCTTGCAGAGATGCAGAGACCTGCCCTGATTTTCCAGAATGCCATGAGCTCTGATCCAGCCTTTTCACCACCTGTCTTTGGGATGGCTGCCAGGGAGGGCAGGAATTGCAAGGAGGGCTGTTCTTCATGAGAGGGGGAAGCAAAAAGGGAGTGAGTTAGGTTTCCCATGTTCAGAGTCCACCCTCTAGGCATTTCCTGGTGGGAAATCACCTGCACCACAAGATAAGAGATGAGCAATGTTCAGGCAGGGGCTGTAGCAACCCCAAATAGGTTTTTTCCACTGTAATCACTACTTAAGGTGCCATTTCTGACCCAGTGTTTTTGGGGCTGCAGCTGGAGCTTTATGTTCCCTGGGAAGTTTTCTTGAAGAATAAGTTGGCCAGTTGGGGAATGTTTCACTGCTATTTTCAGCCTGGGATGTTTTCCTTTTTTTTTTTTTTTTTTTTTTTTTTCCAAGTACAACAAAAAACCTGTCAACAAGTCACAAAAGAGTGATCTCAGTCTAAAATACGAGCCCTGGCACGGGAGGGCATTTGACTCAGAAGCCACTTCCCATCTTTGGAGACTTGAAGTATGTTCCACTTCGTCATCCTGAAGGTCTTTAGGCACTTATAAAAACAGAGTTTATTTATCCACAGTCAGAACAGCCTATCTATTATCTTGAAAGCTGAATTCAGAAAGTTTCTTCAGAAATTTATTGGTTTCATTCCTACCAGTCTGAATAGAAGTTTTCCACAAAGTCTGTCAAAATACAAATGTCTCAATTCCAACTTCCCTTGGTCTTTAGCAAGACATTACATTAATTGTGTTAAAAAGCACTTTTATTAGTTACTGAGAAAGCAGGAGTCTGGCAGCTCTTCTTGACCACGAGCTATTCACTTTTGTGAAGAATCCTTTAACAGTGCTTTGATCCAAAGCAGTGGTTTTCTCCACCAGCAAATTCAGCAGTGCCTGGAGCCAAAGGGACCAGCTCCAGGCAACGATTATTGGCTGCAGGTTTGAAGGGCTCCTACTGCTGCCTGGGCAAAGCCTTTCTGTTCCTCTCCAGGCTCTCACATCCCCATGGTCAGAACAAACGGGGTGGGGGAGGCGCATGGTCAGCCTGAGCGTGGAGCACAGGCAGAAATGCAGACAAAGGGGTGAGTTTCATCCCCACTTGTGACACTTTCAGACAAAGGGGTGAGTTTCATCCCCACCTGTGACACTTTTGGGAAGGCTCAGTGAACTATCAAACAGCTTGTAAGGGTTTTTCTTTAGTCCAACTGTGCATAACGCTGTTCCAGCCAAAACAGCCCAGCCTGGTGACAATGTGGCATCTCCTACTCAAGGGAAAGGTGGCAATGAAAAAAACCCAGCAATTCCCAGTCCTCCAAGGGGCGAGGAAATTATATTCCCTATCTGATCTCCATGGGATGCTCTGAGATTGCTCCTGCCAATGTTCAGTCATTCTGGAGCTGTGTGAGCAGCCAGAACCCCAAACTTCCCACCTGCTGCCTTGCGTCAGCCCTCCTGACTTCCCTGAGCCAACACAAGAGCATGAGGAGTAGGGTGGGCACTCAGCACATGAGCCAGCTGCAGCATCCATGCAATGCCCTGGGATATAAGCACCACGGTGAGATACAGCTGGGTCATTAGCATTAAAGGAAAAACTCAGCTCTGCTATATATTTGCTATTGATTATCCCATTCTAATCAAGATGACAGACATTAAATGGCATCAAATGACATGAATTGAGGCTGGACTTTACCTCATGGCACTTTTTTGAGCACCTCCAATATCACTCCAAACTGAGTTCCTGCTCTGAAAATACTTCAAGGGGTTCCAACACAGACACATTCAATCCCTGTGTAGAAGAAAGCAGTGCTCTGATAATTGAGACATTAATGCTGAAAGACTGAGCAGGATTCCCTTGGCTGCCATGGCTTGGCTGCTGGGAGCTTATGAAAAGAAAATAAATAAATTGGGACTTGGTTGAAATAGCCAACGGTTTGAAATCTGGGGATTTCTGGAGGCAGCTGGGCTGGAAAGGAGCATGTGTAAAGGGTTGGAGGATCCCCTCTATGGTTGTGTAAATACCTCAGCCCTGGCATTGCAAGTTGTAAATGTTGGCAGAGCTGGCAGGATTGCATGCATCTGACTGTATCAAGACCTCCATAAACACTCTTATACTGTCACCTTCCAGCCAGGCATGTGCAGATACCCCCTTGCAGAAGGATGGCCAGGACAGGCACACAGGTGAGAGCCCAAGGTCTGTTGGGAGCAGAGAATTCCCTGCAGAAACAGTTTGTTGGATACTCAGGTATCCGTGGAGGGATCCGTCGATCAGCAGAAACCCAGAGAGGGGAGATTTCAGGCAGGAGGAAAAGCTGTGCCACACAGGAAGTGCAGCCCAGCTCTTGTCACAACCCTGTGATCCACCACTGGTTATCACAAATTTGCTGGGGAAAATAACTGCTCTTTGGTTTGAGGATGGGTATCTAATACACAAATCTTACAGCTCCTGCCCTCATAGAGCAGCTGAAGACATTTTGATCAGAAAAATACCTTCTCAGCCTCCCTTGCTGTCCCTTGGGGGTCTGGTGGTCTCTTACCTATAAGAGTGCAAAGGAACCAACATCAGGAAGGGCCTTCATTCAGCACAGACCCTTAATCTTTTCCTTTTATTTTAGTATTCCACCCAAAATTTTATACCACAGATGTGGCAATTAAGGCCTGAGCAAGGTCTGGTCACAGCTTCTGCATGGGACATGGCTTCTGTACCAGAGACCAAGTACCAGTGCAAACATGCTGGAGGGACCTCATTGCCTATAATTTAGTGTAGTTTTTCTTTCAAGCACTGACCCAAAAATGATTTCTGGAGGCCAGATGGTGCAATTCATTGAGTGTCTGGACCTGATGCTTTCACAAGGGCTGCTTTTACACCTGTGTGATCCAATGGTGTCATCAGAACCAGCCCTGACCTCTTCCTGGCTCGACAGAGAGGCAAATCTGGCATTTCCATTATTTAGCCCATGGACACAGCCCCATCCAGCCTGACAAACAGCTCTGTCACATGCCCTTTGCATGGCAGGGGAGAGCCTCAATTACACAGCAGTGGCCACGCAGGGGCCACCAGCTCCACTGTTTACAGGAAGCACCAGCACAGAGCATGGAATTAGAAAGACCACAAGGAAGTGAGGGATTATTTACTGAAGATTAAAGGACATGGAAAAACCACAGGACAAATCAGTGGGGCCTAAGCAATGGTAGCTGCTATTTCAGTCTTCCAGCTGCTGGCATTCATACTGGCCATGGTGCGATGGGAGAACTGGTGAGGAGTTAAGGACAGGAGGCTACTCTGCTTTTGGGCCAGTAAAACACACCAAAGAATAGGCCCCAAACGGGCTGAAAGTATGGGAGAGATTTCTTGTTCTTTCCTCAGCCATTCCTGTGTGTCTTCCTCCATCCCAGGTGTGATTCCTACTTGTGGACTGCCCCTCCAGGCCAAACAGCTCTGGCCAGACCTGTCAGCCAGCAAAGCAACAGGGATGTGCCCATGGGTTAAGCCAAGATGAGTCAAGATAAAGCATCTCCTCAAACCTGGAAAGTCCAACTGCCCATGGGTTCATCTAATTTTTGGTGAGATCTGTTTTTCAGCTATGTCTGGGCACCAGGATTTCAGTGTTGCTAATGAGCTCTGACATTTGGACTGTAACTGGGCCTGGTCTCGTGTCAGTGTGTGCCCACCTCTTTCTGCAGCTGTGTAGATACACAACTGCTGTTCCTGGGGCTCTCCAGGATGGCCACATACTCAACCACGTTTTCCCTGAAAATTCTGCAAGATTTTCCCAGTGCTTGGCTATACTTCCTAAAGCATTTTGCCCCTGGCAGGTAAAGCTGTTTGCAGTGCTGCTGTCCTTGTCCCACAGCCATGCTGGCAATATTGCCATTGCTAGTCTCCTGTCACTGGCAGGAAGTTTTGGATAGCATCCAAACTCCTTCACCAAGCCCTCTCTCAGGGAGTCAGGTGAATCTTTGGCTGCCTCTCTTTCCAAAGACACAGATATCACTTTATCATCTCCCCCCTCCCCCAGCCTCTGCTGTATCTCAATGCCACACAACAACAGGCCACCGCTACATGCCAAGGGACAACATCCCCCATCCATCACCACACTGACATGGGCTGAGCTTCCACCACCACCAAAGCAGCATCTCCAGCAGCCCTGGGGCCTCTGGGGCTCAGTGTGGGGTGGTGATTCAGCTCTGACTCGGTGGGAAGGTGGCCACTACTCCCTGCACTGTCCATGGTAGAAATTACAGAGCTACAGCAAAGGCAGCAGGGAGGGAGGGAGGGAGGCTCCCCTTGCTGAGGAGGAGCACACAAAAGGCTCCCACTGACCTTTCACTCTCTCTGTATCCATGTGGCTGAGGGAACACAAATGGCATTGCCCTCATGTTTGACCAGAGCAGTTCTTGGCTGCTGGTGCCATGCCACGGACTCCACCTTGAAAGCTAAGAGAAGCTCAGTAGATTTTTCTTACAAACAGAGAGAAAGGAAAGCATGAATGAGCTTATTTTACAACTTCAGAGGAATAACCAGAGATTGTTAGCTTGACACAGGCTGCAAAAAGTGATGGCTAAGAAAATAAAACCTTATTCTTTCCTGTACGTGTTGGCTGAAAAATAAAACTCTTCCATGGGCCACCAGCTGAGTTTCCATCAGCTACGTGGCTGATCCACAACTCAGTGACTTCCACAGCAGGACCTGACCTGCACATAACAAAAGGAAATTGAACAACTGAGTTTACATAATTTTTAGGGGTCTTTAGGCACACTGTGCAACTACCCCACACAGGTGCCCTCAGCACCACGTCCCATCCTGGGCTTGCAGCAGTTGGGGGGAAGGCAATGTCATCTCTCACTGAATGTTAGCATAGAAATTCTCCAGAATATTTCCTTCTTCCTGTTCTCTGCATATAGAAAACCTTGCCACAAGGTCAAACAGTGCCCAGTCTCAGATGCGGCTCAGGCACCTGCAATGAGTATCTCAGAGCTGCCGGGACACCGAGGGTGACAACCTCTGCCTTAGAGAACCAGCACTGCAATGAATTGGTTCAATGGCACTTTCTCCCCTCAGAGATGAGGACTAAGAGCCAGGGCATGCAGAGAAAATAGCCATGCCCCAGATGCTCAATTAATTAGCTCAATTAATTTTTACCAGGGTCTCTTGAGTCATTCATTGTAGCTGTCTGTGCCGGGAGAGCCGGGCGCCGTCGCCTGCAGCAGCCTTGTCTGAAGCAGTAACGTGGCTCTGGAGATGTATTCCTCTCCACTCACCATATAACTTCCTTCTGCCACCAATCCACATAACTTTCCCTTATTATTGATGTGGTAAAATCAACCTCAGGAGCTCAGACTCCAGGAATAGGGATCCACAGTTTGGAGTCTGTGGCTGTCCTGTGCAGTTCAGTGACATATGAAGGGAAAGAAAAAAAAAAAAAAAGCCCCATTAATAACTCTAATTCCCTCCTCAGTAATTTCACCCAAACAAACTTCCCACCCAAAGCAGTGCTTTTTAAAAGACTGGTTTAGAAGGCAAGAATTACTAGTAAATACACTCTTTCCCTGTCACAGCTGCAATTCCACTTTCAAACACATCTGACTTCAGAGACTGGCTTGGATTTTTGTGGCTCATGTTATTTTTTCCTCCTTTATTCAGTGCTCAAAATGGCTGCAAGAAGGAGTTAAACCAGAGCCCAGTGATGCCAAGGCATTACTCCCCTCCATCCTTCTGCCCTGTGTTGCAGTGTTCCTGGGAGCAGCCATGGGCAGGGCAGAGGCGGCTGGGATTGTGTTCGGGGCTGTTTCCTCCATATCCTTGTGTGCCTCGGTGGGTGTGCCAGGTTAGGGAACAAACGGCGACTTTCTTTTGAGGTCCATAAAATCAGGAGGGCAGCTCCCTCACTGACACCAGCCGAGAGCAAAACGGGTCCCAGGCACTTTTATCAGCTGTGGCTCCAACCCACGGCCTGTCGGGGAAGGGATGCCCCGTGGAGAGGGTGGGATCTCTTCCTTTGCAGCCACACGGCGGCTCGTGGCTGGGCAGTGCCCTTCCCACCAAAACCACCAGCAGTGCCTTCAGGGGATGAATGACCCAACAAATTACAGGGAGGGTCAAAAACGGGATTTCGCTTTAACTTGGGAACTTCTTTTTTTTTTTTTTTTTTTTTTTTTTTTTTTTTTTTTTTTCTTTTTTTTTCTTTTTTTTTTTTTTTCTTGTGGACCTATGAAATGGTCAAAGTTTTTCAGGCACGTTGCACAACCCAGCAAGAGCCTCTTCCCTTGCTGGTCCGTCCCTCACCACGCGGCTGCCTGTAGAGGGGGCAGCGGAGAGGGCCGGTGCCGGGGCTGTATCCCGATCCGGGAATTCAAGGATTCCCCCGCACCGAGCAGCGGCTGCCGCGGGTGCCTCATTATCTGGGGGCACAGGCAGGGGACTGGCTTGGTGACAGCAAGTCTGCTTAGTCACAGCCCAAATGGCTTAATAGAAACTGGATCCAACTGGTCCAGCCTTGTGGGTTTTGATTTAAACTGCAGTTGCAAGGTGTGATTAGAGGCGGGGGACACTGTGCCAGGAGCTAAGATGTGAAGCAAAAATATATATATAAAGAAAAAAAAAGTCCTTCATCCTTCCCCTGAACCTATATGTGTTTTTCCATCATTAACCTTTTGTCTGCCACTGAGATACCCAAGGAAATCCTGAGTCATCTGAAGAAACTTTTGTCTCTGCTCCTTAAATCTATAGAGGTCTGTTAGCACTGCAGAGGAATTTGACCACTGAAGTTCCGACATTTATGGGTTTGCTATTAATAATAACCACTGCAGATCTTCATAGGGACCAACTGAGTCTTTCCTGCCACTGTGCCTGAGAGGCAAGGAAGTTTGTGCCCTCCCTGCATCCCTCACACTGCTCAGACAGGGCTGCAGCAGGGGCTGTGTTTAGCTGCCTTCTTTTTGGGTTATTCCTATACAGTGTAGAAGGGGGCAGTGCTTTTCTGGACAGTCTTTTAACTGTCTGGAAACAGTTAAATCAGGTCTATTTTTCCTGTCTCCAGCTAGTTGCCCAAAACCTCAATAGTTAATTTGGCAACTGGAGACCTTTGGAGACATTAACACAGTTCAAACCTCCAGCCCATATGGATAAAATCGTAATTCAATAAAATTGCTAGTTCTTTATCTTCATGTGGCATCATCACACAGTTAATTTCAAGCTTTCCAGTAAGCTGTAATGTATCTTTTAACCTAAGAGCTCTTTTGCATGACACTGAAATAGGTCCCAGTCTATATACATCTGCTGCCAATACAAATGTATGGTTCAGCAACAGTAAAGAGGATATAAAAGACTCCCACGTTACAAGCGTAGGAGGCAGAGGATATTTTAGCGTGGCAGTGGTTACACTTTTGGCAGCTTTGCTATAAGAAACTTTGTTTTCAGAGCCTTAAAATATTCCCTGTGCAGTGCAGACTGACATATTTGCTTTCAGCAGAGCTGTCTCAGGGGCCAGGGCTGGTGAACGGAGCTCAAGGATGTGGGGGAATGCAAAGAAGATGGAATTAATATCAACCTATGTTTAAACAGGGTATTTCTTCACAGAATGCAAATATTTATAAATGCTATCAGATCCTGATAGGATTATTTCCATGAATACAGATGGGCACTCAGGAGGTACCTGCAGGCAGCGTGCCTGGCCCTGGGGCTGCTTCAGGAGCTGGGGGCAAGGTCAAGAAGCTGAGTGGGCAGGCCAGGAGCCAAAACATGGGAGCAAAGGGATGTAGGACAACAACCTTATGTAGGAAAAATCTCTGGAGACTTCCACTACCTTCATCTGCTGGAGATCTCAAGTTCTCTGCCAAGATGCCACTGCTGGGTGCTGGTCTGGACCTGAGATGTTACTGCCTGGAAGCAGATGGAGCCCATCTGCAGCTGGCAGGTGGGTGTTGGCTTCCACGTGTCTCCCAAGTCATCCTGGAATATCATGATCCACTAAGGCACCGTGTTACCTGTGGAGAAAATCAGTCCTGCCTTGGTGCACTCTAGAATGGTCAGAGTGGCTGTGAAACCTTGATCCAGGCAGGTTTTGGTGTAGAAAAGGGGAACTTGTCTCACATGGCTGATGGGGAAAGGAGGCAGCAAGGACAGCAGCAGAGCCACAGTCCTGCCTGCCCCCTGCCCCTTCACAAGGTAAGGCAGAGCTGCCCTCCAGACCCCCAGATGCTGAGGGCCACACACCATGTCCCTTGGCTCTGGGAATTCAGACCAGTAAGGAAGAATACCAAGAAGATTGTGTTGAAACTTCAGGACAGGTTTCCATACTCTCAGGGACTGCTGAACCAAAGGCGGAGCAGAGGAGCAGGAGGGAGGTGGCTTTCTACTGTCCTGACTCCCAAATGACATTTCCCAGGGTCCAGCCTGTGGGAGGAAAGGTGTGAAATTTTTGTGTCCAGTCTGATCAGTTTGAACCATCAATTTCTTGCAGAAGGGATCTATGAGAACCCAGATGGGCCAAGATTGAATAGCAAAGCAAGTGTGAAGCCATGCTCTGCTCAAGAAAATACTGGGAAATGGGTAAATGTTGACCTAGCCCAGGGTGTGAGCTGAGCAGCAAACCCAAGACAGCTCTGATAAGAGGGTCCAGCAGAACTGCTTTGTGTCAGGTGTAGGCCAGACACCAAGAAATTTCTGATGTCCAAGCTTAAAAGTGGAGTAAATAACTGAACAATGTAATTTCAAAATGTTCTCTGCACACATACAACTCTGGAAATTCAACCCTGTTTGTTAGAGTTTCTAAGCCAGCAAGAAAAAGCACTTCTTATCTTCAAGCCTCCTTAGAAAAGCTCAATGCTGCTTGTGCTGAACCTGGATGGGGTCTTGGCACAGAGGATTTGGATACCATGTGATGGCATTATAGTTTCATGCTAATCTGTCCTCATGGTGTGCTATTAAAAATAAATAAAAACCATGGCTTCCTAATCCACAGGTTACTAACTGTGGGAAAAACACGTTTGTCACTGCCTTAACAAGGGCTTAAACATGTCACACTTTTGTGTTTATTTATTACAAAGCGAATGTATAAACACATTGTTACTAACCTGAGTATCTGCATTGCAAAACCCACTCAGCTGCTCCTGCAGGACCAAGCCCTCCCATCTTCGGCAGAAACCCTGTGCCAAGCCCTGCTGCAGCTGTGGGGGCTGCATGAGGGATGACCCAACCCCTTTGTGCATGGACAGCTCGGGGGGATTTGGCAATGCCTCACCAATAAATGCTCTTGCCCGTGGCAAGTTTGTTGGGATTCCTAGGAAGTAAAAGAGAAAGAAAGAAGCTGTTTTGGTAGTAGATCAAGTATCAAAGGAATGAAAATAACCAGGTACTTTTACAACCTACAGGCTGAGCCCTCTGCCATGAATCCAGGTGTTCCTGCCTGGGGTGGAACTCCCCCCAGTTCAAAGAGGCAGCACAACAGCACTGGGGCTCTGCACAGATGCACGAGGCCCAGGACAAGGTCTTGATTGCAGACTTCAGAGAAGCATTTTCATTTAATTTTGCCTCTCCACCAGCCAGGTGAGGCAGTTCCTAAGGGGGAATCCTGCCCAGACCAAGGAACAATTTCCTCCTCTTGTCTTTGCCGTAAAGGACAACGAAATAAATGACCTCCTAGATGAGCAATGAGCCAGTGAGTGTCGTCCACCAGAGTGCAAGTCCTCCTGCAGGGACACTCCTGTGCTCTACACACACAGAGCAATGGGATCCCACATCCTTGGAGGGAAGATGCACTGGCCAACATTTTGTCAACCAGTAAATAAAGATGAATTAGATATAGGAAAAAACCTAACTCTGTGTCTGCTCCACTGAACAAACTTTCCTTTGAATACTGAGAAGATGCCTGGGTTCAGCCTCTGCTGCTCCTTCTGTCCCAGCACATAGTGGGGCATCAGCCACCCACTCGTAATTAACTTGATGGGTAACTCAGGAGCACAGATCACCTCAAGTTACCTTGGCCATGGAACACAGCGGATCCTTCCACAATGAAACAGCATGGCAGGAATTATCCCAATCCATAATTGCTCTGAGCAGACAATAAACCAGCTTGTGCTGGTGGAAGTAGCCACTCAGAGGTAATAACCCAGTGAGTAACAATAATGGCAGCAGATACTTGATAAAAAGCAGGGAACAAAAGAGAAAGCTTTCTCTATTATACAGAGAGCGGATATTTTCTGTTTGCTTCCTTCATTTCAGAAATGCACTTGGCTGTTTGGAGAGCGCTGGAGCACAGCTCACCCGCACTCACAGCAAGAGGGGGCTGGGGCTGGGGGAGGAAGGGGTCGTTCTTCACTGCTGAGATCATGAATAGGAAAATTGGTTTTCTTCTTTTAATCTTTCTTGGATTTCTACCCAGCTGGTATCCAGGCATTTTCTTTTCTTCAAGAGGAATGTTTGCATATCAGCGGGGGAAAAATGCAAACTTGTTCTGGGGTGGTTCAAAACGGGCACTGAGGTACAGATGTGCTTGTTCCCCCCCATCCACACCCTGTGAGTGCTCAAGACTGGCCAACAGGAGGGTTGAACCATTCTTATCTGAGGAAAATTCCTAAAACTAGGAGCTTGACTGTGCTTGGTGCAGGTGCCTCCTGTTCCTGCTCCTGCTCCTGCACGTGGCTGTGACCTCTGTTGCCCAAGCTGCTCACACCAGGGGTCTGGCTGCTTGCCCTGTATCTGCTCGCCCACAGCTCTGCTGCCCTGGCCCGAGCCTGGAGCTCATGCAGGGGCTGTTACTCATCTGCCTCTGATGAACTGGTCTCTGAGAGCTGAACACGGGGCAAAGAAAAAGAGAAGTTACCCCATGCTCCTCAAGTGCCACAAAGACAACAGCATGGCAGGAGCAGGTGGGCAGTGACTCAGCCTGGAGGATATTTGTGCTTGTGGCTCTGGCCTTACACCAAGTGCTTGGCACCAGCTCTCCAGTGATGCCCATTCCATGCTTGGCTCCCTCCTGCTTCCCCAGCCATGCCACCTGCCCCCAAGCCACCCCCTGCCCCGGGAGGGCTGCCACAGGCAGGGGTGTCAGTGCCACAAGAGCTCCCATGGAGAGGACAGGAGGTGGGTGACATGGAAATCACACCAAAGAGAAATCACCAAGGTGTGAAAGATGGAAAAACAAAACCCAGGGGGTATTGTGTGGGGTTTAGAGATCCAAGTGCCAGCTGGGCATGACACAGCCCCACTCCAGCCACCCTGAGCTGTGCCCTGCAGCATCACTAAGCCTGCAGCCAGCCATCTGCAACACAGCACCGGGGGAAGGCTCTGCAGGCTGCAGGGGCTAAGCACTGCTCATTAAAGTGCTGAGGAAATGTGAATGAAGCAGATGAATGGAAGAAGAAATGAATGAAGGAGGGAAGAGGAAGTGAATGAATATTGCATTGACTTGGTGCCTTTCATCCCAGGATGGCAGAGCTGTGCAGCACAGCTGATGGGCAGGCACCCTGTCGGTACTCCCTGGAGAAACTCCTAGTCAAAACAAATCAGATTATTTTCTGTTGACAGAGCCCTTCAGGGAAAGGCAAACAGGGAGATGGGGCATATGGATTAATACTACTTGAAGCACAAGGTTTTCCCCGAAAAAATCCCTCCAGCTCCCCCTTAATTGATGTGACAGATCATTACTTTTTGATTTGCTCTTGTTCTTGCTATTCCAGACACTGTGTGATTTCCATGGCAACAGCATCCCAGCCACCCCAGGCCTAGTCCTAACCTCTGTCATCTGTTGTTGACTCACACTAGTGCATAACCTGCAGAGAGGAGCAGTGGGGCCACAAAGGTGCCTTTTGCACTGGGGGTTAAAGACCCCTCTTTCCACCCTCTGCAGCCCAACCCTGTGAGCCCCAGGGAACCTCTCGCAGCCAAGCACCGCACAGGGCTTGCAGGCAGCTGTGGCACAGCACGTGGAAATTAAAAAAAAATATTTTCTAGAGGTTTTATTGCACTGTTTTGGGACACAATCAGCTGAACCCACAGGGGAGCCTGACTGAAACTGGGATCCAGGATGGTTTGAATGGGGATGATGGGAAGGAGCTGCAAGATGCTGTTGCTCCCTTGGTAATGCAAAGCAGGGTAGGGACCAAACCTGGGTGCTTTGGGGAGGAAAAAGAATCCAGCTTTACTTGTGGTTTGGAGGAGAAAGAGTGCTCTCTTCTTCTCCACCTTCTGAAGGAAAACTAGTCTGGGATGTGATCCTGCAGCAACCGGGTGAGACCACCACAAGCAGCACACCCTGCCCAGAGGAGCATCCAGCCCCACTTGAGTGCGGTAGCACTGATCCCCCCTCAAGGCCAGGGTGATCCCACCTGGCTGCATGGAACTGGGGTCTTGTCACCTCTCAACATCATGTAGGTGCTCCTCTGGCAATTCACAGCTGCTCACAGCTGCAACATTACCAAGTGTGGCCACGGGAGCCGTTTTACAGGTGTTTAGTAGAGTATTTGAGGCCAGATGCAAAGCTCAGGGACCATCTGTGGACTTTGAGTAGTTTTTTGGAGTGGATCTGAAGAGCACAAAGCCCGCTGTGCGTGGGGGTCTGAGTACACAGCCCTGCTGTGCTGAACGAACCGGAGCTGTGAGCCCTGCTCACACAGGAACCGCCTCTGCTGCCGAGGGAGCTGGAGCACGTTGGTTGTGTTTGCCTCTTTCACTCATCCTGCTCCCTCCTGCGAGCAGCTTCCCCTCTGAAAGGCCAGGGAGGATTGAGGGTGGCTGAGTGCTGCTACAGGGACTGGGAATGGGCTGTGGTAGAGCATGCAGGGGCAGTTGGTAATCACACCTCACCTGAACCAGCAGATAAAGTGCCTTTGTCTGTCCCTTCTGCAGTCACATCACCTTTGTAATTCAAGGTTTGCCCCAACAAAATGGTGTTTTCCTGCCAGAGGTTTGCTGCCCTGCCTCTGTATCAGCCTGCATCTCATATAAGCTGTGTTGAATTTCATGGTAACCCTGCAGAGTTATTGCTCTGTAACAAACACAATTGCTGCACTAGACTCAGCTCACCACTTAGCTCATCCAAATATTAACCAAACACCAAATGCAGAGCCATGGGCCTGCTTTCCCATCTTCCCACAAGGAGTCTGCCCACTGGGCTTGGCAGTTGCAGGACTTGACCCAGATGAGAGGATCCATTTGTAGACTGGGCCACCAGCTTCCTTGAGCAAGGCTGACTGCTCGAAAACTCACTGCTGGAGTTTTTACAGCTGTATGCAATCAATCCTTTATTTACCTTCCCTTCACAGATTGGACAAAAGAGATGTTCTGTCCTGCCATAGCCTGAGCTAAGTTGCTTTACCTGACTGCTAATGGCCTGGGCTCGGAGGTCAAAGGCTCTTGGTTGAGTTCTGGACCAGCTCCTAGGCCTTGCATGGTGAAGCATCTGGTTGGCTTTGGAGCATCCATGTTCACAGCACAGTAATTTCTCCAAGTACTTCAACACAAACTGCTCCATGGAGGACCCCAGCCAGATCTGGGACATCTTTGGTGACTGTGGGAAGGGACTGAGAAGGGACACAGCTTTAAGGAAGGGAGCACATTTCTGTAGTGCCATCACCTACCCTTCAGAAACTGTTCATGCTGATGCAGGGTTTAGCACTAAACCTAAATATATTCAGATAACTTAATAAAAAACAAGCATCTAAAATACATATCATGGCAAAGCCTGGATTAAACAAGCTATCAATATCCTCTTTATAATTAAAATAGGGGAAAGACTTGTAACCCCTCAGGGAGTACAGTGGTATGGCTCTTACTAGAGGCAATGGATATAACAACCCAGGCCAGGGGTTAACTGCTTTGCCAGTTCTGCAAACGGATGGGTGACCCTGGTGCCATTCAGCCAGGAGAGCTTTCCAGAACAGAGCCAGCTGCAGGAAACACTGGGTGTTGCTCTGGGGCTGCGTGGGCAGGACCAGAGCAGAGCTGCTCCATTTCAGCTCAACCTCCCCAGAGCGCTCAGGCAGAGCCAGCCCAGGCTGTGTGGAGCTGGAGCACTGCTCCTTCCACCCACACAGACACTCTTTGGGAGAGAGGAAGAGGGAAAAAAATCAGAAGACAAATTGAGAGTTACCTCTGTGTTTTCTTTGCCTGCCACCTCCATCACTCCCCTTCAGCCTAATCATTCTCTTCCTCTTCAATCAAGGCTGATTTGCAAGAGAAGCAGCTCAAAGTGCCTGTGTGCAAAAGCCTTTAATTACTGTCATCTGGGAGGCTGTGCCAGGCTCCCCTCCAGGGCCTTTTCATACTTTTTGGAAGACACTGCTCCAGGACTCGATGCCCCAAGATGCCATTTGTCAGGCTTTATTTAAAAGGAGCACTCCCTGCCTGTTGGAAGGCTGGGGAGAAAGTTCCTGACAATCCATGTGCACTGCTGCTGCATGGACATGGCAATCATATCTGGGCAGTGGCTGGTTCTGGCTGCCCCATGGGGTATCAGGCTGGTAGCAGCCCCTGCATGTGGCAGTCACCACATTCAAACCCTGAGAACTGCTCTGCTCTGTCCCTTTGCTGTCTCTCCTCCTGTTTCTTGACCAGGGATGTAGACAAGACTGTAAATGGGGACAGAGAGGGACAAGGAAAATTTGGGGAGACCTGGCAAGTGTTAAATGAAGTGGCCCCATAGCATCCTCTCCCAGGTGTCCCCAAGCCTGCATCTGTGGGAGCATATTCCCAACTGGAACGCATGTTCCCTCCTGCACAGCGTGGATTTTGGAATCAGCCAGAGGTTTGTGTTTTATCCTGCATAGGAAAACAGGAATGCAGAACCTCCATAAACCAATCTGGCAGACCCAGCAAGCAGGGAGGGGAACCCCCTTGCCCCTGCCTGCCCCACCAAGCTGCAGGCAGGACTCGGGGCTGGATGGTTCTTTGGGGTGAGACCGAATGAGTTGCTTTAAACATAAACACAGCCTGAGCTGAGACCTGGGACTCTGTCCACAGAGTGACCTTGCAGTTTGAGCTCAGCATATACAGGAAAGGATGCCAGAAAATTTCCAGATGTCCAGGACCAACACTCCTGGGACACACTCTGAGAATTACACCCACCAGAGCTATCCTTCTAATATTTCATCTTTGGAGCATCACCGGCGGCAGAGAAAAGCTGCAGAGAATTTCTGGAGAGCCTCTGCCAGTGGGTGGCACTGCTTAACCAGCAGTATGGAAGGAGCAGCCATGCAAAGGCCTGGAGGTGGAACAGCAGCGCAGACACTTTGCTCACAGAGTGCTGCACATCTCCCATGGACTGGATATGGGCATCGTGGGGACGCTGCAGCCTGGCTGGTGGGAGCAGGGAAGATGCTGTGGGGGGAGAGGAACAGGCACAGGGGCAGGAAAGGAGGCATCACCAAGGGGTTTGAGGTGCTGAGGTGGTGTGGGGTCAGCCCAGCCAGCAGGAGTGTGAATCCATCCACGTCCACGTGGGACAGAGCCAATTCATGTCTGTGTGGATAACCTCCTCAAAGGTAGGAGCAGCCCCTCAGCTTCCCCTGCTCTCCTACTGTAATGTTCTGTCCACAGCTAAAAGTCACATAAGGTGTCACCCAAAAATGTAAGGTATCACCCAAAAATGTAAGGTCTCACCCCTGGGAAGTGGACGGGCTCCTGCCCCCAGCTTGTAGCCCTAGTGAAGAACATGGTGTGGTGAGAGCTTTTGGACCATCTTGCCTGCAGGAACAGGACCCCAGGAAACACCAGGGCCACCAAAGATGTGCATAACCCAGGGGACTGGGAGCCCCAAGGGGATGTGTGCTGCATCACCTCCTGGCCAGGTGGGAACTAAGGATCCTGAGGCAGCTAGGTAAACCTGGAGAGTGCTAAAACAGAAGACTGGCGTAGTCTGAGGGTCCATGTTCAAGATCTACAGTTCTGCTCCAGTTCCAAAGTGGTCATGTTCCTCACACCCCTCCTGACACAGATTCTACCCCCAATTGCACCTCATCTACACCTGATGTCCCATCTCTGGTGTTTAAGTGGTGCCTTGACCAGTTAATTGCCAGAAAGTCTCCTCTTAGATTTCATATCCCCATGCAGCTAAAAACTCCAAAGCAGTAAATGCTCTGTTCTTCCTTTCACTAATAGACAACAAAGGACCTTCTTATTCCTCTCCCTCATGATGTGCCAGCAGTAGCTGGGAACCACAAAGCTTTAGAGGAGTGGCCTTATGTAGCCCCAGTCTGACTCCAGGACCATGAGGCTGGGAGTGGGATATCTTTGAAGAGGAAGTCAGAAGGATGGGCAGGGAGCCATGGCAGAAAAATCTGGGTTGTGCAGAGGGAATTTGGCTGTGAAGGGCTGTATGGTCTGCCTGGCAGGGGCAGCCATCTGTGCTAATGAGTATTTTCTCTGGCAGGATCAAAGGCTTCATCCAGCAGATTGTGGACTAGCAGGACACGAGTGCCACCTCAAGAGGAGGATGCTCCCATTATCAGTGTTTAAAGATGTGGCACCAGGGCTTCCTCCAGCCTCTTCCTCCTGCAGGGAACACTCTGCAGACTGGCATGGCAGGGGTGGCTGCAGAATCCCATCTCCTCTCTGCCCACATCCATGCTTACAGAAATGCCTGGGTACAGCCCACTGCAGACTGGGGAAGAGCTTCAATCTGGCCCTTCTGCTGCAAACGGATCTGATTTGCTCCGAGTGCTGAGCGCTCTGTAATTACAGTACATCCCACTTAATCGGGATGTGCTTAATTGGGAAATCCACTTACCAGGATGTCACCTAGGGAACCGATTTAAACTTGATAACACTTAAGAGCAATGCCTGCTGCTTTATAGGGAAGGTAATTCTCCTACAGGGAGATGCCTTCAGGTGGCTGAATCATACTCCTCCTTCCAGCAGCATCCAGTGCTCCTGGCTGCTTGCTCCTGCAACAGATTTCAGCTTTCCCCTTAACTAGGTTACAGGCAGGAAATACACCAACTGCTACTGCCAGCTCACTGCTGTCCTCTGCTCCAGCTGAACAGGCTGCCACTGCCATGTGGGCCAGCCCTCAGCTGTCCCCCTGCCTGGACCCACACACCCAGCACACCTGACCCCCTTTGAAGATGGCTTTCCTTCTACAGATGGAACAATTTTTGAGATTAGTAATGTGATTAGGCCGGGCCAAGCTGCTTTTTGCAGCAGAAGAGGGAGCAAGATGAACTGGTCATCATCACCTGGATCAGGGCAGAGCAAGACTTTCGGAGGCAACCAGCATCCCTTACTATTAACCCCAACACTTGTCCTCCCCCCACTTCCCTCCAGCATTCAAACACAGCAAATGTCCAAATGTCCAATGACAAGAAAAAGGGGACCAGGGAACAGTCTTTAGAGTGAAAGTTGAGTCAAGCACTTGGCAAAGTCAGTTTCCTGTCTGGTTTTCCATGGGATGAGGATGAGGGTTTATGTGGTCACCCTATCTGTGCATGCACATACAGATACCACCAGTAACTGCTAAACCTCTTGATCAATCTAGGCAGAGAGAAGCAGCATTTCCAAAAATGACATATTCCCACAGGTTTTGTAGTAGCAATACCAGAGGAGAGAAAACGTACAAATATCCAACCCCTCACCATCTCTCAGAGATGGGACAGCACTTTGCGACTCCAAACCCCCATGAGGCATCTTTCCATGTGAGAGAGATACCAACTGCACCAGAATCATTAGTCCTCCAACTTTTTGGCATCACCTGGATTATTTCTGCTATTTTCAGCCAGACTACCTGTCTTTTCCCAACTGCACAAAAACACACTGCCCCTCTTCTAAAGGTGAGCCCTTGGATGGAGGCTGCCTTTGTTACCAAAACATCTGTCCCATGCAGCAACAACTCAACACAACTTTTCAAGAAGCTGTGCTGATCTTTTTGTTCTCACCAACCAGGAGGAGCTGGGGAGAGTCAAGGCAAACTCTTTGGATGCATAATTTTGATTGCCTTTCAGACACTTGGAAATGCAATAGCTTGACATCAAATGAGGGATTTTTATGGCTGCACATGTCTTGTGTTTCTCTGAACAAGCCAACTTCCAGATTAGCTACATTGGCTTTTTAAAGTGCTATAAAATATGCAAAGGCATTTGTAATGTATAGTGATTTCTGTATAAACAAGAGGTAAGTGCTGAAATGTCTCCTGATTTATTGTTTTGCTTCTCCTAACTCACGCTGGGAGAAAGGGTAAGTGCAATCCTTTTTGGCTTCTTCCAGCCCAGAGACGGATGGAAGATAAAACACCACATACTACAGAACTTGTGCCTTTCAGCCACTCTGGTAATTGGAGAAGGCTCTCTCAGTTCCTGAGTACCACAACCAACAGCACACACAGAAAATGCCTTTCCAGGGTGCAACAGAACGTGAAGCTCCACCATCACTGCAGCACCTGGCTGGGCACCATGGGCTGGGCAGCACCTCCCAACAGAGATGCTGGGCCTGGTGCTGGATGGAGGGTCCAAACAAGCAAATCACTCCGATGAACCACATTAGCAGGGTCAGGCCTCTGTTTCCTGATAGCAGGGTCACCTTCTTGTCTCCTCCTCTTGTTCCTGCCGCTCTTTTCCTTCACACTGCTATAACCCAGGCAGAAATCCATGAGGCTGTGAAATGGGATTACTCTCCATGTCACTGGTGTTGGCTTGAATATATGTGCTGAACCATTACCAAGAATGACATCCTTGACTCAGATGTCTCAGGGGCTGGGCTCACTTTTTGCTAAAACTGAGCTATGCAGAGGCTTGGCAAAGGCAAACATCCCAGCAACCAAGGCTCGCATTTTCTGAGTCTGGGTGGAAGAAATGAAGTATCAGCTCAAGCTCCATTTTCACTTGAGGAGAACAGCATCATTTATCAGAGCCAAACAGGTTCTTCCCCTCCCCTGCTACAGAGCCAAGCTGTCCCCTTGCCTTGTCCCACTGCTTCCCCGGTGCCAAGGCAAGGCTGCCACCAGCCAGGGCTCTGTGGCCACTGCCACGGCTGGCAGTCAGTGCCACAGTCACTACCAGCTGACACGAGGGTGAGTGTCCCAGCCCCATCTGGCACAGCTCACTGAAGTCAGGTTCAGACAGAGCCCATGGCACAGGGATGAGTCCTTATGAGCTGGAGGTTTTTAAGTGCATGCCTTTGTTCCAGGCATGTTCAAACCCATCCATTCCCACTGAGCACCTGCAGCTCTCTGCTGCCAGCACCAACATGTAAACCCTCCTGGGCTGCCTCTCACATCCGTTCTTACACATAACAATGGTTGTGCAACAATCTGGAGGGTCAGCAGACCTGCAATCTTTAAATTAACCTGGTGCATTTTTATAGAAACGCAACACTTACCCTTTGCAGAGTTTATGTGACATGGATTTCATGTGCTTTGTTACTGCAAATTAAACACAATTATTTAGCAACTGCCAATAGCGCTCTTTACATCACTGCATCTTTTGCATCACTGCATCCTAAAGGCTGTTTCGCATGACCATGCTTAAAATGCAGATTATTTTTAAGGTTTTCAGTGCATTTGCTTTCCAATGAGAAGGGAAAAGTCCAGCACTTGCAAGTGTGAGCTGGCTGGATGGAAACCTTCATGCTACCATCAGAATGGCACCTCAGTTACCTGCCTGTCATCATGTCAGCAGGAGAAATATGAAGGGAGGGGAAGAGATGTGGAAAGGAGAGAGTGTCCTCAAATTAAAAAACCACACAGCAAAGACAGGATCAAGTCTTGAATGTTAAGGGATCCTTCACTTGTATTAGCAGCTCCTACAAAGGTGTCCCTGCCCAATCCATGGGGTGCCGGAAACCTCCTCTCATTTCTTTTCAGGGCCAGCACACAGCAGAGATGCTGGATGAGCAGCACTGGCTCTCCTACTGAAGTCCTGAGACCTGAGTATCCACCCTTTTGTTTTTGAAAAGACTGGGGTTACAAACCACTGTTTTCCAGCTAATTGCAGAGAGCTGGAAAGGCAAAACACAGCAATATTTGCTAACTGCAAATATTTGGAGACCTCAGTCCAAACTGTATTGATTCACCGAGTGTAAACATGGGCAGAGAGACAGCTTCAGGCGCTTCAGCATCTCACGGCTAATTAAAGGTGGGAGAAATTTGTCTCAGCAAGTTGTGAGCCTTGTACTTCTCCAGTGTGACTAAGCCCCCATGCGATATCTAATTTACCAGGAGGGGTGATGAGCTGCCAGCACCACGTTCCTGCAGGCACAGGGGGCTAATTGAATACAGTTTGATGCTCCAGGGCAATCCCACTTGCCAGCTTACCTGCACCATCGCAATCCCCATTGGCCTTGCAAACTGCAAGACAACTCAGTGGGAATTTTTGATTGTGAAGGAGTATTCAAAAAATCCTGACAAAATCTGAGGGTCTGACCAGAATGATGGGTTCTTGTGGTTTGTGCAGGGCTGTTTTTCCAGTGAGGCAAATCGGGTTCTGCAACCCAGCAATGCTGAAATATGCTCTCAACACTCACAGGACCTTGAGGCTCTCAACCTCCTCTGAGTCCCGTCCTTAACTATGGTGAGAAAGTCATGGCATCATCTTGCTTGGTATTAGTGATGCAAATCAAGATCAATTTCCCCATCAATGGCTCATTACCAATGATTCTGTCCTTTGTCTCCAACTCTAGCTGAAGAAAGGAAATCAGCAGCAACTACACATCTAACAGAAAAAAAGATGTTTCTCAGAGGGTTCAACTGAGTTATAGCAGCATTGGATTTTGGGATCTGCTCTCTACACCCTGGAGCTCTCTGTGGGGAAAGGTAGAGATACTCAGCGGTCTCAATTTCCATTTCATTTCCCCATTGTTTCCCTGGGCTGCAAATGCTTCTTTCCTTATCTTTCCAGCCCAACCTGACTCACAGGCCAGGCCTATCCCAGTTGTCAGCTCGCCCCACTTTGCAGCTATGCCAGTTTTGGCTAATTTGCCCAAGAATTAGTGTGGCACAAGGAGATCTGCCCTAGGCAAGGGTAAGAAACCAACCACTCTTCATGGCTTTTGGGGGTCCCCATACACTAGCAAGCCTCCAAGGATCCCCTCCCAAGCACCTGGGAATCCCCACCTGTCCCTCTTTCCCTGCCCAGGGGGAGGTGACCTTGCTGGCTGGACTGATGCTGTCACCACTCTATTTTGTGGGCTCAGTGGCTCCCTTTCTCAGCCAGCATTTAAGCCAGCCAGCCACTGACTCCACAGCAGAGACTCCCAGAGGACAGGTTGGAACTGTTCATCCGGACACAGAGATAATCTTTGAAGGGAGATCCTGCTCACTTCCCAAAATGAGGTAGGCTTTTACCAGCACACAGCCCCAGTCAAATGCACTTGTGGCACCAAATGCATCACTAAAAGAAAAAGACTCGCTCTGTGGAACAGAGCTGTGGTTTTCAAAACTAACAGGGAGAAAGGGCACTGTAAATACCTGGAGGAAGCATGGGCACAGCTTATTAATAGACACTTGCTGTGAGACTTTAGGCTGTATGACAAGGCTTTCACTGTCCTCCTAATGTCCTCAGATGCCCTGTTCCTGTACTGAGCTGGGCTCTGTAAGCATGTAGCACATCCATCAGACCTGCTCACTTAGATGGGGCACAAAAGATGGGTTAATGCAGCTCATACCAGTGCTTTCATTACTTGAGAATTCACCACCTGTGTTCAGCTACTGGGGAGAAGCTCCTGTCCCCAGCTCCTGTAAAGGATCCAGCCAAATATTTTGATGAGCACAGATGATGGCCTGAGGAAGGCAGGCAGGAATGCCAAGTAGGGTCATTCCCCAAAAACCTGAATTGCAGGAGTTTAACATTTTCTGAACTGCCAGGAGAAGTTAATTTTGTTATCTTTACACTCTGGCTCATCCACTCATTCCCCAAAAGGCTGCACAAAGTATTCGCTCTCTGTTTTTTCTCCTGTGCTGCTGTCAAGACAGCTCCTGAGTCTTGAATCAAAAGCCACTCCTGATATTTAAGGCTATTATGAGCTGGGTTTATGTATTCCTGCTTAGCAAAACCTTGTCTGACAGGGTGCCTATATCCTTTCCCAATGAAAGCCATAACAGAAAATTACCAGCCCCTGTGAATGACGGAACAGTGACTGGTCCCTGCACTGCCACACTGCAGGAATCTCGACAGGGTCACACAGCTTTTATTTCTTCTTTCCAGACACAGACTATTCTATCAAGGAGAGTAACAGACAAAGGGACTGTTTTTGGAGAGAACAGGCTCTTTGCCTGGGGAGGAAAGGAAAACAGTCCTCCAACAGTCCTCCTACCCCAGGTGATACTGGCGAGAGCAGGTCAGTTAGGGCAGTTAGGGACTTTTACCTTCACACTCCTGGGTTATTTCAGCATTTCGCCTCCTAGCTTGTTGATTGCCCAGGGCCCAAAGATGCATGGACTCATGTTATTAAATGGCTTTTTCTGTTGACACTTTTATTTTTAGGAAATATCACTGAAACATTCACCACTGCTGCTTAGAGGTAATTGAAAAAGAGGTGAGCTCCAGATTCTGGGTGATGGGGACCTCAAGGCAGGCAGCCAAGCTGGGCTGGGATGTGGCTTGGTTTCCCTGCTGTGTTTACAGTCCATGCCCTGAGCAGGGATGTGATTGAATTGTTGCAGTGTCCTCAGCAGCTTCTGGCCATGCTGATCGCCCCCCCCCCGCTAAAGGTTAAAAGCGTTTGTGAGCTGAAGACAGGCTGGGAGCAGTGGCAGCCAATTCAAACAGAACTTCACTCAAAGAGACTGCTGAGCACCCAGGGATGCTGCCTTGCCCAAGATGCTGACCTGAAGGGACATCCATGCACAGCCTCTCCACTTTGGATCACTGGGATGGGAGACAGGAGACAAACTGTGTTTCCTCCTCAAGATTGCTTTTGTGGCTTCACACTGAATCCCTCCCCACTTTATGCCAGGCAGGCTGAAGAGAAGAATATCCTGAGAGAACAGGAGTTACTCCAAACTGAACAAACACTTTGCAAAATACGTTCCTCCGACACCTGCTCAGCAGTGGGGAAGTGCTGGTGGGATGTGAGCTGGATTGTCACCCTCGTCCCTTTCTGTTCTCCCTGGTGTGGGGCTGGGCTGGCTCCACCACACCCTGACACACTCTGGTGCTGCTGAAAGGACTGGTGAATGTGTTCCTTGCCTGATTTCAGTGACAGGGCCTGGTAACCCATGAGAGCTACAGCCAACCTGCCCTGGGAAAGCCACAGCAGCAGAAGCAAGGAAGGACCTGGCAGTAAATGAAGCCCCCCGCCATGAGCAGCAGCATCAGGGGCACAGAGGCTCAGCTAAACTTCTTCCTGCCTTCTGCCTGTCCCAGATTGTGAGGAAAATGTCGGAAGCAGTGCTGGCATGTCACCCACTGGGTGGTGACTGCAGTGCTGTCACTCTTGGGCTTTGCCCTCACCCTGGGGCCTCCCCTGGGCTATCTGCCCTGCCCACTATGCCTGGCACAGGCAGCAAGGGGCTGCCCACCGTCCCAGGAGCCGCCATTCAGGAGGAGCCACCAGGTGGCAGATGGCTAGAGAGGGAAAGCATGTCTTATGGGAAAGATTTTGCATTGAAAAAGCTTAAGCAGGTTTTAAGTTTAACTCCAGTTTTGTCCATTGAAGCAATCAGTGGAATATTTTGGAAATCTCTGTCAGAAAACCAAGTTTGCCAAAACACTAGTGTGGGGAAAAAAAACCCCTAGAAAAACGTTAGGTCAAAGTGATCAAATTCTCTCACTGACTTTCACATGGGTGGCATCACAAGCCTAGACACCATCATATGCCTGCAGCCAAACACATACAGGCACACATTAATTGATAACTAATGTGTCCTTCTTCCAGGACTTTGCCAGGAAAACACTCGTATCCCTCTGCAAAATCACTTTCCAAAATGCTGGCTTTGGCCTGTGAGGGGCTCTGAGCAGCCTGTCCCCTGAGCAGAGGGTGCAGCCACAATTGCCCTGTTGTGCCAAGCGAGGAGCACCGGGTGCAGATGGAACACTTGACCACAAAGACCTGAGCTGTGCTTAATAGAGCTCTTGTAGTGCTCACCTGCTAAGAGCCTTAACTTCTTAAGGCTGCGTTTTGCCAGGGTTTAGGCAAAGCAGGGCTCCCAGCAGGGTGCTGGATTGATTTCCTTTCCCATGAAAATAGACTTATGACTTTGTGTTTGTTCCTTGTTCCCAAATCCCATTTTTTTCCCAGGTAGAGGGGAGAGGAATTTGATGGATTATAATTAAGAAGGGGGTGTTCTGAACAAGGAAGGGGCAGGAAGGGTAATGCAGCATGTGGCTGAATTGCCTGAGGAAAAGATGTTTTAATGGGAAAAGCCTCGTGAGAGGAGAGCTTTAGGGCTCTGCTTCCCTGCATAGCAGGTGGGTATCTACAGGCATGCCCTGGCTGAATTTATTTTGGCTGTAGGTGGACATTGGTCTTTCTAGGCCCTCCTTTCACTCTGCAGTGATGCTCAGCAGCAGTAACTGTGACAGGAGAGGGGGATTTGTACTGCTTGTGTTAGAAAGCCCCATTGCAGGGCCATCAGGAAGCAGCTGCTCATGAGACCACGGAACTCACATATAAAATAAAATATAAGTAACTGCTAATATAGAATATAACCCTTCCCAGGCCTCCAGCACCATTCACCCTAGAGCCCCAGAGCACTGTACAAACAGTAATTAAAACTTCCCAGCCCACAGCTTTGCCAACGGTGCTGAATTCATTTTCCAGTGTGGGAAAATAAGCCTTTTATGATTAAGTGACACAAGGCAATTTTAACAGCAGGAGAGGTTATTGATGACACATAAGCTGGGGTGTGAGCCTTGGTCCTTGCCTGGCAACAGGAGGCTTTTCAAGGCAAGAACAAGTGGCTGGTCTCTTCTCCATCATGGACGTTATGCATATCTAGCACTGCAGTGGGCAACACAAGACCACTAGCTCCATGTATTCAGTCCCAGTGGCTACAATCCAAGTTGCTTTGCAGAGGTAAAGGCTGAAGGAAGTGAAGGGCACAGGGGAAATATGGCTGGAGATGCCTGTGACAAGCCCCTTGTCCAGTTACTCCTCCTGGAGCATCAATCTGCCTTACAAGCACTGTCAGGTTCAGTACCACCCTCCTGACCACATGCCTGATTTCCATGAGAAATGGGATACCAGAAACATCCTACAAGAAGGAAAGGAATGCCTGAACATGCAAGAGCTTGGCTTAGTTCAGAGCTTGCATTGCAGACCAGAAACACTGGCCCTTTGCTTTTTGGGTTAACTTGACATAGTTAACCAGTCCAACATCAAAGAGCCTGTCCTTCTCCTGGCTCCTGCCTGCTCCGTGAGGAGCTCTCCAGGAGCCCTTGGATAAAAATCTTGCACTGTTGGGTGTGGACACAGGGCTTGGGTTCAGTATGAGCCCATAGGTGCTACTCAACAACATGTGCTGCTTTCAGGGTTCCCCGAAGCCCTTGGCCAACATTCCCTTCCCATGGTTAATGTGCTGTCTCCAGTGCCCGCCCGGGCAGCACCTGCTCCCTTCCCCTCCACCCCACCACTGCCTTGCCGGCTGGCCAACCAAATCCCACTCTGCTCTTTAACAGCCTTGTGAATCCTGAAGGACCATTTGGGAGGAAAAAGCAGTTTTAACTCAGGAAACAGATTATCTCCCTGCTCTGCCAACACTGCCTTCAAATCGCTGAGCCCAGAGCCCCTGGCCCACAAGGGACATTGGTCCTGGGGTTTGGAAACCACAGGGCTTAGTGAGAGGTCTCATGGCAGAGAGGAAGGGCCCCAACAGCCAGAAATTTCAGCCTCCTGTCATTGTTGGGCTGTTTCCAGACACATGCCAGCACCACTAGTGTCTGCTTGCTCCAGGGCATGCTGCTGCAGTCTCCCAGCAGCTGGAGAAGTGCTT
The DNA here is from genome assembly GCA_013397315.1 of Donacobius atricapilla. Lineage (NCBI taxonomy): Eukaryota > Metazoa > Chordata > Aves > Passeriformes > Mimidae > Donacobius > Donacobius atricapilla. The sequence continues at coordinate 158,832 of WBMY01006407.1, read as the reverse complement.
ATGGAGCTAGCAGTGCTGCACTGAGTGTTATTTGGTTCTGGATTTGTAATGGATTCTCCATACCTGCCATTATTTCTAGCTTTGAGTCAAGAGAAAGGGACTGGGCTGGCTTGAAGGGCTTTGGTGAATCCTGTAGTTCTGCAGTTGAGCTCTGGGGAGCTGGGCACTCACTGTTTCTCTTGTCATCCCGTGGAGAATGGGGATCTGATCTGGGCTCGCTGTGTTTTGTGTGTGAAAGGGACAGTCTTCTGTACAGGAAAAAGAGAGACCTGGAAATCTGCTGCTTTCATTAGGCTCTCTTTGGGACTAGCTTGGTTGTTGGAAATCAGTGCAGCCATGAAGAAAGCAGCCCACGGGACTCTTCTCAGAGTACCTAATTCCTATTAAATAGATGGGAAGAGAAGCAGTAGCACTGCAACAGGGAATGCTCCCTGTGGACAACGTGATTTCAAATAAATTCATATCCATGGAGGTGTTCTCCCACTTGCCCAGCAGGCCTTGTGGAGGCCAGGAAGGCTCAGAGAGGGGACTGCCCTACACCAGCAGTTCCACAGTCCCCACTCCATCACCTTTGTAGGACTCAAAATTTCTGCTTTTCTCTCTGAGCCAGAATGATGCCAAGCTACAGCTATTGAAATCCTTCAGACTGTACTCTTTCTCTATTCCTGCTGTGGCCTGAAAGGTGATTTCTCAGCTCAAAGTGCACCATCAGAGCAATTACTGTGCTCACAGCAAGCCCCACCGCCTGGCACAGTTGTGCCTGCATAGCCCCACACCCACTGCAGCAGAGCTGGTGGCAAAGGCTGGACTGAGCTGGAGCTGGCAGGGCACGAGGTTTCTGCTTTGATGGCATCCTCTGTTTCTGACCCGGTTGTAACAAAGCCACAGGTAAACAGGAATGTCATTTCACTAAATCTGGATTAATCAGAAATTATTTCCCAGATGGCAACAGCAGATGGAGGAGAGCCCACCCTCACTGAGGGTCACTTCTGACAGGAGAGAAGGTAGCACAGGGCTGAACAAGAGCATTTGTCAGAACTTACGGGCCACAGACACATTTGAAGGGAAGTTTCCTTTGGGGAAAAGGGGCAGGTCTGTGTTTTCACTCACCATAGACCCGTGGCAGCTCACTCCTCCTCCTGGCACACAGTTCTCATCCCTCAGCTGACATCCCACGGCAGCAAACACTAATCACATCCTCCTCCTAAGACGAGATAACAGGCTTGGCAGGACAAGGGACCTCCCAGCAGCCCCTGCAAAGCCAATCTCATGGCCTAAGGTCCCCCCTGTGCAAATCCCTGTGGTTCTTGTTTGCTGAGCTGGGACAAAGTGGGCACCGGGGCTTTAGCTGATGTTGGTTAGAAAATAACCGTGAGAAAGAAATAAACCAATTAATTGCTGACCCACTGACAGCCAACACCTCTCCCCCATCTCCCCCTGCACAATAAAACCTGTCTCCTCAGCTCAAGCAGATTTAGGGTTGCTGCAAAGAGCCTAGAGAAGGAAAAAAAAAACCTTTCCCACTTCAGCTAATAATATTTCCAGATAATCTGTTTGAGGCAGCACCCTCTGCGAACCAGGAAAGCCTTTAAGAGCCGTTAACACCTTTATTCAGACTTCCTCATCCTCCCCCAGACAAGCTGTGATTAATTATCCAATCCACCCCGATCCTCCTGGGAAACAGCTCTCGGTCCAGGCATTCATCCGAGGATTTGCAGGGTCCCTCTGCGGGAGCAGCTCCTGGTCTCGCCGCTGGCTCCTGATTAGCAGGAAAGGGCTGGTGGGGAACAAGCTGCTTCCAGCCCTGCGCTTACATCAATCAGCAAGGGCCGTGAATGAGGGGAGGGCGGGTTAATGCAGGGTCTTGGCAGCACTCATGGCTTTTTCTCTGGCTGGTGACCACAGACATCACCAGCTGGGCTGTCCCTGGAAGCCCTTCCCTGAGAAGCTGCCCCTGGAATCACAGCCTGTTTGGTTCCTGGACTTCACAGCCCTCCTTCCACCTTCATGGCACTTGGACTCGGTTTACTTGGAGGATACTTTCCTACCATTTTCCAGTCCTGCCAAAGGTGTTGGGGGTGAAGAAGGCAGGGAGGAGAGGGGAATTACTGCCTCTCAGGTCGCTGCTGGGATGCTGTGCCCAAGAGGTGCCTCTGTGTGGGCTGTTGCAGACCAATGCGGGTCATAACACTCACCTTGTACATGCACTGTCCCACCTGTGCTACCTTCATCCACCAAATCTGGGCCCTTTTGTGCCCCAGGGTAATTCAGCCATCCCTGTGACTGTGCACAGCCTCTCCTGGCTGTGAGAGGGGGGATCAGAGCTGCTCCAAGATCACAGTATTACCAAGCAATTCAATGAACACAGTTGGGGCACATTCCCCTTGTACCAAATGCCAATCATGACACCAAGTCCATGTTTGTCCACCATAGCCCTTAATCCATGGTAGCTGTAGTCCTTAGGCTGTTTAAGGATTGACTTGTTAATGGCACCCTGCCCCAGTCCCCTCCGCTCTGGCAGGATGCAGACCTGCCTCCTCTGGGGGTCTATGGTAGTGGCATGCACATGTTTTATCACTTTTCTCACTGTACAAAGTCCCTGTAAACCCCCATTTTCAGGGGAGACTCCCCATCACAGCCCAAGGCCTGCACACACACTTGCTGTTGGGGCACTGTGGGGCTGGCATGTCCATGTTGTGCAGCCATGGAAAACCTGTAATTCAGGAGACGCAGCAGCCTTCCTTACAGGTTCTAAGCTGAAGTTCCATGGTTTTATGACACTTGAGGGAGCTCCTTTCCATTGGCTCCTGTCCAAAAACTCACCCCTGTGAACTGCATTTTGTCTGCTGGTCTATTTGGACTTGCCAGGGGTAAAACCTCAGAAATATCCTGGTTTGAGAAAACAATCCTTTGAGAAAAAACTCAAAACAATATTTCCCATCGCTGTTTTCTGCCATTCACCTCTAGAAACCTTCAGCCAGGAAATAAAAACAGAGAGCACAGCAGTAGCTCAGGGTCCCAGACAGTTTTACAAATGAAAACTGTTGTCCTCTCCTTGTTCTCTTCTCCTCATAACCAGAACAACATATTTAGGTCATTTTGAAACAAGAGTACTTAAGGTTCAGCATCTTATGTGCTCTTTGACAAGGTGCCAAAGAGTGAGGAGAAAGAGAGAACATTTCTGCCAGATGGGTGCCAGCTCCCCCAGGATGCTTCATAGCCCCAGGTGTTGGTTTGCATCACACCTACATATTCTGCTTTCTGGGCGGGTTTGTTTCAACACTCCCTTTATTTTTAGCCACATTTTCAAGAAAGGGGAAAAGAAAAATCTCAGAACCTCTGCAGTTTCCTGAAGCCCTTGAGAAAGAGAAAGCTGAGGAGTGAGCAAGGAGGGTCATAGTCCTCCTCCCCACTGAAGGTTTCAGCCAGCCCAAGAGATGTCCCTGCCTGTCTTCCAGTCCATGTCCAGGAGCATTAGGCTTGTCCATTAGGCTTGGCCAAGTGCTGGAGAAGTGCATTCCAGTATGGAGCAGGGCCATGCTCTGGTTCTGCCCATGGCCAGGGCACAAGTGTTACTCCTGTGTGTTACTCCTCCTGCATCCATCCCAATGGCAATGTGTGCTGCAGATCCAGCACTTGGCACATGGGTCCAGCCACTATTGGGACAGGAGATGTGAGTTAAAAACAGGTGCTGCAGGAAGTGGTTTGGGTGATTTAGTAGGTGGCACCTTCCCTCTAAACTTTGCAGCATGATGAAACTGCTCAGCAGGGAGTTCTGGGCTCTGTGCTGCTGCAGGAGTTGCATTTTAATGACATCCCAAGCTCACCACTTGTGGTCACCCAAGATCCCACTTCCTGCAAGGATGGAGGCGTTAGCTCCAGTGTCCTGAGCAGGCTCCAATCTCCAATAATTCTGCTCTGCTGAGCCAAGAGCTGCAGGAATTTCCATTGGACACACTATTCATTACTCTTTTTTCCTGCTACAACTACCGAGCAGTTTTCTCAGGTGCCAGAAAACAGCATTTGCCAAGGCATTTCAAATTCAAATGCTTCCCATTGTCTTGAAAGGGCTTTTCCTGTTCTGTCCCATGCTTTCTGTCTAGTATCCACCAACCCCAGGGTCTGCTTCACTTGGCTGGTATAATTCTCCGTTCAGCTGTTGGCTTTGCTCTCTTCCAACTCACCCTGGGCTGTGAAGGTCATGGACACCCCCAGCTTCAGCTGAGCTGGTGCAGCACAGCAGCCTTCATCTGCCCTGCTCTCCATCACCACCCAGGAAGGTGTCAGTTGCACCTTGGTCCTTGACAGGAGATGCCAGCTGCTACCGGAAAAGGAATAATCGATTATGAGACTACATTAACAAAATATGAGATTGTGACTTGGGCCAGACTAAGGCCATAGAAAGCATTTTAAATAATTCACCATCGTGAAAGTAAAGCATATTAGTGGGAAAGACATTCAGGTCCTTTCCCAGTGGCATTAACTTATATGTAACCAGAGCTGATACCATGAGATGAGAGCAAAATGACACTACTGCTTGGTAGGGAATCTTGGCATTTCAAAATGTATTTGAAAATAACGGTTTTCCCTCCACCCCTCCCACCAAAATTATTTACAAACATTAAAATATTCTATTTTCGTAGTATTGCCTGCAAGACAACTAAATCTAAAATAAAATAAAAACACAAAATGCTGAAACAAATTGCAAGTCCCTGAGATGTGTGCTGGCAAAATATTCATCCAAATCACTGCCTTCTGCAAAAATGCTTCTATTTTAGCAAACCCACAGCTTTCTGGGGGTAGGCTGATCCACCAGAGTCTTCTGAACCCACAGCAAGTGGCAACGGAGGCTGAAGAGAGACACTGTGTGGGAGGAAACATTTAAAATGTCGCCGTTTTGCTTTTCACTTGAAACCACTCCAAGGGCCATGGGGAAGCATTCAGGAGCAGCAGTTGTGCTTTGGCTGTCTGGAAAAGTTGCTGCCTGTGCCTGGGCAGAGCGTGGGGTTACCTAGAAAAGCCCTGCTCATCCACTAACACTCCTGGAAGGGTGAATGTTACCCAGGCATTTCTTTTAAATTTATCTCAGCAATTAAATGCAATTGTGCTCACACAGCAGATGTATCTGTGCTGGGTAAGCTAAGCTAAGCTTAGCACACAAGGCTGATGAGAACACTGTGCTGGTGGCACTCACCTCAGCTGCTGTGCTACTGGGGGGCAGCAGGAAGGGACTGCCACAGACAGGCAAGGGCCATTTCATTATCATCATAGTTCATATTTTCTTGACAGAGGCAGCTCTTCACAGGGGAAAAATGTTTCCCTTGGGATGTAGGGTAGGAGTGAATGAAGGATGCGCAAATAGTGGGTGTTTGGCAGCTCTGACCCCACATGCACTGTGGGGCTGGGTTACAGCCACAGGTCAGGCCCAGTAATGGCAGAACCTTTCCCGGCTTCTTAGGTGACCATGTTGGCTTCTGAGTGTCTACGGCACCTTGCAACAACAGCCCCATGCAAAATTCAGACTCAGTTCCTTTCCTTGGTGTTGAAATTGCTGTAGAAATCCCAGTGGGAAATTCCTCTGAAGTGGGACAGCACCTGAGGGACAGCACTCCCTCCTGCTCCCGCCAGGCCAGGAGGTCGTGCTGCTCACAGGGATGCTCTAAACAAGCCAGGCAAGGAAAGACCTGGGAGAGAAACACCTTTTTGTGGTTTCACCTTAAAAGGTCAGCTCTGTTACTTGTCATGCAACGTGCTCAGAACCCACCAAAGGTGATTAAACGTCCGGTAGTCATTAGATCACCCAGGGATAATCCTCCCTGTACCTGGCAACGTGATTCATTATGATTCAGAAATTCCAGTGGTGTTATGGTTCCCAAACAGACGCAGTGTGCTGAAAACTCTCCTCCACAGCTTTAGCAGAAGAAAACCATGAGGGACTGACACAGGCAGCACAGGAGATGCCCCCAAGGCTCATGCCCATGTTCTCATTAGGGGCCTCCTTAATTTTAAGGACAAAGCAGGGTTCCCTGCAGCTTTTCCACCAGGGTGCTGTGAGATGCATGAGCTGCCTGGGAGGTGGCAGGGGACAGAGCAGTGACATGTGGGGGGTGAGGGGAGGCAGCCTAGAAGGAGGCACATAGGAAAGAGATGTTATTGGCTGGTTAGGAAGGGAGAAAGGGCAGAGAGAACTGAGGTTTGTCTCCTTTATCTCCACAGCAGTTGGCTCTGGGCTGGGGTGAGTTGCAAGAATGGAGTTTGGTTAGAGAGAGCTTGATTTGTGAAGTGAATGTAATTAAAACCTTGGATCCTCAGGGTTGGTTTTAGTAGCTACATTAAACTGAATCAACTCCTGCCTCACTGTGGGCCATGGAGGGGCTGTTCCTGCTCCTCCACTTTCTTTGAACTGCTCTTGCTGCAGCTCCTCAGGTCGAGGCAAAATCTAGCTGAGCTGCTGAGGATGAGCAGGAGTAGGGTCTGTCTCCCTAAGCATCTAAATGGGAGCACAGAATAGGCCTGAGAAAAGGCGAGCTAATCCAGAGATGAAAAATCCTTCAAAGATTATTAAATACAGAAGCAAAAATGATGCCTCAGAAAGATCCTGAGTGCAATCTTGCGTGTGGGCAGCATGTATGCAGGAGACCTGAAGGAGCTCCGGTGTCATCTTTTTCCAGAGGCATCTGCTCTGGCTACTTTGCAAGAACAGAAATGGAGCTGGCTGGACACTGGATCTGATTCCAGGTGATTCTTAGCAGAGATGAGATGAGAAGAGATGAATAACTGCCTGTGAATGTGGCTGGATCTCTGGAGAGCATTTCACTCACCCTGTGTGCTCTGATAAGTGAGAAACATCTGCTTTGCCCCATGCGGCAGTTTTGGGTCCTCAGTAGTCAGAACTGGATGCTTTGGGGGCAGGAGCAGCCACTGCTTCCCAAAGCTCACCTGCCACTGACTGACAGAGCCCTCAGGCCAGATCCAGGACTGACCCCAAAAGAGAAGCACCATAGAAGCTGGGGAGATGAAAGCCTCCTGCCCATCCATCCTGATGTCATGAAAATTTTGTTGCTGAGATGTGCTGGTGTCAATGATTCAGTTCACAGGTATAAAACCTCATTAAATATTTCATTCTCATAAATTGCTTGCTCTAAGTGCCTTCTGAGGAATTCATGGGAACGTTTTCTATTTGACACAGAGATACTTTCAATTATGAAAGATGGCTAAAAATAAAAGGAAATTATACTGTTCAGACATCTCTGGAGGTGGAGACAGGAGAGGAAACTGTCAAGGAGAGCCAGGGAAGAGATTTTTGTTAGAAGTAGAGAAAGGCTACTTATTTTCACAGACAGAAAGGAGGCAGCTTGACTTGAAAATCTGAAATCTGTCACTTACCTCCTCTATTAATAATTTGACCTCAACTATTTAGGGTCGGAGCCAGAGAACTGGAGTTAAGAGTCATGTCGGCCTCTTTCTCTGGTTGCAGTGGGTTTCAGATCACTCTCTAAAAATTCTCAGCTGTAGATTTTTTAAAATGTGTTTTATTTATTTTTTTAATATATTTTTTAATGCAAGACAGCAGCCTGTGACACTGAGACCCTTTCTGGGCTTTCCCTTTAATATGAGAAGCTTGGGAAGATAACCTGGGGCTTCTTGTAGGCTCAGTAAGTCCATGGTTCGTTCTGATGCTGATAAAACATTTACATTTTGTAGCAAAAAAATGACCTGTCTGAGAGCAGGGCTTGAATCATCAATCCTTTATGGATCAGCCCTTTGAGATAAGAGATTTATTTCTCTGACACCCATAACAGGTTGCTTAGCTTTTTCTACAGATTACTGCCAGAGGGACCTGGCTAAGCTGCAGTCACCATCTCTCTGTACATTTTAAAATTTAAGTTACTTACTGAACAAATATAAAACATACAGGGAGCTTTTGGTCTGCTCTGATATTGAGTTAAATGTGTCTTGCACTCCATACACGTGAGCAAGGAAAAGGGAGGCAGTTGGAAAATACAACACCGAAGCTGGAGACAATTTGGTGCTTGTTATCTCTTTTTTCTTCTACATAGCAAATCAAAGTCACTGGAAAAATATTAAAATTACCACAAAAGGTAAGTTTTGTTTTGTAGATGGGAACTGAAAGATCTCTAGACCTTTCTTCCACTCCATAGCACCTGTTTTTAGAGATGTCTTTAGCTAAGTGCTGTGCTCTCATTGATTTGGGCTGTGTTCTCTGAGCCACACACTCTAATTTTAAGTGATCAGGAGCTTAATTACCTACACTCTTCTGTGTATTTTGAGCAGCCATTTTAAGTTAAAAATACCAGGCATGTTCAGTGTTTTAGGAGAGCATTCCTGTGCTATTCCAAATGGAAAATCAGTGCAGTGCATTTTCCACAAAATCACCACTGAAGAGTGAAAAGGTCCAGTCAGTCCCTGATACAACTTACTCTAAAGGCAGATGTGTTGAGCCCTGGGAGTTCAAGGTACTCTTGCACACACTTAGGCCCACAGACCTGGTGTGAAATGTAGATAATCAATGCTTTATTTCTAAACAGCTGCACTCAGTCATTTTTTAGGGGCAAAAAACTGTTCTCTGTTAGCCAGCAGGCTTGGTCTGCCTGCTGCCACACTTAAAATGGATCAGAAGGCTGCAGAGTGATTTTGAGGCAGGCATCTTCCCACTGCACACAAACAGCTTTCCACCAGGACTCTCCCATGCCCAAGAGGTTTGCTTATGGGGCTCCCTTCCCCTGTGACCAGCCCAGGGCTGTGCAATTGTCCTGGGAGGGAAGAGATAACAGAAACCATAATGAAGCTGGATACCAAGGGAGAGATGTTCTGCTGGATTTGTGCTGCAGCTGAGCTCGGGATAGACACTGGCCTTCAGAGGAGAGGGAAGAATTCAGACCTCCCATGAAGAGATTAATTCCCAGTACATTTTCTGGTTTCCCCCTCCCCCCAGATTTGTCGTCTTTCTGCCAGACCTAAGGAATAACTTTTTAAAGGAAAATGCTTCATCCATAGTCATAAAATGACAGGTACAAAGCACAATTACAAAGTAATCATGGAAAAAACCTCTGCCAGAGGAAATGACCCAGCATGGCACATGATCTCTTGGGGAGTTCTGCACATTCCCAATCCTCCCTTTGCTTTCCCCTCTCTCTTTCCATTCATCTTATTTCCAATGAGACAAGGCAACTGCAACACCACCAAAGGCACTTTTACTAACTCTGCAAAGCTTCTAAGCACCTAAAAGAATCAGAGAGGTCTCTGGATGTACTTTGGGATGGAGAGCATGGTGGAGCAGGCCCCCATCAGGAGTCCTGCCAGCATCAGGACACACCTGGAAAGGGAATGATGCAAAAATCATCTGGTGCAAGCAAGTCCTTGGAAGGATTTGTGCTCATATAAGCAAGAGAAGATCTGCTGATCCTGCTGGAGGGGCAGCCCAGTGGTGATGTAGCTCTTGCAGAGCTGTAGCTATACCCTGGGACAGACACAAGAGCTCCAGCAAAGGACCCACCACACTGAGAACAAGGGCTGGTGCTGACTGCTGAGCAAAGGCTGCTGTTAAAACCTTGGCCTGAGAGGGAAAAAGGTCTTTGTGTCATGAACAGTCCCCAAAGAGTGCCTCTTAGGAGAATGCAGCCAGTAAGATGAAATTGCCATTCATGCTTTTTAGAGATGTTCAGTGTATTGGGAATTCAATTAAGAAAATGTTCCATGGCAGGAAGCTAAAAAATTATCATTATTGTAGAGGAAGGAAACATTTTTAATGCATTTTTTTGAATTACATCCCCACTTACAATGAACTTTTCCTTGCAGCACCCAGGCCAGTAAAGGAGAGCAGTTTTCTTTAGCAATGGGGAGCAGCAGCAAGAAGGTTACAAAAAAGGTTTTCTGTGGGATGCAGAGCATTGGAGAATGCCAGACTGGATAATGGGCCCTGAGCTGTTGTCTAGAGGAGATGACCACAGTGGATCCTTGATTTTACCTGTAACTTGCTCTACATCTTTCCACTTCAGGAGCCTGACCTAGATGGAGGAAACATAAGTGGCCACCGTTGACTCAAAAAAGACTGTGAACCCAAAGAAAAAGGTGTTTCTGTGAACTTCCCTCATATCCCCAGACCAAGGATTTACTGCCTACATGGATTTTTGTGTTATATTTGCATAGTGCCAATACCTCTGATCCAGGAAGACGTGGGTGGGTCTCTGCTGGTGCCTTCATACCTAGGAAATAAAGCAATGATTCAGTTCAAAGCAAAAGGTGTTCCCAAGAACCTCCTCAAAGTAAGTCTGGATGGGGGAGGTGGGTTGCTTTTTTTATTTGCAGGACAAGATATCACATGGAAATCCAAATAGAATAAGTTGCAGGGGAGGGAGAGGAGGAGGAGGAGGGAATCACTGCTTTTTGCATTTCTTGTTCCCTTTCCAAAATTGTGCATGCCACAGTTTTAATTAATAACTCTGTCACCCATTCTAGAGCTCAAACAAAGGAATATAAGAAGGATGTATTCCAGGCACGCAGGTACCTGGGGAAAATGAAGTGATGGCTTTATATTTCGAAGCGTCATTGTGGGGCTCCAGCTTTTACTCCAAAGTTGTTCTCTGCCAGGAATTATCTGAACCATTACCTCAGGAGGTCACTTTGAAGCTGGGCTGAAAAAGTATTCAAAATTTTAAAAAAAATCAAATACATGGTTTGAAGGCTAAATAAAATAAACGGACACACAAACACAACCAGCAGTAATAACACTTCTCTGCAAGGCTCCTTTGTCACTTATGTCTCCCACCTGACACGTGCCTCTGTGCAGGCACTGTGTTGTTTCCTAGTGATGGCTGCCTGCTTGGTGCATTCCCCTTTGACTTTGTTTTGGAGCAAGGAGCACCTCAGCTCTGTCCTGCCCTCTCCAGGACTGGCAGCTCTGCTCAATCTCTGCCCCATGTGCTTTAGGCTCACTGCAGAGCACTGGGCCTGTTTACCTTTCCCTCTGCCACACTTGTGCTGCACATCTCAATACACTTCCCACCTCCATCACATAAGAACATCCTCCTTTTTGCAGGCTGGGAAAGTGGGACTTCCCAAGACCACACAGAAATAAGAGGCAATCTCTGCAGGCCCCACTGACCTCTTTAATTTTTGAGCAACTCTTTCCTCTTTGGGCAAGTCAAAGAGTAACTAAAACTGTCTGCAAATAACTGCTGTGGAGGTAGTGCGTACCTAATAGGGAGTTGCTGATGTGACACATTCAGGTTGTCACTGATCATCACTTTCCTGCACAGACAGTTTGATGAGACTGCTTTCCTTAATTGCACAAAAATTTAAGTCAGGAGACAAACAGTGCCATGAAGAATTCACAGGGAGAAGAGACAATATCCACCCACCTAGGAAATTTGCTCCAGAGACAGACCCTGAAACCAGAGCTCAGATGCTTGCTAAATGAAATGATGGAGAGAAAAACACTCTCTGAAGCTGCTGTTTCCATTTCTGTGGGGTTTTAATAGCAGGAAATATTTGATAACCCTGCATATCCAGTGGCAGAGGATGTTGATTTCCTTCTGGCCATTCACTGAGTGCCACCTTGGCTTGGTGAGGACCCAGCTTGTGATGGGAGGGACATCCCCAGCTGCAGCCCCACTGGCTCCTTCTCCTCCACTGTGTGAAAAATACATGAGAAAAACTGTATTTGTTGACCTCACAGAAAGGAGCTTTTTGAAAGCACTGAACGAAAGAGGAGATATCACCATACCCAAACCACCAGCAGCAGAGAACAGTGTCTGACCATCAGACTCAGCCTTTCCCAGACACTCTCCCAGCATGAGTGAAGGAGAAGGCCTCTTTGGTTCAGCAAATTCAGGACTTTTCCTCAGCATCCAGACAAGGCAAACTCATGTCCCAGTCTCCACTATCTCCTTTCCAGAAGCTTCAGAGAGGCTTGGATGAAGGCATCAGCACAGCTCATGCCTGGGTGAGTTCCTCGTCCCAGCCTACAGTGTGCTTTTGGAGTGGGCAGTTGAAAGGATCAGAAGGATGAGTCAGGGGAAGGATTTCATGACACACCAACACATTTGGCGGCTGAGAAGAAGCCTGCTGGTGTAGGGGAGCAGGCCAGCCATTGGGAGCTACTAACAAACAAATCTCCAAATGGATCCAAACATTACAGTGCAGAAAACCAGGGCCACAATCCTCCAAAATCAGTGTATAAGGAGGTGCCAAGGACTTCATGGGAAGGACTTGGAGGAACCCAAGCTAAAAGCCAGAGGCATGGAAAAAGGCATGCACCAGAGGCAACCTCCAGGACAGGCATGGATGGGCCCAGGAGGGTCTCTGGTAGCACAGAGTAAAGCAGAGAAAGAGCAGGTAATGAGAGTACCATGGGCAGGAGGGTATCACTGTGTGCCTCAGCCCTCTGGGAGACACCAAATAACACTTCCAGAAAATCAGTATGTTACCACCAGTTTCAGAAATGGCTGGAAGATTGACTCCCTATCCTGAGAATATTGAGGCCTTTCATACAAAATAATAAAATAGATTTTAGGCTTTTTGTTTTCCTGCACAACTCAAAAGTGCTGCGAAAGTACAAAACTTATCACAGCAATTATTTAGGCATCAAATTCTAAAATCCCTTCTAAGAAAAAACCCAAACTGGCTAGAAAGCGTTTGGAGCCAAGAGAGTTTGCTGTGATCAGTACCTAATGCTTTAGGTGGCCATTTCTTCCACAGCCTTCTCCAGTTCTCCTGTCTTCTATGTATTGCCAAATATCACCTTTGAGGATGTAATTTTTTGAGCAGCAAAGGCATTTCAACGCAGAACAACGGGATTTACAGGACATGGCATGTCAGGCTGCCCCAGAATACTGCAGAGGGGGTCGCCAGCATCTCCCTGAGAACAGATGAAATGAGCTTCAAACCAGGCATAGCTCCCTCCCTAATGGAGCTCTAGAAACCCCCTGGGGGGGGGGAGGGGCGGGGTGAGAGCATGAATGCCTCCATACCAAAACCAAAATGATCCAGGAAAATGTAAAAGGCAAAACTTGGCTGAGGGAAGCACAGGGTGCCTGAGAAGGTCTGTTTTGTGAATCAATGTACACTGCTTCCATTCCCTTCCCCTCACAGTCCTCACTGCAGTTATATGGACAAAGCCAGTCCACAAGGACCCAGAATTTAAAATCCTGATGAAAGCCCCTGTTTGCTTCCAAGGAGCAGAGAAACCAGAAAAAGCACAGTGCAGTCAAATGCAAAAGCATTTGCTCTTTCAACACCTACGAGCACATTTTTCTTTTTATGATCCATTTGGAAAACGGTGTCTTCTGCAAAGAACAAAAATAATCCTCTCATCAGGCACCCCGAGGCATGGCAGTGGTCCCAGAAGCAAATCACCAGCTCCAGATCTGTGTGACGTTGGGGAGCTTAACGAGGGTGGCATGTTCTGCCATGCATGGAACACACCTTTGAGGAGTGCGGTGAGGCAACAGCCCTGCTCAGGGTGGGAGCTGCAGCTGAATTCTGGCTGATCCCCCTTGCTTCAACCCTCACAACGCTGCCAGCCCCCCACGCCCACTGTTCCGGGGAGCGCTTGAGAAACCCTCCTAAAACGCAGCGTTTCCCTTTTTCGGCACTGCCAGATGAGTCTCCAGTACACCCCGATCCCTGCCTTGAGGCTGTTGTTCTGAACAGCCTCCAGTATTTCCTCCAGTGCCTGCAAACTGGTAGAAACTGAGGGTGTATTATGGGGTGCCTTTGAAGGGTTTCAAAGTCTAGAGATCATATAAACATGAAATAAGTGTGATTCATTTGGGGGAGCATTGCTGCCAAGGCAGCCAGGCAGAAGCGTGGCTTCTCATATGAATTGGGATCACATTTGCATTAGATTAAGGCAAGAAAAAATTGCCAGCAAAATGGGATTAAGAATATTTATGGATCCTATTGGCTTGATGTATGTGTCTCCCAAGTGATGGAGCTGAGTACAAAATTGAGAAACTTCAGCAATCTGTGGGGGAAAAGAGACAGACAGCAATGACTTTTTAATGCCTTATACTTTTTTTTCCCCCATGAATTTGGTGCTCATAGAGAGCAATTATAGTAAAAGGTTTGAAAAAGAAGGTGAATATAGCAATGTTTTGTCTTTTTAGAAAGACCAATCCATCTTAAGATCTCAAAGCACTTTTCAAACTCAAGGAGTTGTTAACTGCATTAGGGCAAGAGCCATAAGTAAAATTCTGTCAGTACCAAACCCTTCACAGATCCAAGGACATGGGTGACATATATACCTGCCCTTCAGGTGCTCTGGACATTGAGAACACTCTGCTTCTCTTCTCAGTGCAAAAACCTGTATGCACAAAGCTTGAATTTCTAACCCCCAGTAGCTTCCACTGTCATTAAATGGGGTTTCAGGGGCTGGTATTCTCCTATCCCACACCTCAGGGATCAGAAGTAGCTGCCTTTCCCTGCATTTCTGCAGCTCAAGTGTAGCTCCACCAAACTCTTGTTCCTCCAGACTTTTATCTCCCTACCATACTCCTCTGTGAGCTAAAGCTGGTTCCCAAGGGACAGGTCACCCTTACAACCCACAACCATTACATCCTTTTATGTATATTCAGTTCAAACTCACATTTCTAGGTAGGACACCAGCTCTTTCCTGGTTTTGTTTTCATGTTGCACAGACATTTCCCTGGGCTGCTCCAGCCTTGGGTACAGTGGCAGCTCTTTGCAAACATCTCCAGCACAAGCAGGGGCTGAAGCTGGAGCCGTATCTGCTTGGCCTGAGACCAGATCACAGGAAACAGCAGCCTGCCCTGCAGAGATCATTTCCACCTTTGTTAGCTTTTGGCTCCAGCATCTATTTTGATAGATGCTGAAGTCTGAAGCTGTTAGTAAGGAAATGATAAAGGGGAATGGCCATGCTTTAACTCTTGCTTGGGAGCAGCATTAGCCCGGGTATAGTTTCCATGCTCTGATGTTGATATATTTAACTAAGACAAAAGAAGAAAAAAGAAAAAAAACAAAAAAGAAAAAAAAAAACCCAAAACCAACCAACCAACCAACCAAAAAAAACCAACAAAAAAAACCCAGGAACCACTTGCTTAGAAAAAGCCATCACTGAGTGATATTCCAGGGCTGATCCATGAACATGGAGGGAGGAGAATCACCAAGGCTGGTTGCTCACCATGAGACTAATTTTTGTGGATTGGGATAGTCCCGTATCAGCACTCCATCCCAGGAATCCTGGCTAATGCATAAGTGCTGAATTTCCACCCTGGAAACACCTCAGTAAGGACAGCATGAGCTTCTCTTGCTCCTCTACAACCCCCACCAAAGGAAAACACAGCCCAAAGCACCAGCAAAGACAGAGCAGGGAGAGAATGGCCACAGACCCACATGCTGCACCCCATCAGCTCTGCCAACTCCCCTCACACCACCCTGGCCCCACAAAAACACCCTCAGAGCTCTGTGTCCACTGTCAGGCAAAGAGACACTCATCCTAAGTTCCCCTCGCATCTGCCAGAGAAGTGCAAGGAAGTTTTTCAGTCCACAAAATATGATCCTGACAAGAGGAGACCAAGGGTTAAAGCTGGGCTTTACTCTTCTGCTGGCATTCCATCAAAAAGTGTTCCACCCCCAGCATTTCAAATTACTACAGATAAAACAGCAACAAAGATGCAAAACTGGTTTAGAAAGTACCTGATAATTTCCTTTAAACTTCCACTTCAGAGCAAAAAAACCTTCTTGCTTTGAAATAAATGGCTCTGGACAGGCGGAGGTGGGGGACATACAGTGTGTCCTTCTCATCAATTCATGTTTGAACTGAAAAAAGGAAACAAACTTCTGAGGATTTGCAGCCTCAGTAGGTAGGCATATTCTTCTCTCAAGGATCTTTATCTGCTCCTACTTCATCACAGCTCTATTGCACAAAAAGACTAAAGAAAAAACAAACTTCCTGATTCAGATAATCACACTGGTGGATTGACATAGTTACAATTTATTTTGCTATAAAATTAATCCATAAAACACTGAAACGAGGGAATGAAACCTAGGAGCACAAAATTAAAGAGAAAAACCAGGAAAACATGACTGGTAAGGTACGTACAGCAAATTTCTTCTAAGAGGTGGACAGCAAAGGTAAATTAGTTACCACACACTAAATTTCTTTCTTTGGACCCTGCTTCAGAATGAACACATGGGCTGGAGGATTTGATGCATAGGATGGATGTGAGGACTTTCAGCATCAGGACTCTGCCACTGAACTGCCCCTAGTTCCTCTGCAGTCTGTGAGAACTCAGAACCCTTGGTGCTTCAGTTTAAAGGTGCCACACTGTGAAGAAAAAGCACAGAAAATGTATAGAAAGCCTCAGAGAGGTTGTTCATCTTTGTACCTCACTGGCTGCTGAGCACAAACACTGAAAAAATAATGGGAAATGGTGGCTTGGCAATAACAAAGGCAGGAAACCACCTGTTTAGCATCCAGCTTCTGCCCAAGCTAACAGGGATGAGAGAGCTACTGCCTCCTGGAGCAGGTGACCTCACAAAATTGATGGTCCTGGCAGAAAAGTTGTGGCAGGGTCTTGACCCCTGTCACCTGGACAGCAGTTGCTCCACAAGTGTCGAGCACAGGGAGGACACTCTCGCTGCTTGTGGCCTTCGTGGAGACTCAGCAGTGGGGATGAACTGGCCACTGGTGCAGGAAATGGAGAAGAGCATCTGTCACGCCCAGGACCCTCTGCATCACTGACGCCTCCTCAGCTTTGCCCTTTCCATCTGCCTCCTAAGCAGGAGCAACACATTCACAAAATGAAAGGTTGGCTGAGTGAAGGCTGGTTGCTCCTGGGGTGTCAGAGGCTCCCAGGGCGTGGGCAAAAAAACTCTTGTGGGCTTTGTGGTGAGCAGAACCCCAGAGAGAAGTCATCTGCCCAAAATAGGACGTGTCACATCACCTGTCAGCTGGCATGGGGCACGGCGGCTCCATGGCAGCTCCACTCAAATAACAGCAATGAAACAATGCAAACAAGAACAGGGCTTAGTCACTTGTTCAAGTCTCATCCCCTTTTGTTTTTACAGATGTGCAGTTCACGGAAATGAGATGATTAGCTCATCAAAGCATCTGTCATCTGAGAGACAAACCAGCTTTTCACAAATGCATCCAAGTGACAAGACCTGTCGGATATAGGCTGTGGGGAATCTCTCTGAGTCTTATTTTTGGATCTATTATAATCAGCCTTACCAGCTTATTAGTTATCTCCAACACATCAACTGGGAGGGAAAAGATAAATACATAAAAACTTGTCATAGCAATCTGAAAATGGTGGGGTTTTTTCCCTGAAGGAAAAAAATCCTTGCACTTTTACAGCTCTTTCTTTTAACACAAGCTGTACAGCTTGGCCTTTACTCCCGGAAGATTTAAATGAATTGCCAAATTATTTAAATGGAATAAGTTTTATTTTTATCTTCTTAAAATTGGGACACCTTAAAATGAATGCATCTGGTGCTCACAGGCTTTGCCAATCAAAGCAAAACTACTGGTGTGTTTAACACTGGACAAGTTGCTTTGCTGCTTTTCCAGATCAGGTGAGAAATAGTGGTCAGATACTTAAAAGCTCTTGATTGGGGCTCAGGAGATTTGAACTGAGCTTTAATCTCCTCATTGGGCTTCCTGTGCCTGGTGGCACCTCAGGACATCCCTGCTGTCTGATGCACAACACTGGTGAGCACAGCAGGGGTTTAGACTCAGCTGGAGCCATACTGATGATAGGGCTATATTGAATCCTAGAATGGTTTGGGTTGGAAGGGACCTTGAAGATTATCTAGTTCAGCAAAGAGACATTTCGTGGCCTTCAGGATGCAGCAATGGAGCACAAAGGGATTTTAATTTTATTTTATTTTTAATTATGAAAGACAAAATTACTGGGGCTGAAAGAGAGATTACTCATTTGTTCTCAGACCTCCGTTGTTAATGATACCACACCTACCATGGGAGCAGTGGCAAGCTGCTGGCTTCACCTCCTGCTTGGCCCGGTGCCACCCACCCCAGCCTGTGCCATCCCTTCCCCTGTGCCTGCCCAGTGAGGAGCAAGGCTGGAATCACAGCAGTGCAAGTCTGCACAGCTCCAGGCACAGCCCAGACCTCACGTGTGCTCTGCAGGCAGGGAGGAAGAGAGCCCAGCCAAAGAGAGATGTAAGAACTGGAAACAAACGGAAATGACACAGCCTGGGCATGAAGAGACATGTACAGTTGGTGTGGAGGGAAGAAAATGGGTGATAATGTAAAATCAAGCATCATCTGTCAGTTCTAACTAGCTCTGACAGAATGACAGCTCCTTGCAAGCACAGAGACACTGTTTGGCCTCAAACAGCCCCAAGCACAAGACAGCCGAGTGGGAGAGGGCTGGGAACTTCAAAGGACTAATCCTTAGCTTTGCTGCCTAGCCTGCTAATGATACCACAATATAACATATTTTGGGAAGTGCAGGCTGGCCTTCCCTTCACCCACTCACATCAGAGAGGACATGTCCACTTCAGGCCACCACAGTTTCATTTTGGCTCAGGCTTTGACCAGCTGCAACATTAGCTGCCTCCTGGTGATGGCCATGGCCCTCTAAAATGTCCACAGTGTGTACCCTGCCCAGATCCTTGGTTACTGCTACAAACCCAGCCCCTTTGCTCTCCAGAATGCCCTCCCGGGCACAGGCTTAGGATCAGCACTGGTCTCCCAACACTGGGCACTATCTTCTGAAGCAGAAAGTGTTGGGCACTGCTCCTCAGTGTCTAACAAAGCTTTCCAATCTCTGCTTTCTTCATGTCCACCTTTAATCTGTTTTCTGGTGAGCACTGAAGCCTCTTTTGTGTGGCAAGGATGACGGGAAAAGACTTTGGTATAGGCAGCTGTAGAGTCTTCCAGGCCAAAATGGCTTTCGTCCTTCCATCCCTATTCTCATTCTTTTCTCCTGTTTTTTTTATTCCTCTTTTCCTTCACTCATGCCTACGAGCATGTCTGAATGTCCTGTTTGCCCCCAGGCAAATCAGGACCAGCAGAGTGGTGGCAAGCAGAAATCCTCCCTTGTTTGGTGGCTCTTCCCAGCACTGTGTTCCTGGGACCTCCTGAGTCACAGGGATTTTCTGTCAGGACCTGCCTGGGGGATGACTCAGCCCAAGCTCATGGGTATGGGGTAGATGTAAGAGCTGCGTGGAGGCCCTGGCAGGCCTAAAGCCTTCACCAGGCAGCATGTGGAGCAGGCTGCTGCAGGTAGAGGAGCAATACTGTGTGAAAAACGAGGTTCACGTTCCTGGTAAATTTTAAGAAATAGGTTTAATAAAAAAAAAATAAGACAATTAGGAGACAGATTAAGCAAAGGAATTTACAGCCAGCCTGGTGACTTGGCCTCTAGCCAAGTCCACAATCTGCTATTTCAGAGGTCTTCTTTAAATACCCTTTCTATTGCATCAGTCTGTTGCATATTCAAACTTTTCCATGGACTAGTTTCCATATTCCAGGAACTGTTTAGCATGGGCCCTCCTGGGGTACGCCTGTTTAGAGCACATGTGTTTCTTGGCTGTGTCTTCATTATCACCTCCAGCTCGGGCCTTGATCCGTACTTTCCACAGACAGTGGGTGTTGGTAGTTGGCGTGTCAGCAGCAGGGGCCTCATCACATGTTCACTAGGTGTTTATCCCATCCAAAAAGGTTGTTCAATTACAAGCATAACTATAGATCAGCTATCCCACCACCATGTCTATATTTGCTAATAGCAGAAATAAAAACTATATCTTTACAGCAAAGTTATTATACATATAGCACTCACCTTAATATTTGCGAAAAGCCGACTCCATAATATGCATTTATAACACTGCATGGTCACTCTGAGTAGCAGAAACCACTTGTTTGGGTCTCCTCATGCTCTTCCAGCCACAACCAGTGCCAACCCTGGTCCCAAATGGACAACTGAACCTTCCCTGCAAGTTAGAGATGCTTAGAGCTGGTGCACAGCAGCACAACCTGTCCATTCAAAACCAAAGGAAGGAAGAGGAAGATATCCATCAGCTCCTAAGCAGTTCAACCCCACCACGGGCTGAGCTATTTGTAAGGATTACTCGCCTCTTTCCCTTGAAGTCGTAGCTTGGCTGTTCCCTCATGCTTCGACATTTCCTCCCAAGTATACCCTCAGCTTGCTCCAGACAAGATGTCAACAAATGTCATCTCCATGTGGGGACAATGCTCCAAGTTAACAGCTCAACGGATACACCAGACAGCTGTGGTGGTAAGCAGAGGAAGGAGAGGCCCACAGGTGGCGGTGGTGCCTGGAAGATTGTGTGCTAATCACAATAAATTAATTGGCAGACAGGGAAAATCCCATTTTCCTCTCTTTAAACACCCATAATTGATATTAGGAGCCATTTAATAAAGTAACTGAAAGGACTGAAAATTCTACAGTGTTCCACAACTATTGGACTCCAAGGAGAAGCAAGTCAGTGAGAAACTTTACATTTTCAGCATTTTCTTTCTAATTTTCCTTTTTGTTCTACCCATAAAAAAAAACCCCAGAAATATGATGGCAGATGTTGAGCATCATGATCATTCTGTAGAATAGGCTACACTGGGCCTGCAGTGACACAAAACCAGAGAATCAGATTATATAATTTTTCATAAAGTTGGGAGAGCTGGTCTCCAAGGGCAAATACCAAATCACTTAGCAGCTATCCTGCCATAATAGCTTTCAGCTTTCCAATGGAATTTTCCCTGGGTTTCCTCCAAAAACTAATAAGACTAAAGCTTCCTGGAACGAGCTCGCTCTGTAGAATTTCCCCTGCTCACCACTGGACAGCAGATGTGTGTCTGCAGGGCTGAATGCACGGGAGGATTTATTCCTTAGCTTAGGTGGTCTGGCCAGAAGTTCCTCCTGGTGCTTCCTTTCCTCAGCCTGCCTGCAGTCGGGCTCTTTCCTCAGGCAGCAGTGGTACCCCCAGTCCTGTGTGACCCTGCCACTGATCACTGGTGCACCCTGGCCACCCCTCCATGTCACACAGCTCACAGCCACCCCTCCCTAAGGCTGGAGTAGAATTGCAGCCGGCAGTGCCAGAGCTAACAGCTTGGATTCCAAAAATCCTCAGTAAATATGGCATTGCCTGCTATCAAAGTTGGTGGGATCTGGGCACCTCATTCCCCTAGGTCAGGTCAGGAATTGCAACCCAGGCACTCCCATAATAATGCAGCTAATCCTGTAGGTAGCTGCTCAACTCATCACTGTGATCTGGGGATTAGAAACCAACCATCCACACACAGAATTTGTGCCTGTTGCCTAGAAGACAAGCAGTACATCAGGGGGTCAAATCCCAAAAGGAAATGCCTTTAGATTTTCATGTTTCAGTCTTGGTGGCTGCTCAAAGACTTATTGTATCATTAATATCTGCATGGAGCTTATTCTGAGTGATTTACTGGAAAATTACGATTTGTCAGCAATTAGCATAAAAGGAGTAGGAGCTGAAGGTGGAATAGCCCATTATAAAGGACTTTTTAGACAAAGCTCTGACACTGATGCTCAAAAGAATATTTAAAGAATAATTCCTAAACAGCTACTGGTCAAGCAGATATTTTATATGACAGATGCAGGGAAAGTCTGATTTACAATTGGAGTCCAAACAGTTCCTTGCTTTTGAAAACACAGCTTTTCTCCTCGTCTTATAACGTCTATTTGGTAAAAAAAATTCCTTGCAATGCACACCTGGCTTTTCACTTGACTTCCTCAGAATATTCTAGGGAGAGACCACTGAACACAGCTCAGTGTCTAAATACTTCAGGTCCCTTCTGTGTACCTTCTTTAGAAGCCAACTGAAATAAGAGGGATAATTTTACTTTATGCTTCAGGGGTCTGCATAAGCCTTCAGAAAAGGTGTGAAGGTAAATATAATCCTTCAGTCACATTCTCCTTGCTCTGTTTTGGACAGCTGGTGGGTTCATTTGTTTGTCACATTGGAAAAATCAAGAGAAGATGTCAGAGCTCTCTGGCAGTTCCCTTTGGGCCATCAGGTGATTTTCCTCCATGGCTGACAGTGAAGCTGGGATCCCATCCTGTCCTGTGGTAGGGCTTTACATGCCCTGTGATCAGGGAAGGAGGTGGTTTAGCAGCATGAGAACTTGCTCTCTTCCATGTGAAAATTCTGATAATTAATCTTGCTACTGTTATATGGGTAAGGATATGAAAACAGACAAAAGAGCCCAGGGACAGCCAAGAGACCACAGGTGTCCTTCACCCCACTTGCCATTGCTGAAATCTACTGGCTAAACCTGCTCCCGTTCCACTTCAAAATCCTGCCAGATCTCCAGTGCCAAGAAATCACTGCCTAATTCTTCTGGGATTATGATGCATTCCTTCCTCAGACTTACAAGCCCATTTCCTTCTCAGTGGCAGAGGATTAAATTTCTTTCAGAATCAGCGGAAACACTCTGTGCTCTTACATATAACGTATTAGTATTAGAGCAAATTCATCTCTGATCTCATTCATCATTTGCTTCAGTCCTCTTGGCAGACAATATATCAGTCTTTTAACAGCACAGGCTTCTTACTGTCTCAGAGAAAAAGCTTTGGCATCTGGTTCAGCCACTGAACTCCAGCATGACCTGAGTCCTGAATGGACAACAGCACAGGTCCTGCAAAATAACTCCGTTCCATAAGACTTCCTATTTGTGACCTTCATCAGAAACCTGAGGCTTCCACACTGAAGGTTCATCTGTACCAATCTGCTTACACCAGGGCTCCACATGATCTTCTGAATGACTTTTCTTCCCACATTTCTCATTGTCTGTGAAGTAGTGCAGAAGTGGATTAAATAAGCTATCATCTCAGTTAGTGATAATGAGAAAATTGAAACAAGCTGTTCCACAAATGTGATCATTATCTAGTAAATTAAATGAGATATTCCAAGTGTCCACCCAGCAGTGGCCAAGGAACTTCTCTTACTCTGCATTTTTTTTTTATCTGGGAGAAAGAGGAAATTATCACAACCTCCTGCAAACCAGAGACTTCAATGGACACCCTGTCATTAAAATTATCCGGCTTTCCACGCTTGCTGCACTGGACATTGCACAGTAACTGCTGGCTTCTCTAAGACCAAGACATTCAACTCTGGATATTGCTGGTGCTAATGACCTCTTAACAGGGACCAGATTGCTGTATTTTGTCTCCTGGAGAGTGGGGCTAGGCACATACTGCCTAGAAATCCACTGCAGACAGTCTGGGCTGCAGGGATATCTGGGGTTTGGGAATCTACTGAAGATGCTGGGGAAGAGAAACCAAACAAATTCAAAGGGCAAATCAGGAAAAGTTTTCTGATGAATGGAGGAAAGAAGCATCAGTGCTTCACACTTGGTTGACTACTGGGATGTCAGTAAAAATGGTGGGCAGGAGGCAGGAATCAGCCTATCTACTGCTGTCTTCTGCCTAAATGCCTGAAAGTCTGAATCTCAGGAAATGCAATTTAAAAAAAAAGTGCAGAAATCGGGAGTATGCATTTAATCTCGTTTTTGCATGCAAAACCTTGATGAAATGCAAAACAGTTTCCTATTTTCATCCCATTTTGCTCTGTGGCTCTGTTGATCATCCATGCCAGGCCAACCTGCTCTCTGCACCCCCTGTTGCAGGCACACCCTGCAGTGGGGCTGCTCAAACCCAAGAGATGTGTGAGGGATCCGGCCCCAGAGTGCAGGAATGACCTCACGATGGGATCCATGAACCACAGAATCAGAAAGGTTGGAAAAGACCTCTGACATCTTCAAGTCCAGCCCTTAACCCAACACTGCCAAACCCCTATAACCATATCACAAAGGGCCACGTCTGCTCCTTTTTTGAACACCTCCAGGGATGGTGACTCCACCACTGCTATGGGTGGCTCGTTCCAATGACTAACCACCCTTTCAGTGAAAAAATTCTATCTGATGTCCAACTTGAAACCCCCTCCCCCACCCCCTGGCACACCTTGAGGCCATTTTCCCTTGTCTTGTGAATGCAGAAGTGTCCAGAGAGCTTGTACACAGCAGTACTCTGGCCTGCAATCACTGTCAGGTGCTCCCACTGAGATGCAGCAGCCTGGGTATTTGGGAGCTTACACAAGAGCCTCAACAAACCACAAACAAGTGAACAAACCACAAAATGCAGAACAGGCCCATGGTATCCCCAAGTAGTCAGAACTGCCTGCAAGGCAGCAGATGCTGCTGGAGAAGGTGGTGATGGGCACTCTCCACGAGAGCACTTTGCTCCAGCAAACCCCCTGCTCACCCTTTCAGGCAGATTATCATGGGGTTGGAGAAAAGACACCGGCAAAGGGCACAATGCTAATCCAGAGTCCGAATCCATCTGAGCCAAAGGAAACCTCTGTGGCAGCACTGGAGAACAGAAGCTGCAAGCTCCAACTGGCCATGGGAGGGCAAACTGCTCCAAGCATTGCTGTACAGTTCAACATCAGCACTGCTAACTTTGCTTGCAGTCAGCCTCCCTTCCTGAAAGGCAGTCCAGGCTTGCCTTCCAAGAGTTTTAATTTAATTGCTTGGAAATTTTGGAAGGGCTCTTATTTCAACCAGACAGAAGCTTTGGAAAAGGGAATGAGCAAAGCAGGACACTGGGAATGTCCTACTGCTCCTGGGCCAGCACAGGAATTCCTCTTTTCCCCAATGGCACTAACATTTCAGCAGGCCTTCAGCATAACCGAGTCAAAGCAGGCTGCTAGGAAACTGCTGGAGACAGTTAAAAATAGGGATTGTGCTGATCCAGTGTTAACTCTTAATGGAGAAGGCAGCGATTCCTCGCTGGGGGCACATCACTGCCACTGCTTTTATTTAGCAGTCTCCCCTGTGCTGCCTTTGATTGTCCCAGCTCTCTCTTGTATTTTCCTTTACAGGCTGTTTTTCTCCTAACACAGCAGAAATAACTCAGAAGAGCCATTTTTGTGGCTGGCCTGTTTTTAGTGCATTTGCTGCCCTGCAGTCCTGATGGCAATAAGCATCAATCACTAAGGAGTGGGTACTGCAGCCCATCACCATGGAGAGGAGCAGGGTGTCAGCACAGTACCTGGAGATCACTCTGCCCAGCAGCATCCTCATGTGTCTGCACACACATCTCCGCTCTATTTCATAGTCTTTTGGCATGGAAAAGCAACAAGGTGGTGTCCTTGCAAATACCTTTACCTCCTTTTATTTATTGTTGAATTTCAAGAAGAAGATCAGTTGGGTTTTGTGTGCACGGGCCAATTCCCAAATGCTTTATTTCCTTTTAGCACTCTGTATGGCCCACAATATACAGCACTATCCTAGCTGGAAAGTGGTGAGAATCATTAACATCAAGAAAAGCCAAACTTAAGAGAAGAGTGCCAGGTCAGCCAGCGAGCCACTCACTACCCATCTGCAGACAGTGCCTCAGGCAAGCACTTCTCATGGCTGGATAATGCCTAGGATGGAGAAAAGCCTCTCTCACCCTGAAAAATGAGGAATGTCCCCAATACACATCCATCTGCTAGGAAAGAGATTGGTCATGCTCAATGACAGTGAAATATTTGGAGTTTAGTTAAAAAATTAGGAAGCAAGTAGACTTGTACTTACTCTCTCAAGCCAGCTGTCACTGGCACCTGAAAACCCTTGACGAAAACAAAGGGACTTGCTCTATTTCTCTGTTTCTTGAAGTATCCTGGAGCAACTGTTGGGCAAAGCTCATTCAAACACCATTGCTCAAATGGATCAGCATGGAAATGCAGAGGGTTGAAGGCAAAAGGCACAGACTGCAGCCAGGTTTGGACAAGAAGCTTTCCAAGACCAGTGATAAGCAAAGCCAACCTGTGTCTGCTTGACCTACTATCTGAACAAAACCTGAGCCACGGAAACTATGAAAACTGCCAAAATGAGCTCCTTATCTACCACCCCCTCTGCTTGGCTAGTAACAATCCACCCTGTCCAGGCACTAGAAAGGACCTAATAGTCTGGGCTGCAATTTCTCAGTGACCATGCGGATGTGGAGGTGAAAACGCGGTGCCATTTCTCATGGACCTGGCAGCCTTCCCTGTGCCATAAAGAGTTTTGCTCGAGTAAGCACCTAGGAGGGTCCAGCAAGCTCCAGTAAGCACCAGCTCTGCTTGGTGACTGGAGACCTCGCCAGAGTTGGGAAGAGAGGCACTCATGCAGAGAGGCAGCCTGGCGAGAGGTGAAACACACTGGCATTCAGGGCAGGAGAGTCAGGAGAAACCAAGCAGTGTCCACAAGGGCAGCTGCCCTGCCCTTGAGCTGCTCAGCTCAAATACATCCTTAAATCCTGACAGCGAATAGCTCAGGGCCCCGCTAATCCTGTGCTCTCACATCTGCACAGCTCCACTAGGCAGGAGGCAACTGCTGGCGCTCCTGTGTATTCAGTGCTGGCACCTTCAAGTGGCTTGGGGTCCTTTTTTGGTCTGCCCAGGGCTTGGCTGTGCCTGAGGGCTAAAGCCACTCAGCAGCAACACCCCCTTTTGATGATGGAGCCTTGGAGGCCACATAAAGCATCATGCCCAGCACAGGGGATGAGGGAAAGCTTTCTGGGACTGAGCTTACACACCAAACCACCAGATCACTGCCTGGCTGAGAGCACAGCAGGGCCTGGGCATTGCACACAACCAGATCTCTGCTGAGCTGTGCTTTCCAGGTCCTGGCACTTGGCTGCTGCCAGAGAGGGGCAGGTAAGAAAGAGCATCATCCCCACAGTGACCAGCATGGGTTGGGGTTGGCAGCAGGGCCCAGGGGAGCTGTTCCCCTTCACAAGCGACGCTTTGCCACGGCTCCTGCAATGTGAGGGACCAAGCCAGGCAGGATCTTCCCATTCTGCTGCTTCTCCAGCAGGAACAGGGGGCTGATAGCACCTGATCCCAGACCACGGCTGAAGAGAATGCTTCCCGATCATTGCGCAAATAATAATAGTATTAACGGAATTACAGGAAATCCTTGCTTTTCTAACTCCAATTCCAGGTTGAAAAGCAGTGTTCCTAACTGGCACACACGAGCTCAGCTGCTTTGATTAAAGAGCAACTCTGTAATCTCTGCCTGGACTCTGCCCTGGGTTTTAATGCCTGATTAACTCCCCCTTGCCAGGATTATTTTGCATCTTTGCATATTTTGGAGCTCTTCATTTTAGTTTATTGCTACAGACAAGGAGTTGTTTGAAACAACTTCCATTTGCACTGGCAATTTAAAGCACTGTTGTGTGAGCTTCTGGCTGAGTGGTGGCTGGAGCACAATTCAAGGGACTTTTAGGGCAATCTGCTTCTTCTCAGGGAGCAAACCCAGGACACCACATTCTCAACATGAAGAAGGGTATCGCCGTGTGCCTTAGCCCTCTGGGAGACACCAAATATCACTTCTAGAAAATCAGTATGTTACCATCAGTTTCAGAAGTGGCTGGAAGATTGGCTCCCTATCCTGAGAATATTGAGGCCTTTCATACAAAATAATAAAATAGATTTTAGGCTTTTTGTTTTCCTGCACAACTCAAAAGTGCTGCGAAAGCAGAAAATTTCTCACAGCAATTATTTAGGCATCAAATTCTAAAATCCCTTCTAAGAAAAAACCCAAACTGGCTAGAAAGCGTTTGGAGCCAAGAGAGTTTGCTGTGATCAGTACCTAATGCTTTAGGTGGCCATTTCTTCCACAGCCTTCTCCAGTTCTCCTGTCTTCTATGTATTGCCAAATATCACCCTTGTGTTGCCTTGATTTTTTTCAGCCTTCTCTTTTGTTTCACAGTTTCATGTTTTGGGTTCTTTCTCAAGCTCTGGTCTGTAAACACTAGCAATTGTTTATCATAACTTCAAAGTAGTTTACATTCTTTGTCTTAGAGACATGGACAGCTGATGGACAGTTGTCTGGACCAACGGGATGGGGAGAGGTGTCAACCTTCTCCCCCAATCCCTGGTCTTTTTAGAGATACTATATATTGGAGTCAGACTTTCAAATAAAGTAGAGTTTTAGTTCATGCCTTCTGATCAAAGTGTGAGTGTGTGTTTGTGTTTGTGTGACAGACTGCGTCACCCTTGAGGATGTAATTTTTTGTGCAACAAAGGCATTTCAATGCAGAATAACAGGATTTACAGATGGGCAGGGTGGGATGGGGAAGAGGGGAGGAAAATGGGGTTCAGTCACTGCCTCAAGACCAAAGAAGCAAAGAGAATATTTTGACAACAGTGCCCTTAAAGGAGGAAAAAAATGTCCCTGTTAAATCAGGTAACTGGGTCACACCAGAGAGCTGATGGAACACAAAGTCCTGAAGGATAACCATGCTTTGGGGTGGCGGGGTGGAAAGCTCCCTGCAACAGCTCAGTGAGTAACAGCACAATGAAACAAAGAGCATATCAGGTGATTCATGTACAGCTCTGCAGGTGCCCACCACGCTGCAGCCACCAGAAAAAGCTCACTTGTGTGTTAAGGCAATTCTGCCCACAGGTTGTCCCAAGCCTTCAGCATTTTTTCCTTCCTTCCTTTGTTTTTGCACACATCCAATTATTGAGGATGTTCATGGAAAAATGGGATTTCTGGTCTCCAGAAGCCCATCTGCTCCCTCTGTTTATTTCCTGAAGTTGTCACAATCATCTCATAATGAATTCCAGCATCACAACCACAGTGATGGCTTTTCCCATGGGGAACACACAGGGAAACCACCCTGATGGAGAAAACAGGTCCACGGTACCCAAAGGACCCCGAAGACATGAGAAAGAGCAGAAGGTAGCCCCGTGTTTCATGAGGCTCCCATCAATGAACAAAATCTGGGAAGCATGATTTGCTACAGCAACACATCCCAGCAGGCTGGAAACCTGAGGACCTGCTCTGCAAAGCACTGCTGGGACACTGCACATTTCCAGTCCACCAGAGCTGCCCTCCCACTGGGGTCCCTGGTTGGGCCAAGAAGTCACTCTGGCTTGATGGTGATGTTACCAGTCCTGACTGGCCAAAGAAGGCTGCAGAAACTGGCTGAAGGGATAAATCTGGCCATGGGTTTTCAGATGCTCAAGACCTTTGAGGTGTGTTTACCCAAGCCTTCCCTTGCTGTGAGCACATCACCAGAAGCCCCCCTGACTGCCTCCCGCTCCTGAGCAATGAATTCCTGGAATAAAGAACTACAGTAAAGGGGTTAAAACCACCCCCCAAAAAAGGATTTAAATCAACTCCCCTTCCATGTGTGACTGGAAGACAAGTCCTTCCTTCTAGACTTGGTTTTACTGAGCCTTCTACACTGCTGTGAGTTCAGTACAGTCTTCCCCAGGTGTCTTTCTTCCCATCACCTCTGTGGCCTGCCTCTGTACCCATGTTCTGCTCCTCTGAGGAGCCTCCAGCTGGTTTCTCAAGCAGCTGGGTTCCTTGTCAAGCTGTCCCTGCCTCCCTTCCCTGTTAGGTTCAGTGTCCCGTAGCCAACTCAGATGGTTGTCCCAAAGAGCAGGCTCTGGGTGGGCAGATCTTTCTGCCTTTCAGGGCCAGATCTAGAGCAGGAGCACATCCCACCAGCACAGAATCCCAACTGGACATGAAGCAGACCACACACACCATTGGAGGGTTGGAGAAGCCAAATTTCCCAGGGGAATTAAATGTACCACCTGTGCACATGCCATGGAATGGCTCAAGGGGCAGGCTCAAAAGCAGACAAAGCAACGCTGTCCAGGTCTGTGCACAAACCTTCAAATGAGCCAGCTCACATCTGGCTTCCACCCTTTCTGCGCTCCCCTTTCCTGCCTGCTGCATGCCTTGAACGTCTGTGCAGATTTTGCAAGGTTACCAGTGAGTAAAACAGGGCTTTGCTCTCCAGATCAACACTTGGCCACATCAGCTCCAGGGAGGAACAGGGATTTGTCCTCAGCTCGAGTGTGTTACAGCTAGTATTGAGCTATGACAAAATAAATCTGGTCATGGCAAGTCCAGTCCAGCTGAGCTGGCTTGTTTTAGAAGTCCCTAGGTGAATAAGAGAGCTCATGCAGAGACCTCAGTCAACCATAGTCAGTCCAGAGAGCAGACATATGACTGGTCAAAGAGCTGGGCAGGGCTAAAACTCAACACAATCAGTGTCTAGATCCAAGAGTTTTGAACTCCCTGTATAAGAGGGTTGCAAGCAATAAAACATGCTGTTTGTCTTATGATTAAGAGGACTCGAGTCGTGATTTCTGTCTCCCACTTACGATTGTCACGTAATAGGAATGGATCTGCCTACTCTGTCCCACCTGCACCTTGCAGCAGTAACACATTTGTGGCAGATGAGCTCTCCCTTTTTAAATGTTCCCAGAGGGATTGTAGCCAGTCCAGGAGCACAGGCAGACTGAGGGCATTCAAACCACCATGGAAAGCACATCATGGCTCTGCCATCTTGTCCTGCAGATTCAGATGGCAGTGATAACATCTTACGTTTCAGTTTTGCTTTCTACAAGCTTGGTGAATCAATAGGACATACTGAAATAACCCAGGAAGAGATACAGTTAAGGTTTCCTTAAAGGATGCACGCATTGCTCAACTGAGCTGTCTTTGGAGGGGCCCACACGATGGAAGAAGCACAGTAGGCTGTCCTAAGTGAAGTACAGCTTTGGGGATGATTTTCTGTCCAAAATACCAGCTGAAGACAGGATGCTATGCAGGAGAAAGAACATAATCAGGGCTCCTCGTGATCCCGGCTGGCAGGATGAGCATGTGCAGTGTGGGAGAGCAAACAGACAGTGGGAGAGTGAAGTGGAGAGAATAAGGCAAATGTATGAGAGGCAGATGAGTATCATCAGTTTAACCAGAAAACACCATCAGATCTGATGGGCTTTGGGTCATTTAAGAGGTGGTAAAACAAAACAACAAATGAGTTTGTTTTCTTTCTTTACTCTCTTTCTAGGCAGCACTGATAAATTCAACCCAGCTCGTGCCGGAATACACGTGGCTTCCTTTTTACTTGTGAGCTTCCTTAGCTCAAGATTATACATCTCATTTCTCCACTTTTTCAGAACAAAGACAGCACTGTTCTGTTACTGTACAGCTACTTAGTCACTGCTAAACCAAGCCAGAAAACCTGGTATGTCAGAAAAAGAATGAATAAAGGATTTGATTAGGGCAAAGGGAAGAGGGAAAGGGCAATAGATATGAGATTTTTCTTGTTGCTGCACTCAGTCAGCAGCGGTGGGGACACTGGTATTGCATTTGAAAAGTTTACAGTAAAGCCTTTAATAAACCAATTCTTCGCTGATATATTTTATTCAAATTTAGGGACTTTGGTGGAAGCAAGGAGTTTTACACTTACTAAGTACAGGTCCTAAAACAGACTGTTTCCTAATTTCTAATAAAGTAACATACACAAAGCTAATATCCACCACAAAAATGGTCCTATTCAGCTGCTGAGGACTCACTGCCTGTGAATCTCAGCAGGGCTCCGAGGCAGAAAACACAGGATTTTTGGCCTTTTATTCCTACAGGCTGTATTGCTACTCACTTCAAGTAGAGAGCTTTCCAAATAGGAGCTGACCCATTTCTGCCTGTGGCATTGAGGGCACCTCTTCCACTAATCTCGTGTGTCAGTGTGGTACGGTTGGAAATACTTGTCTCTGGGACACCAGGTTAGGGATTTACTGAGTCTCACACATCATGTCCTTTAATTCAGTGTCAACCAAGGATAAGCCAAGGACCTAGGGCAAGGCATGATCCATTACAATTTCACGCTAGGTGGGTGCTGTATTGTTAGAAACACAGCTCCAGCTTCCAGATGAGAAGCCAAGCCTGAACTGCCACCTGGCTGTACATGCTCCAGGTTTGGGGAGAAGAGCATATTCACATTATCTCCCTTCTGTTGCTCAGCACGACAATGTAGCTGAAACTAATGGCAATTTAAAAACTAATAAAATAAACGTGGCTGGAAAATCAGAAACGGCAGAGTTGCAAAAGGGAAAGCAGAGAGAAAGAAATGCATTTCCCTTGATAAAGCCTGGAGGTTTCCATCACGGGGCCGTGGTCGGCTAAGCAGGGGAGGAGGCGATGGGCAGTGACATTTACACTGTGGAGACTGCTCCTGTCCTCTGCCCCTGGCGCTGCCTCCCTCCCTGCTCAGGGACACCTCCACCACGGACATCCTTCTGCTGTGCTCCCGCTGCAAACGGCAGTGTTGGGGCTGACCTTTCATCGCGGGGCAAAAGCTGAGCACACATGTGGCACTGCCCGTCCCTCCCCAGCACCGGGCCCAGCATCACCCGCACGCTTTCAGCGAGAGCGGCCCTTGGCCACAGCTTTGGGCCTGGACCCCTTCGCGTCCTGCCAGCTCTGTGTGCAGAAAGGAAAGCAGGAGCAGATCTGCCAGCATTCGAAATAACTCCAGTGCCATTTCTACACCGGCAACAGCCTCCAGCTTCTGAGAAAGTGGTCTGGAAGGGTATCTGGTGTTAATAAACCCACACCGTTTCACAGTAATACACAGTGCCTCTGGGGCTCAAAGGTCTACAAAGCTTGTTTGTATACTGGAAGGCCACAAAGAATTATCCCATCTGACTTCCCATACATCCCAGCCTATTCATATTCACTCAGTTGCCCTATATTTAAGCTTAATTACCCCAACATTAAGATTAATGGCTTCTGTTGATTACGCTATCTCAAAAGAGGGACTATTAGAGCATTTGAGACAAAGCAGCCTCTGCTGTAGGTGATTTGTCCTCAAGGCTCGCTGTCCTCACTGCCAAAAACACAAGCCCTGTTGAACTTTCTTTGCTTCTTTTCACCAGCCAGGGATGCACTTCCTGATTTACCTCCCAAGATTAAGGAGCCCTTCCATATGTGGTGCTTACTCTCTGTGCAGGTGCTTGGGCACAGAAGTCAAATTGCTTCTCTCTTCTCTCTGCCTCTCTTAAGAGGTCTCTTTTCCCTTGATGTCTATTTTCTCTAGCTCTCCTCTTTTTCTGTGGCTCTGTGCTGTGCCTTCCCTGTTTTTTCAGACAAGCCATTAAAAACCCAGGGGCAGGGCTGCGTCTGTGGCTCACTGAACATTGGGATGCTGCAGCCTTTAGCATCAGCATAGGGGACTAGCTGCACCAACAGCAGCATGTTTGCCCAATGAATCCACCTCCCACCAAGGTGGGTTAAAATAAAAAGGAAAAAAAAATAAACCAAAATCAACTGGATTCTTCTTTGCTCTTGCTATCCAGGAACTTTGGAAGCCTTTCTATAAAGCCACATAAGCATTTTGCTTTAGCTGTAGCCACTTTGGGCTTGTATTAGCCAAGAAAGATCTGAACATAGTTCAGAAACTGCTTTCAGCATCACTTCTGAACCAGAATCATTATTTTGCAGCTTAGCAGGTAAGTGCAGATGCTGAATTCCTATGGGTTTTTTAAAAAAATTATTTCTTAAATTATGTTAATCCACTTTCGTTTTTTAGTGATCATAAATGGATACAATTTGGTGCAACTTTTTGTGTGCAATGATGCAGCCCTGGGATGGACCATGGACAGTCACGTTGTCGCGTACTCGGCTGCTGCAGTGGAAATCACTCCCTCCCCTCCTTGCTTCTGGAAAGAGAAGAGGATCTAAGTCTCCATGGGATTTTTTTTTGGCCTTCTGTACAAAACCAACTAAATCTTCAGTGGGTTAAAAAGGCTTCACCTAGGAGATATGAACTTCCTCACTAGAGACTGCCAGCACAGACAATTTGTTCTGGGGAACTATCAGAGAGGAGCTAAATGAGCATAGGTCAGAGAGAAAGATGCATTTTGAGCCTTGCTTTGTCCCTTCTCTTCCCTGCTGCCTTGTGCCAAGACTAAAAAGTCAGTTTAGACAGGATGAAGAGAAAAACATCACTTGTCCCTTTTTTCTGCCACAATCCTTCCCTTCCCCTCAGCTCACCCCGGTGCCAAGCGGTCTCATGAGTCACAGTAGAGTTGGAGAGATTCCCTGCACGTCAGGTGTGTTTGAACTGAAGGTATATAGGAAATGCAAATGACCATATGAGGATAGACACGCCCCAAAAGCAGCCCTGGGTTTTGGGCATTTGTGTGTGCTCCTAAGCAGACAGGTCATGCGGCTTCCCACTTTTACCAACCCCCCTACTTGTCCCTTTTCTGTTAATATTGCTGTTCAGCAGGACTTTGTTCCCTGAAAGACTCACAAGGCAACTTCTTCATACACTAGTCTTCAATTGCTGCCACTTGCTTCCCTCTTCAGACCAAGCTGAGCAAGAAGTCAAGGCCACTGCTAAGGCAAAAGAAACACGTTTCAATGTGGTGAGTCTACAAATACGTTGAAAGCATGTAGAAAGGAAGACAGGGTGTCTTCCTCCAGGCTTTCATGCAGTTGTGGTACTTCAGCCTGCCCAGCAAAGCCTCCTCAAGTTTACTCCAGCCATGAGCTAATTGGGACCATGTTTAATACAATCCCTAACAGAAGGATTGTGAAAGCAAACTAGCCTCAAAACATTAAAGTCCTTGTTTAACTATTAATTTGCTTAACTCTGCTTGAAGGATGAGATTGCCTGGACCAAACAATCCCCTTCCTTTATCTTTTAATACTATTGCATTTTAATGTCAAAACAATATGACAGTGGTACTATGCTCCCTTCAAGACATGGTTCACAGCACATGAATGGGCCAGTGCTTACTGGTGGGTATCACCACCACTCTTCTGGGCTATTTATACTAAAAAGTTGCTGGAAAAAAATTCAACAAGAGGAAGCAGCCTTCCTGACTTTTTTTCTATTCAACCAAAATGGTGCTTTGCATATAAAAATCAGGGACAAAAGCAGCATCCCTGGATGTTTGTATAAGTGCAGGTTGCTCAGAGCCCTGGCCCAAAAGGTTCACAACCTGGGGACAGAGGCTGTGATCTGTTTCTTGCTCTCCTGCATGTCCCGACTCTTTTCCACTCAGTCTGTCAAGAGCATGTGTAAGGCTCTACAAATTAACATTTGTGAAACATTTTGACATCTTGAGATAGGAGTGGCTGTAAAATCCCCCAGAACTATTGATGTGTTTCATTATTTATTAACGCTGCTGTCATCCACTTAACCAGGAGCTCTCAAAGTATTTTGAACAACAAAGAGAACCTCCATGCCTAGGCAGAGGCTTGAGTTCTGCAGCAAAGTGACCCCCGTGGGCTTCAGAAGGCCATTTTCATGAGCAGTTTTGAGCAGGAAAAAGCCAGCAGGTGAAAGCAAAGCAGTGAGAAAACGCCTTCTGAGATGCCAAGTCAGGCACTGGCTACCCAGGCCTCCTGGAGCAACGTGGGGGCTTTTGGAGGTGTCTGCTGGATGAGGCAGGGTGTCACTCAGAGGTGATAGGTTCTGCTCTATGGCTGTGTCACAAAGTGCAGCCTTAATACGGCAAACCTTGCCCTTGCAGCCCGGCATCCAGGCTCAGATTAGCAGGGAGCGGCTTGTCCCAGGTGGGAGAGGTTGGAGGGTCAGGAGGGCAGAGCAGCACCCACGACCCCTCTGGCCACAGGCCGGACCTTCCCCAGCGGGGGACCCTGCATCCAGCCGGGCTGGTTTTTTCTGCATTGTGTCAGTAATCGAAGCACAAAAGCCGTTCGTTTAAGGGGGTTTAAATGGTTAAAGGCACTTGTTTCTCTCAAAAGAGAATGAAATTGCTATTGACACCTCTATAAAAGAGAGGCTTTTCAGGCTCACTAGGAAAGCAGCAGACAGGAGTCTTCCTCACTTTGTTGCCTGCAATTAAATCTGCAGCCTCCTCCTTTGCTCTAGTAATAGGAATAGGTATCGGTGTCTTCAAAGGATGGGAAACTTGATGGCCTCATTGGCGGTTTGATGAATAATTCATGATTCTGCATTAATCGAGAAGTTAACTAAGGTCTGGAGAGAGACATCCTTTAATGCAGAAAAGCATCTTTGGGCACTCACACTGGGTGCTGGGTGAGGGAGACACAGGATGATCTGTACACACACTGCATCCCTCGGAGGGCACAGACGGACGGGTGCTGCAACTCTGCTCAATGCCATACACTGGGGGAATTTTCAAATGAAGGCAGAGACCTCCAGGTATGTCAGGCTTCCTTCTCTCACCCAACCGCACCCTCAGGATGGGAGCCCCTGTGTGTGTGTGACCCCCCCGGGCACCCCAGCAGAGCTCAGAGCAGTCGCTGGGCTGTGGCTCCACTGTGGGTAGTCACTGAGCAGCACCAGGTTGTCCTTTGGCTCAGAGAACCTCAGCCCCCTCTTTGGCATGGACAACAAGGCCATCGTGTATTGAATTTCTCAAAGAGCTAGGTGTATTTAACTCTGTGAGGGTCCAATACCTCTGAGAGTGTCTAGCATGGCACAGAAAATGGTTTAAATAAGTAGCGAGATGGCATGGTCGAATATGCCTTGAAAAACCAAAAAGGTTGTAATAAAAGAAGAAAATAATACAAAACAAAAGAACAAAGCCATTCTCAGTGTAGGGATAGGTCCCACACACCTGCTACAACACCCTGAGAATGCGCTGAGAAGCCTCCTGCTCTCCCTTAAGCATTGAATGATTTGGGTAGGGGTTTTTTTTGGCAAACGGCCCAATAGAGAATAGCTGCCTTTCTGAGGAGCAGGTAAAGAGACCTGTAAGTGTTTTTTTGTTTTGGCATGGATCCAATCATTGCCGGGAGAGCAAAGAAGTTTCTAGGCCCTTTTACCTTATTAGAACAACAAGGAGTGAGTCTTAAACCTTTCCCTATGTGGAAACACTTGCTGGGGTGAGGGGTGCATCTCTACAGTCCTGACCCACAGTGAGTCACATCAGCTCTGGCACATGCCATGGGAGGGCGGCCACCTCCATCCCTGCTGCATGGATGGGGGTTGGCAATTTTAGCCAGCACTTTGGGTGTTTTGCTGGGTTCCTCTTTAAAAGCAAAGCCATTCCCTCGCTGGGCTTTCAGCAGTGCCTCCCACAAGAGCCCGTCACTGCTGTGCTGGAATACAAATAAATAATATTGCACATGACTCACTGGCTGTACTTGTGAAACATGAGGAAAGAAGGTAACAGCCGAACCTGTTTAAACACATTGGCCTGACTGACGTTTTAAAGAAAACAACAGCAGTGCTTTGCCCATTGGAGCCTTCTCAGAGAAATGCTAAACGTGCCATTGAAAATATCATCTGTTCAGATTCAGTTCAGATTTAATCATCCTCCATTCACCCTTCCCTAAAATAAAATAGGAAAAAAAAAAAGGAGAAAAGAAATCTTTCTGGCTGAAACATTTGGTTCTTTCTCAAGAATCTGGTCTGAATTTTATAAAGGTTTCCTGAAAGCGGAGATCAAGGGGCTGGTTTGGGGCTCAGAAAAAGCCCTCTGGCAGGATGAAGAAGAGAAAACTGCCAGAGACTGAGACTGATACTTTGTCATTAACTTATTGGGAACACTGCACAGGACTGTTTCTGCTAATTAAAACCAGTGGTGACCAAAGCTCATTTGCAGAGACTGGGCTTTGGCCAAGCGTTTGTGTGTGGATGAGGAAATGAGATCATAAAAGTCACAACTGGGCTCCAAGCTCGGTGTGTGTAATTGCCTCTCACACCTTGCTTCCCGGCCCCTCCAAATACCCCCTTTTCTAATAAAAGTGGTAGTGGAGTTACTCATGTCTATTTTGAGCTATTGGACCACAGAAAGGGACCAAGAAAATCCCTGCACTGGGGCTGTCCCCTGTATGAGTGGATTAAAACTGCTCTGAGGTTGGCTCCCCTCCAGCTGAATGTGACTTCTCTACTTATGACTTTTGCTTGCAGGATTTCTCCTCAGGTAAAAATCTGTGCCACTGTGAGTTTAGCCAGAAGCATACTGAGATCCATAGGATCTGCCAGAGCTAGGACTTGGTTTACAGTTCAGAGAAGAGCAGCCCTTCCCTGCTGAGCCACGGATCCATGGGGATGGCTGAAATCCTCCTGTCTGACACCCATCTCGGAGATGGGCTCCCCATGACCACCCCTAGCCCTATGGGTGGACAACGGGCAGAGGCCCTGATGGCATTTCCCCCAAAATCTGAACTTGTCACACTCTTTTATCCATGAGGTAGGTAGGGCTGGTGGGTTGATGTGAGCAACGCCGCAGAACTGCTGCCTACTTAAATATATATACACACAGGGGAGGAAAATACACCCTGCCTTCAGCAGATACTGTGATCTAAGTCACAATACTCCCACTGGCACGTCCACCTCCACAAATGTTCTGTCACAAGTGTCCCCTCACAACAATACCACTGGGTTAGAGCAGTAAAATCACCTCTACTACCCCACAGTAAGCAATGCACACACATGCTGAGGCTGTCCCAAATACCAGGGGTTTGCTACACCAGTGTAGTTCTGCTGGAAGTTTCTGAGCCATGTCCTAACATGCCATGACTTTTCCTCCAGAACTAACTCAGTGCCTGTTTGGCACCCTCAGCCAGACCCAAATCTCTGTTGATAAAAGATGTCCAACAGAAAGAACAGAAACGTCAAACCAGTGATTAAGACAACTCATCTCCTCTAATGGCATGCCTCTCTCATTTGTTTTCTTCTGAGAGGACAGAATCAAAGCCTGAATTAACTAATTCCCTCCAGTTGCACACCAAATAATTGCACTGGCTGTGTGTCCCCAGCTCACTCTATCCATCTGATAGCCATTACTCCTAATGTGCCTGAAAAGATGGTTTGTACGCGGGAAGTCGTCCTGTCTCTTTTTCCAGGGAAACTAGCATTCTTTGGAAAGAACCATTCTTTGCCATCACAACCTGATCTCATGGCTCTTTCTCCCAGAAAACACAATGTTCAAGCAGAAAATCAAGCAGCAAATATCTTATCTGAATGCTTGGGATTGCACAAGGTCGCATTGTTTTCAAAGATCCAGTAGGTCCCCAAAAAGGCATCAGCAACAAGCATCATACAGCAGAGCAGTGGGGAGATGGGGGAAGTTTTGGAATTCCTGGTTATTTGGTGTTGTTGAGATGTTTGGTGTGTTATGGGTGACTTGATGAAGGGCTATGGGAGCACAGCCCATGCACTGACCCATCTCTACTGCAAAGGCTGAACTCAGGCAGGAAGGATCCTTCTGGACAACCCTGGAAGCACACCTTCAGGGTTCTCAGAGGAGGACAGAGGGGATAGTTCTGTGTCCCTTATCTTCTGTGCGTCCTCAATGGCAACATCCCTTCCAGAGCTGCACATCCTGCACCCAATGGGACAAACACCCACTGGCTTCCATGGCAGGTTAGGGATTTACCTGTCTGCTGCCCTGACTGGGGGAAGTGACAATTATCCTACATCTGGGTTTTCACCTAGAATTGGCCACTTCCACCAAACATCTGCCCTGAACATGCTGTTCCAGAGGACTGTGCAGGCCCTATTGATGCATCCAGGGAGAAATCAAACTTCAGGGCATGAACTGGAGGAGTGCTGCAGCAGAGGCCAAGGACATTGGAGCCAAGCAGAGAAGTGAATGAATTCCACTGCCTTGCCCTACTTGCACCAGAGCCAGGGAGCAGTCCCTGATCCTTGCCCTCCAAAACACAGCTATGAAGAGCAAGAAAGGACCGACCCATGGCAAGAGACACTGGGAGACACAATAAGGAAAAGGTTTGAAGGCACAGACAAAACAGTCCTCGTGCTTTATCTCCCTGCCTCAGACTGCCCTGCCAGAAGAAACATAGTTATCTCCTCCTCCTCTTCAGCTACCACTCACAGTTCTTGTGATACAGGGGAAAGTCTCCAGCACTTCTGAAGCCTCAACATGGGCGCTTCTCCCCAGAAGTCTTGTAAAACCTCCTCTGGCTCTCCACATAGCTCTGTCATCGTCCTGGGTCCCACACATCCTCTCCATGTGCCCCATGCTTGCTGGTGTCTAGATCATGCTTTACTGGTTTATTTTCATCTGCTCACTTCTTGGGCTGACTGGGCACTGTTTTATTTTGTTGTTGTTATTGTTCCTGGATTTTATTAAATACACATAAGCCCTCCCCAAGTGCTTCCCTGGTTCCTGCTAAAGAGAAATGCAATGAGCAGGAGCAGGTAGTGCCTTGATCAGTCACAGAAGTGAGGAAGACTTCCTGCTTAGCACCCAGGGACTCCAGTGTACTCAAGTCCACAGCTGAAACACAGCAGTTTCTTCCATCCTAACATTAAATGGCTCTCCCTCACCTCCTCACAGCCTGAGCTGGAGGAGACCCCTGAGATGAAGTGGGGCTGCAGGAAGCGCCGCTGCTTTGAAGGGAGGTGTGAAAACTACTCAGCTTCCAACACCTCTGAAAAGCTGAGAGTGTTTTACAGAGCTTTTGCTTTAACTAGAGATTAGATGGACTTCAGTTGTTCTGTCTGAGTGCCTCTGTGCACCAGTACCTGGGAATGAGCAGTGGCAGGACAATGGAAACAAACCACTTGTATAGATTGTTCCTATGTTTAGTGCCCACAAAGGAGACAAGAGCGTGAAATTCTGCTTCTGCTGCCTTGCTAAATAACCACAGATCATATTGTGAAAGCAGACGTTTCATGAAATGGAACAACTTTTCCATGTGTTTTACAAGATGACTGACCCTGGGGGCCTCCAACATCCTCTGTTTCATCTGTACCTCCTCAATACACTTAAAAGTTTCAGGTGCTTCTTCAAATGACTGCAGGTTACTGCCATAAGTCACTGTGTGCATCCTGGCCTGGCAGGCACTTTACCTGGTGACTATGGCAGAAAATGAAGCTGTCTGTGGGGAAGACCCTGGACATCAATTTGCTCACAACATTCAGCAGCTGATGAGGAAAACAGCTGTGGAAAGCCTATGCTGCCGTCTGAGGCTCACAAACAAGCATGGTGGAACACCTGAGGCTTCCATAAAACCCAGTGTAAGTTTCACTACGGTTTTTTGGGGTTTTTTTTTAAGATTTGGGCTTCTTAATACCACTCAAAGGCCACTGGCAGGCAGTGGAGGTGAAACAGCCCTGGTAACACCGAGTCCCTGGCAAGCAAGCAGCTGTTCTTTGCATAGCAGTGTCCATCCCCTGTGCTAATCTGAGGATACCAGGCACCAGTGTAGGTCCAAGGTATAAAATTTGAGAGTTCTTCTCAAGAACAGTGTGGTGGGTAACACAGATTTCTGAAGTCAAGCCAAGGATTAAGAAATCCTCATTACTGCAATTTCCAGTCACATTTTTCAGAGTGTGACTCATTCAGGGTCACATGGTAAATACAGGAAAGACCTAAAATAGGTCGAGGTGCCCTGACCCTCAGGGCCAGGTGTGAACCACTCAACCATGCCTGTTAGACTGGGCGAGAAAAGTGCAGAGCTCTGGAGTTATGACAAGGATTCAAAACCTTTCATCTCAGAACTTGGAGAAAAAAAGTGACATTAAAAAATTATTTAAAAGAAAAAAAACACCAAAAGAACCTCTATCAGCACTAGTGACAAGATTACCTGCTGACAAAAAGAAAGGTACAGAGAAATAGTCTACACAGGTGGCTCTAAAAATAATGAGACAAGAAAAGGAAAGAGGAAAAGTAATTGAAAGAATAGCCTCTTTCACACTAATGTCATTCTTGACACTTGAACAAGTGATTTTAAAGATGGCTAAAATAATATTTACATTCTTACAAAATCACTGGATTTTGAAGATAACTCTCTTAGGTCATCTCCAGGGAACAAAAGAATGATGGTCTAATTAGCTGTGTTTGCTAAAAAATGCTTTGCTTCTTTTTGTTATTATTTGCTACACGCTTCTTGCCTGGATTGAGACTTCTCTGTGCAAGATACTGCACACACAGACTGAACAGCAGCTCTGGGCTCCAGATGTTTACTCCTGGCGAGTGTTTGCACTGTGGTGGTTCTCTGAGGCCGCATCCAAGCACAATAAAATCCCACAGCGAAGGTGAGCTCACCCTCAGCAGCTGCCAGCTCTGCTCTGCTCCAGAGCTCTCTGTTCACTGGTGTTACCCAGCAAACGCAGGTTGTGCTTTACCCAAAACCCATTTACTCAGCTGATTAGAGAAAAAAACAGAGCTGACCCAAAACTGCAAATCAGGCCTTGGTTCCAAATGTAGACAGGTCATGCTGTTATCCCCTCTTTTCACACATTGGCTGGTTTCCCGTTTCTGCTCAGAAACAAAAATTAACACACATGAAGGGCAGTTTAGTGGGATGGGTTTTGTGGTAACACGGACAGGTCTGAACACAGCTGGGGAAAACACTTCGGGGGGCTGGGAAGGGCCACATCTGCTCACTCTAAACTCCCCACACCCAATGGTGTCCATGACCCAAGAAACCAACTATTCTGCCTCAAAACAAGCCCTTGTCACTGATTTCACAACCACAGTTGTCTGTATCTCAGCAGTTTTTTCCCTTTCACCCTTCTGATTCTGTCCCGCATCCCACCAGTGGGGACCAAGCAAACAGCCTGTGTGG
Organism: Donacobius atricapilla; assembly: GCA_013397315.1. Classification (NCBI taxonomy): domain Eukaryota; kingdom Metazoa; phylum Chordata; class Aves; order Passeriformes; family Mimidae; genus Donacobius; species Donacobius atricapilla. The sequence continues at coordinate 116,513 of WBMY01006407.1, read as the reverse complement.
GGCTTGGTTGCTGGCTGGGGTCAAACCATGACAGAAGGAAAAGGGAAAAGTGGGGGAAGTGAGCAAGTGAGGGAACGGTTGCACCAGGAAAGGACAAATAAGGATTTCCTGTATGCTAGAGGAGTCTCACGGCTCTCCAGATAAATGGCGGGCATTCCCATCATTTCTGAGTGATCATTCAACCTTCATCATCAAACCTCATTTCAGGATCAAATCTTCCCAAAGCCAGATGCCTGTAACACTGCAACCCTCAGCTTATATTTATTTCGGGAAATCTGCTATGTGCCTTCTTTGGCACTATGGAAATCTATAAATGATGTGGATAAAAGAGCAGTGAGCTTTATGCTTGCTCAAAGACAGTATAGGGAAAATGACCAAGTATAACCTTATTTTTAATACAGCCTAATTCTCAAATCCACTAGGGAGTCACTGCCAGATATTTTTCTGGTAAAGAAATATCACTAGCCTGAAGCCAAATGTTGATTTAAGGCTGTATCTGTGTGGAGAGGTTATAAAGCTAGAGATGTGATTCTAAGGGAGAAAAGGAATGGGTGATTTTGAACAAAAGACTGTGTTCAAAGTACTAATTACAAATGAACCAATTCCTGCACTAATGCCAGTAGGAAAACTTAAAAGATACACAAAGAGCATCACTAAAGTGCTGGGGTAGCTTCTGTCTCTTCCCAGCCCGAAATGATCATTAATAAACATTCAGGTACTTGTGAAAATGTTTCACAAGACCTCCTTAATTTTGACCAAACACTTAGTTCTCTAAAGATTTTTCCTAGAAGCCTGTAACTTATTAATTTCTTTTTCTTGGACTTTCAACTTGGAGCTTTAAGTCTTTGATCCACGGAGCAGAAACAACGGCATGTGATCTCATCAGCCACCCACCCTCCCAACTGCAGAGACCAAACCTTTGGTGCAAATCCTCTCAACTGCTGAGAAAATGTTAACCAGGAACACACTTGCAAAAACCAGAACCAGTTTGTGAACAGATGAACATGTCTCACTGTAAGAGCTTTGGGGGGAAAAAAGAGATCTTATAGCATGGAATACAAAGCAACATTTTTTAATGGCTTTGAGGCCTTTAATTAGGTATGAGCTGCAGATTATTGGGGTACACACAGCTCATGGAAATCAGTGTGGCTGCTTCAAGTTCCATGGATCTAGATGGATTTAGATCAACTGGATATTGAGCACAAGCATCTCAAATAAATCTTGCCGGACCTCGCTATTCCTAAGCATGCTGAATTTTAGTTATGTTTTTCACAATGGGAAGAACATTCTAGTGAGTGTTAAACTGAACTAATGCTCTCACATAACATGTGCACACCAGAGGGTCCACAGAAGTACATCATGTACATTAACTTAACTGCAAACACTGATAAAAGTAAAATTGGTCTCCAAACACAAATGAGAAACTTGAAGTTGGGATGATCCAATCTTAAAGGATGTTACCACCATGAAGGCATGATTTCTTCTCCATCACTAGGTGGATGCACTTTCTGCTGGAAGAGGTCAGGCTAGGAAGGACCTAAGTGCCAAGAGCTGATCTGAACACTCAGGATAATAAGGGACGAAAGAGTAGCCCCTAAACCATGAAATTCTGCGTTGGATTTTCCTAAAATCTCATGAGCATAAAAGCGCCCAGTTTCCAGTGGGATGGTCTGGCACCTCCATCTCCAGGTTCTGTCGGCTCCCTTAAAAGCCCTGGTCTTTACCAGAGGATGCATTTTTTAACCTTAATCCACAAAGTCTCCCCAAGTCCAGCCACACTCAGGAATGGGTTCACTCAGGCCAAGAGGAAGGGTCTGTCTCTCATACACATCCCAGACACTTCCCACCTTTCCGCCATCCACACTGCACTGCAGAAAACTTTCCCAGGGAATTGTGTGCCCAAGGAAAGGAAAAGCCAAGCAAACAAAAGACCCTTTGATCATTTTATTAGGGTACAACCTACAGTACTTCTTTATGCCAAAACTGGGACAGGAAATACAGACGTGACTTCTGGGAGTCCTCTCCCTTCGTTATCACTGGAAAGGACGGGAACTTTGAGTTGTATTTAGCCAGAGATGCACACGGCTTGTGACGCTCTCTTCTGCAGGATGTAAACAAACTGGCAGCCAAGAAGATTCTCTCTCTGGGCTGTTTATATGCTTTTCCTCTGACCTGGCCACTTCTTTCCTGCCCAACTGCTTGCTGTGGGAATGTATTCCCAAGTGCTCATGTCCCAACCTTTTTTACTCTCCTGCCTGAAAAAGCTGTCTCTGCTCTGATGCTGCTTTGAGGGAACACACTGAGGCTGTGCCTCTCCCCAGGCCCTGGTTTGGGCAAACCCCACCAAAGCCACTAGAAGTCAGTTTAGCTTTGGTGAGGGGAAGTCAAAGCCTGTGTAGTTTCAGGTTTGGGCTCTAATTGCCTGTGTAGACAGGGACATGGTCCTATGGATAAACCTCCTGGGCAATGTAAGGACAGCCCTGGTGACAAACAGAAAGTGGCATTTGTGTCTGTGGTGCCAGACCAAATGCAGTATGGAGAGGGTTTGCGGCTCTGCTGCCCAGAGTGATTCCCCTCCTGCCCTAGCTTGCTCCCATCCTCAGGACCCTCAGTGCCATGATAAAGAACAGGTCTCCATAGGGTATGTCCCTTTTGCACCTCAAGATATGAGAAATGGGAGTCTGTGTTGAAGCCAGTCCTGTCCTCCAACTCCAGCCTGAGCAACCATGTGGGCCCTTGCAAATTCAGACCCTGGGTTTCAAACCCCCTAATAGTCAGGCAAGCCAGTACCAAGGGGTTAGAAACTTCCCATTCTGAGAGGTTGTTTGATCATCACTGTGATAGCAGGAGAAGGGCCCAGCCTCCCCATTGGCCCAGGCTGCCCTGTGGGCTCCCTTGAACACACATGCAAGGACAAAGCCCATGGACCTTTTAAATTCAGAAGTAATTAACTGGGCAGCCGCCCCTGTGCCTCTTCTGTTGCTTCCTGGGCACATCACTGAAATTAACCTCAGAGCTAATGAAGCCAATTATCAACAGCAGACATGGTCTCCCTCTAATTATTTTCCCTGGAAAGGTCACTCAAAGTGGCACATTGTGAAACCCAGCTAATTGCATTGTCTGCTCACAGCACTGAGCTGGCTCCTGTAGGGCTCTGCTGGCTTGGGGGAGCCTCCTGTGTCATGGCCTCCAGCAGGGGAAAGAGAGGAACCCTCTGCCAAAGCTTCCTTGCCATCAGCATCGCTCAAGGATCCAGGCTCTGACTTCTGGCTGAGCCCCCTCCTTTCAGATGTGGCCAGACAGCCCAGCAGTCAAGGCAGAAGATTAGATGAATGTGCCAAGCTATCTGGGTATCAGAAGGAAGTGTCTGGATGTTTCTCTTTGGAAACTGTTTTGTTTTAATTTGTCTTTTTAAAAAAAAAAATATTTATTTTCTTCATTAGAAAAGAAAGGGAGGGAGAATTTTGGTCAGAAAAATCCAAGCCCATGGCCTAGCTCTGGGACATGGAGAGGAATGTGGTTGGTAATATCAGCAGTGGAAGAGCTCAGTGAGGGTGCTGCTCCATTTCTAAATTAACAATGGGGGGAGGAGGAAATCCTGGTATTTCTGAAAATTATCTAGGTAAAATATAGTCAGACTGAACCAAAGAAATGGCACAGACCAGGACAAGAATGTCTTGCACTGTTTTCTTCAGGCAAAACATTTCTGATCAAACAATCAGTGAGGTTCCCGAAGAGTCCATGAGGCTACAGATTCTCCACTCTGTTTTATACTGGCCCTGCCCTATTTTATCCCCATGATTACCAAAACATTCCTGAGAAGCCACCAAGCCTTGCTCTCACCAGCCCACAGAGCAGCTCAGGGAAGGGGAAAGGACATCTTTCCACATGTTTATCTCATATTTTCATACAATAAGAGTAGAATTCAACATACTGTGCCCTGTCTTCATCACCTGCATCCAGCAGCAAATACAGCTCCAGGGCAAGACCCCAATGTCTTTCATCCTGTAGATCAGAACTCACCACACCCCACCTTTCTCTGTACAGTTTTAGAAAGAAAGCTAAAATTTTGAAACACTTCTCAAATCCTGTCTTTGACATTTGGGATTAAAGAGGACAAAGTATTTATGACTACAAATGGATGCTATTTGGGAATTTGAGTGGGAAGTAATGCTTGTTACGTAACCAAGCTGAACCTGGAGGTTTTCTACCCCAATTCCCAAAGTACAGCAGGATCTCTGCCATTTCTGATGGGCTTCCCTGAGCCCACCAGCACCACCATAATCAGATTGTTGTGAAGCTCCAGTTTGTTTTCAAACATATGACCAAAACTTATCTGGGGAGTAATAGAACATCCATCCCTCTGGCAGGGCCATCCAGGATGGACTGCCTGGACCCTGCAGCTCGCTTTTATCAGGGGTTGCTTTGGAAAGAGAACATACTATATCAAAAGTAGTTAACAAAAGATACGTGGTCCATCAAAAGCAAGCTCCAGATGCTGCATTTCTGGCATCAGCAGCAACAGGATCCAAGTAGCTGGATGTAAGACCAGCTGTGTGGACTCTTTGCCTCTTCCCCTCCTCTCTCCCCTCTGTGGCTCGGGGCGCAGTGTGCCTGTGCCCCGATGTGACACAGCCCCTAATCACATTCACATGTCAGGTCACACCAGGCGGGAGATGATGTGTGTGACCACATTAAAGAAGGGAATTTTTCCCTTTGAGATTTCTTTGTTGACTTTAATAAAGGCTCCCTCTGGGCTTTCATGCTTCAAAGGAAAAGGGGAGAGGGACCATCTTCACACATCCTAATTAACAACGTTTAATAATTGTTCTTGCATGCTGCTTTGGTTCTGCATCTTTGGCACTGCATCTTTATTTCTCAAAGGAAGGAAGACTTTTCTGAAAGGGCTTAGAGGGCATCAGTGTCCTCCAGCCTCAATAAACCTTGGAAAACCATGGTGTAGAGATGAATATGCCAAAAGATTTGCACATAATTCTGTACAGAGAATGCAGTGGCAGAGGCACACATGGGGTCACGGGTGACCAGATACATGTTCTGTAGAGTTCCTTTCTTGGAGGATGAAAGTACTTTGATGGCCTCTCCTCTGCCCTATGAGAGGACAGAGTGGAGCTGTTGCTCTGACATTTCTATTTGGGAGGTTTGGAAGGGAGCACACAGTTAGCATGCCATCAACACATCCACATCACATCTGAGATACCTGGCACTGTAAAAATAGTCTCAGTGCCTCCCTGAAATCAGACCATGGATCCCACAGTGAAGTCCAGGAGGGACCAGGGAATACCAGGATCTTTTGGGAAGCCAATAAAAAGTAGGTCCATTATAATCTTGATATTTTTAAGTGACACTGAGCTTTCAGTAAGAAACAGAATTTCTCCCAACTGTGTGGCCAGTGAAAAAAAAAAGTCCCATGTTCATCTGTAAAGGAAGTGCAACTTTCTGGCACTGAAGACCTGTTTTTGGGGCTCCTGATAAAAGCCTGCCATCAGTGCAGCCCTCCAGTACACACCAGCTGCACACCAGAGCTCCTGCCAGTTTCCACCACTTCTCACTGCAGGGCAAGATACAGCCTTAGTGCCCTGGGGGAGCACAGCAGTGATTGCAGTATCAGAATCTCTACCCATGCAGCCCTGAAGTCTTGCACCTGAGACAGGCACCACAGGCTTCCCCTAAATCATCCATTTGAACTTGAGATAATTCTTAGAACTCTGTTCAGAGAAGGGAGTTTTGGAAACCCACCGGGGATGTTTAAAGTTATTTCTCAGTCTTTAGGACTCTCCACTTCCTTGCCAGACTATGGTGTTCACAATAGCCACGCATCCTCACAGCAATTCCTTCATTCTCATGGCAACACAAAATCTTCATCCTTGCAGTAAGATCCTCCCGAGAGTCTAAATGGTCAGGAACTCTCACATCCATTTTGTGTAAGGGAAAAACCAAGTACATGTGATTCCCATACCACCCATAAGGGGTGGGATTACCCGGGTAGCGTGTCACTATGTCTGTAAGTCATGTCCCAATACCTAAACCACACAACTACGCCCCTTATGGAAAGCTCCTGGGCTAAATACAGAGATCTCACCCCTTCTAACATGCTCAGCTGGAAGATCCAGGGCTTTGTAGTGCATCAAGAGTCACAAGTGGTTTTCCTGCTCTTCCCTGCAATGATCCACTTGAGTAGTTCCCACCACCACCCAGTGGTGGGAAGGTTCCCACCTGGCATTTAATTTGACAAGGCAGCCTATGTAGGGCAGCTCAGAGCCCATCCTGAGTGCACCTCTCTGAAACCTTGCTATAACCCCCAAGGGGTTGTTTTGCCTGGAGATGCTACAAGGAATATTTGATCTACAGCCATGGACACAAGAAGTCCCAAAGCCATTCACAAAATATTTAAGGAGAGGAGGATTGCAGTCCATTTAAATTTTTAAGGGCAGCTTAGGCACTATTTCTGTCTGGCCTATGAAGGTAAATGAGAATCCTCAAGCTGATAACATGAGTAAAAACAGGAGGACTGGCGGGGCTCCAGGCCTGAGGACTGATGGTTTGGGGAAGACACAAAGAACCTGCCAGGAAGACATTGGGTTTAGGCTCAGGCCTGTTATGGCCTTGGGTAATTGAATGCTACGTTTCTTAACCAACATGAAATGCAGGAGTCTATAGAAACCACATGTTTTCCATCCATTCCATGTGCTCCATCAGCTTGATGGAGTTAGATGATGCAGACAGACAGTCTGAGATCTGGGTTAAATAAGTTGAACTGCTTTATTTTTCTCTTGGCATTGCAGTGGGCGCAAGAAATTCTCACAGGGTGGAACATCTGGAACACATTATTCATTAAGAGTGAAAGATGCTGTTGTGTTTGTGGAGGAACCAAGCATGCTTCTTGCAAGCATCTGACACAAACCAGAGTGACAATTAACAGCATGGCAGCTTTCTTTAAAGGGTATTAGTTCTGCCTCATGTTAAATAAAACCTTTGTCAGCCTAGCTGACAGTGCAGATTTCCAATAAGGCATTTCCCTAGTCCAGGAAGAGACATGAAAGAAGTGGCAGCCTGGCATTTGCACAGGCAGCAGGGGGAATTCCTACATACAGCAGCAAGATGGAACTCCTGTCAGATTTAGAGCACAGTAGGAAGTGATGCTATGACTTCTATTGACACATAGATGATATTTTTCACCCAACAGCTTACTCATAAAACTAATACAGAAATACAGTGTAAGTCAGCCAGAAATCTGTGGATTTCAGTCAAAATCAGATGAGCCAAAGCAGCAAACAAAAGGATTTTCTATTCTTTAGTGGCTGGTGGCTCAGGCTCTTACACAGAATGTGTGAGCCTTGGATTGGGTCCCGCCTTTCCTTGAAGGACCTTTAGTTCAGACCTTAGTCCAGTTTTTCAGCTACTTTTTTCCTAGCTAAGACACCATATCCTCCAACAACCTGTTGTTGCTGTCTGTATCCTGTGTGTGACACGTTTCTTTCCTGCAAAAAATCTCCAAGGAAAGCTAGGTGAAAAAGTGGACACAGAACTGGAGAGATAGTCAAGATTACGTCCTTGGAGGACAGATGGCAACAACCTGAGTTAGGAGAGGCTGCACTTCAGGGGGATGGAGGGTGATCCAAGGGAAGCACAAAAGAGGTGAGAAGAAAGACAGTGCACCTGAACTAGAAGGTCCGTGGAGAAAAAGGACTTAGGAAGACAGAGAAAAGATCCTTTTTGTGCTTTTGGCAGATGATAACAGCATGTCTTCCACCTCCCAGATGTGAACAACCTTTCTGAACTACTGGGTTTTGTTAAAGCAGGTATGTACATGTGTACCTCAGGATACACTTGCCACATGATGCCAATGCCAAAACCACTGTCAGCAATACATTTCAAGTCTTCAGGAAACTATCTTTGTTTTCCTTTTCTGAGTATGAACAATTCAAATAATTTTTACTTACTCCAGGCTCTTATTCACTCTTCCAGAAATTAGAAAATAGCTTCTAATAAGACGCAGAACAATCTTACTTAAAAATGCCTACTCATTTTTACCATGCTAACAGAAGAGCTACTTCACATTCAGACAGAATAAACAAATAAATATATTTTCAGACCATAATGGCAGAAAAGTGCTTCCACTCTATGTGTACATCAATTATTTCCTTCTATTTAAACCCATGACTAATTACCCTAGGAAGCAAATAGCTAACATCCAGTCGAGTACAAGCATCCCTTTTAATTTAATCAAGAACTCATCTAGCTTGAAAATCATAGCAATTATCAATGAAGTGGAGGGTTGTATGGACCTAAGCCCCACAGCAGAAAGTGCATCATAGGAGGGTGACTTCCAGAAAGGATGAAGGGAAATGTCCAGATTATGGATGAAAATGCAAAATTTGTGAGCTGGCTTCAGAGAGGCACTCATGACTACTCAGGAAGATGCAGAGATTTGTGTTTGATCCAGCCTCAAAAGTCCATGGCCCATTTTTCAGTAAAAATTAAATATTTGCTGTGAAAACGGGGGTTTTGTGGAAATCCCCAGATTTTTCCTCCAGAAGGTAAACTAGGTATAAGACTCCAAGCCACCACCACTAAAAATCTTTTGGGATTACTTTTGCCTCCCCTCCAGATGTACTCTGATTCCTCCTGCAGCTCAACACAGACTGGGTCATCACAAGACCTTTAAGCTGACCCTGGAGTTCAAACTAATTTTCTGTACATCCATACACCTGAGAAAGGCACATCGAGGAGACCACACACACACTGTACCAGCTTTCTTAAGGATTACCCCATCTACAACCATTATAGCTGTCACATCACCTCACTACATATCTTTGCCTGCTCATGAATTTCAGCTGACACACTGTGTGCCCAGCAAAGCAGCCAGGGTAATGCTGCAGGCAATATTTTGAGATGTTTGGCCATGGTTTCTAACATGCAAACACAGTTACAATTTTTGCCTTGTTACCATCACACAGTCTTATTCCAATTTTGGCCTCCCTCATTTCACTGGTTAGAAACAGGCTGGCTTTCAGAGAGGGGAGTTTGAGCAAAAGAGGTGGGCCAGACCCATACCTTCTCCCCCTCCAGAGACCAACCACTGAAAAAACCCAGAAGAATCATAATCACAGAATCGCAGAATGATTTGAGCTGGAAGGGGCCTTCAAGATCATCTTGTTCCAACCCCTGCTAGGGTGAGGGAACCTTCCACTAGACCAGGTTTCTGAAGCTATTGTCCTTGTCCTGTCACTACATGCCTGTATAGTCATAATGATGTTCATAAGGCAGCATTGGGGGTAATTTCTTGTTTTTTAACATCCATATGTTGGGAATACACCACATATGTTTAACAGGAAACACACAGCTAAAGCAAAAATGATATGTGAAAAAGAAGATCCTTTTTCTCATCAAGTCCCTGCAAGAGCTGAAGAGCATTAGTGGTTTCTTCCACTGACATTTTGCAATAGTCCTTTTGGAGGAGGCTCAATGTAGTGTTAATTAGATATGTTGCTAAAAAAACCTCCAAAACCAACAAGAGATGTCCATGGGTGTATTTAATGCCTCTGTACACCACGCATCTCAATGCAAGACTTCTGAGACAGAAAAAGAGAACATTAAGCAGCNTTCTCATCTCCAAAGATCAAGTCAGATCACTGGGAGATTCTTATATTTAACAAGAAACTTCATGAAGCCAAAAACCAAGCGGCATTTGATTAAAACAACAAATTAGGGTTTGGCATGGGTACTATGAAAACCTTAGAAGCTGTTTGCTATCAAAACTTTTCTCCCGAAAGAGAAATCTTCATTGCCTGCTGGAGACTGTAGCAGCTCTGCAGGCTCACATGCTGCTCTGTTCCATGTTTTCTCATCCTTGGGCAGCCACTGGCCAACACTGATGTGAGACACTGAGAGGAATGATTTGCTGGTACAGTATTTGCCTTTTGATAGTGTGGGCAATCATGAGGTTCCAGATTCTAAAAATTTCCCATTTCTTAGATAAATATTTCAGTTTACAATCAGAACTAATTTTCCGTAAGTTTACAGAAGTCATGACTCATCCATACTTGAAGGAGAATTGTAGGGTTGCTTTCTGACCAAATACCCCATTAGATTGTGTATTGCCCTGTCTTGCAAATCTTCCTACAAACCACACATGCACAGAGCAAATCTTTGATACCTGAGTATCTATGAAAAATCCAAGTTTAATCCCAAGTTCAGTACTGTAACTACAGAACTGGATCACACCTCAACATGTAACTTTCCAAGGTCAAAAGCTATTCAGCAGGACACAGAAGAGCTTCTGCTCTTTATAAATAAAATAACTAAGAGACATGAATTTCTAAAGTTAGGCTTCTGAGTTTGCACTCACACCTTTACAAAAGTGAGGGATAATTCTAAGACATAGGAAACCTCTGATCTTCTCAGTAAGATGGAGTATGTTTTTCTGGCCAGTTTGTACAGGTTTCAACAGCCTTCTGCCAGTTTTGCCCTTCTGGAACTTCAGGTTTAAACAAATCCAGGATGCCACAGGGAAAACTAAAGTTGATGTAGAAGCAGCAAAGCCTGTTCATCTCCAAAAATCACTCCTGTGCATCTGTGAGCAGATGCAAAGATATCTTTGGAAACACTGAGTAGGGAGGTGAGGATGCAGGAAAATGACAGAGAAGATAGTTTTATGTTCATTCCTTCATGCACACACATGGGATTCCTCTGAGCAAGTCCTAACCATGCAGACACAGACCTCAGGCAGAAGTGGATGCTCCCAATCCCTCCGGGGTTTGATGGGCAGGACACTTTGCAGGTGGATCACAGGCCAACAGAGTAGCTCTCTGAAAGAAAGGGCACCTCAGCAGATCATCAGCTCCAACTCTGTGCACTCCAAGAAGGCAGGACTGGGTGCCAAAATTCCTCCTGAAGCCACAGCAGCCCCTGGGCTCAACACCTTTGCTCTCTGGTGTCACTGTGCCCAGCATCCATCCCCAAATGGGCAGCAATGCTTGAATTTTGTTTTCTGAATAGGCCTTTGAGTCTTTTTGCTGTGCTCTAATCACAGAAGCTGGTTTTTGTCCCCATGGCTCGCTTCCCTCCTGCAGAGGCTGGGAATGTCCCTGGGAGGTTCCAAGGGAACCAAGGGAAGGCTGCTCTTGCCACAAGCCTAGGCGAACACAGGTAGTGAACAAATGTACAGGTGGGAAAAAAGAATTAAGGAGAGACCAAAGGGGAGAGAAGAAAAGGAGCAGAAATCATCAGTAAGGCAGACTGTGGAGTGCGGGGAAAGCCCATAGACTGAGGAAGAAAGAAAAGGAACAAGACAAGTACACGGTTGTGGCAGCTGTGTGATGACAGGCTGGGATGAGCGGACAGATACAAAATCCAGCAATCATGAACTAAAAGTTTACAAAGGCTGATTTCTTTCCTGGACTCGCACTTTACAGGACTTGAACTCAGGAAGAGAGAAAGCCACAGACTCTGTGTCTGCTCAGCCTGCCTGGGACATCCTTTAAGAACCAGCCAAAACCCAAAAGCGCTGTGATGTGTGACTGAAGGCTGTGTAGAGCTCATGCAAGAGAGCAAATCCCAGGGGAGCCACCCATTTCCCAGCGGTGGCTGGCTCAGAGAGAGGCTGCCTGGCCTCTGGGGAGTTGGCTGTGGGCAATGAAGGGCTCGTGCAAAATTAGCCTCTGAACAGGGCATTAACTCCATCAACTGGACAAGCTCTCTTTTATGGCTGGAGAGCCAAGTGGCATTTATTATACTCCATTCAGGTTTGTAGGAGAGCCTTCCTGGACCAAATTAAATACTTTCTTCTCTTCCTCTTCTTCTTTTCTTCACTTTTTTCTTTAAAGACAAAAAAGAAGCCAAAGCACACTCTGCTGTTACATGCAAAAGCCAAAGCAAGGACACAACTATTTCATCAGGATCCAGAAGTAAATTTTAAGCCATTTCACTGCAGCAGATAAACTGATAAAAGTGGCTCACAGCCAGCAGGATTTATACCTGCACAAGCGACACCCATAATTGTTGCAAGTAGTATATGCCTATTCATAGGGAATAGGGAACACAGACCTGAAATGCTGGATTTGCTTTTCTTCATCTTCATTAGTGCTTATTTTAACTTTCTCCTTCAAGTAAATGGGCAAGTTCCACTACTGGCAGCTGAAGACACTGTTTATTGCCAAGACAAAAACTAATGTTCCCTTGCTATAGGCTTTATACTCAAAGCAGAGGGAAGAACATGGTTCAAGACTGCTAATGCAGCTGGCTGCTATTAAAGAAAAAAAGTCTCCTCTAAGCTGGCTTTGATGCCAAACAAAAGAAATAGCTAAAGGTTTTCCCCCAAATAAAGTATCTTTTCATGCCTTCAAGTCCTCAGTGGGAAAATATGTGGGTAAAAATCTTGGCGTGGACAACGTTCTGAAAAGCTGTCTTTAGGTTTTCCTTCAGTATAAACTACAGATCTATCTCCATGATGCTGTTCTATGGAGGGAGCACGGGAGCCATAAAAGTGCAGCTCCCACAGGTGGGACTACCTGCCTATGTCGTGCATCGTGGCACAGATATGGGAAATGCAAAGCAAATACATTTAAATCATAGATTATCCTGAGCTGGAAAGGACCCAAAAGGATCCTTGATTCCAGCTCCTGGCCCAGCACGGGACAGGCCAAGAATCTCACAATGTCCCTGAGAGCATTCTCCAAACATTCCTTGAACTCTGTCAGGCTTGGTGCTGCGGCCATTCCCTGGGGAGCCCGTTCCAGTGCCCAAACATCCTCTTAGGGAAGAATGTTTTCCTGATATCCAACATAAACCTCCCAGACCCAGCTTCATCTCATTCCCTCAGGTCCTATCAGTGGTCACCAGAGAGTTTGCACCAAGCCCTTCTTTGTGTCCAGATTTGCTTTCATGAAGGGAGGTGGTTGCCTTTTTCCAAGGAGCTCTGCTCCCCTCCCGTGCTACCATGCAGCCACTCCTCTCAGCAACAGGGAATACGGACTTCAAAATTGGTTTCCCTGCTGGTAAGACAATACACAATATTGTACTTTTACCTTTAATGGGTTTAAAACATTCAGGTTCCCTTCTGGTCCCAAATGCATATGCATTTCTTCATCTATTCAAGCCTAAACTAACCCAACTCTAATTCCTGAAAATATTTAAGGATGCACTTAATTTAAAGCATGTGAGCAGTCTCAGTGAGGTCAGTGGGATTATGCTTGAATGTAGCTGCTTTCTAACAGACTCTAGCCATGCATTTCCCTGCTACACCCCAAGATGAGGGCCAGGAAAACTCAGTGACAGCCAATTTTGCCACAGAAGAACTTTGCCCAGGAGAGAAAAAAAAAAAGTAAACAGGAAATGGAGAAGTGAAGCCATTTGCCCCGACATCAGAAAGCAAGGCACTAATACAGCCAAGTACCAATGATCCAGGGAACAACAGCTCCAGTGTTCACAGGGAACCACACATGGGGCTTTCACATCTCAGCATGCATAAGGGCTTCAACCACAGCAGTGTTTTAACTGCCCATCTTCCCAAAACAGTCTTAAGGGGAATTAAAGGCAAGTCAGGCCTGATGAGATTATTGTACCAGTCTCCTCCAAATAAATACAAGCTAAAAATAGCAGCAGAGGACAGATATTGCATCTCACCAAGAGGTGGATAAGCTGCCCTTGCTGTAGGCACACAAAAGCAGGCCAGACAGAGGTTTATGCTGAGTGATTTAGTGCATCTGAATTTGTCAAGTTGTTTGATAACTTCACACTCAAGAACATTTCTTTCCTCATTACAGGAGCATCCTGTTTTCCAGCAAAAAGTGCTGCTGGCACCAGAATTCCCCCCTTGCTGTTTTCTGCACAGCAGAAATCAGAGGAGTTTATCGTTCGGAAAGAAAAGCTGTAGATGGGTGGTGGTTTTCAGTGAGCTTCTGGTGGGTCTTCCTTTCCCTCCTTTCCCCCTTTAAAAGGTGGTGGCTGTGCCTGTGCAATATGACAAGCTGGACCCTTTATTTCCCCAGGCTCCTGGCTGCAAAGCAAACATGCAATGCCAGCACAGTGCTATTCTTCCATTGCTGGTGCTCTGCGGGGAGATGGGATCCGATTTACCCCAGAAGCTCTGCTGCTGCGTTTCAGCTCTACAGGGACACTCCTTAATCTGCACAAGGAATCCAAAGGACTTGAAACAATAAGAGAGAAGGAAATCATTGTTTTAAGACACGTACTGAAATATCATTGTGTCGATCTACTTAACAGATGGGGAATGCAGTGGCCAAATTCAGACTCCCCTGGGTGTGTTTCTCAGAACCAGGCTGCCCCATCCTTTCTAGGGGTAGAAAAACAGGAGGGGGATGATGTGTGAAAGCTTCCTCAGCCACATGGAGAAGTGATGGTAGCTGGGATCGAGGGCATTGAAGACCCTAGCTGTGCCAGGGTGATGCAGTCCGGTATTTTGCAGGGCTTGGACAGGAGGGGCACTTTTGTGCATGGCCTTATTTCTATACTATTGAAAGAATTCAGAAACCTCTGGGGGAAACATTCACCGTAAAAAAGGTAGTAAGAGACTAAAAATGCTGTATCCATTTACACATTGGCCAGCAGAGGCTCTTGACTTGCTAAGGGACAGCATGCAGGGGAACAAAGTGCCTGCTGGACACTCACATTTGGTAAAGGCTGCATGCCTGGGCCCCTCTGGCTGCTGCTGCAGACCCCAGCCCTTCCTTTTGTACAGGAAGGAGGTCTGCACATCCCATTAGCTCTTCTGGACCTTCCACCCAGCACACACTGGGAAGAACAAGGTATCAGAGCATCCTTGCTACCCTCAGCACAGCTGCTGGTGGAGAGGTCTGTGAAAGTGTCCTCAGAAGTACATGATTCAGATCAGAAGTGTGGGTTGGATGGAGAAGTCCTGATCTTCTCCACTTCCTGAACTTTTCCTCCCACCACACAGAGGGCTCTGGCTGTAAGAACAGGATTTCTTGGTTCAGGTTCAGGTATGTCCTATCAGCTAATGGGTCCAGGATCTGACCAGAAATAGTCAAAGCAAACCCCAAAATAAGTACAGTGTGGACATCAGGTCCTTAGCAACAATACTTCATTCTCCACATCCTTTTCATGCAGATGCCCCCTAAGCTGCAAGGAGGTTGCTGTGTGCACCCTGTGCCCCATCCTGGGGTGCCACATCCACCACTGTACAACAACCTGCCATCACAGGATGCTGAGTGAGGACAGCTCTGAGACTGCAGTCCTGTTTTTAAGGGCACTCCATTTCAAGTTTCAAGGGCACACACACCGGCTCAATGCATCTGAAATACTGTAATTGCAGGTGCCCTTCAGTACCAGAGCCCATCTCACTGTCTCCCGACAGCGCTGGGCCAGTAAATCCCCCCTGACACACACGGGGGATCAACTGGGGTGCCCAGCCAGCAGGACCCACAGCCAGCTGCAAACATTTGGATTCCCCTCTGAGAGACGCTGCACAGCCAGGATTGGCAGGGAGATTTTGGGTGAGAGCTCCCATTAGTCCCGCTGGGAGCTGGGGACCTAAAATTCTGCTGTAGGGAGCTCTGAGAATATCAGCCCAAGTTTGCTTCAGGAGCAGGGCTGGGATTCCCTCCTCCTCCTCCCTCTCTCCTTTGCTTCAGCAGCACAATGTGGCCCTTTCTCTGTTTCCAAAAGGGGTCTTGCAGGGCTCTGCATCAGAGATCAGGGGCCGTTTGGAAGGAGGAACCCGCAGTTTGACCCCTGCTCTATTGAGAGACCTTTTGTGCCTCTGCAAAGCTCTGCACTCTGCATTGGCCTCACGGCCAGCGGAGGGAAACGCTGCAGGAAGCAAGGATTTATTCTGCTCCTGACAATCGGGAGCAGCAGTGTCCTCTGGTGCTTTCATTGTCCAAAGGTGTTTGAGTGTAAAGCTCACACATAATAGCGACTTTCCAGCGATGCCTGTTGAAAAAGCCCTTAGGAGCTCATCAGCTCTGCCGGGAGTGCAAGACCTCAGGTGTCCGGGCTTATCTTCCAACCAAACTCATTTATTTAACAGCCAACTCCGATTACTCCTTGTAGTTAAAAGAAAGCCCCCAAACAAAGGCTCAGCAGCCGTGTGCTCCTCAGCCATGCAGTGCTGCTGGTGCGGGAAGCAGGTGTTCCGAGGACTGCATTCCCACTCCAGTTTGGAGAGGCTGGAATAAGACACTGCCTTTTGAAATGTCCGCTCGAAAAGAAAGAAAGAGGCAGCACAGCCTCACTTTGCAGGCTGGGAGCAGGGGAAGGGCTCATCTAATTCATGGCATGAGCTGGCCAAATGCTGCAAAAAGCATTCCCACGGAAATTTCTGCAAATATGGAAATGAATCCAGCTAAGTGGTTTTTACACCTCCTTTTTTTTCTTTAATGGTGTTTTCTAAGTGCTTGGGGAGTGCGCATTTTTCACTTTTCTACATACCTCCTTTTCTGCAAAGCAGGCATTTGCAATGGAAACAGGTTGGATATCAGGAGGAATTTCTTCATAGAAAGGATTGTTAACATTGGAATGAACTGCCCAGGAGGTGGTGGAGTCACCATGCCTGGAGGTGTTCAAAGTGGCACTCACTGCCATGGTCTGGTTGACAAGGTGGTGTTTGATCAAAGGTTGGAGTCCATGAATCTCAAAGGTTTTTTTCAACCTCCTTGATTCTGTGATTCTGATTGCATGAAACAACCATCTCCATCCCCCTGCAATGACAATCCAAGCACCCAAGCAGTCACCCCATCAGCATCCCACTCTGTCACAAAGGCACAAGCACTGGGAGTGCTTGGTTGGCAGAGCTCTCATCTTTGAAGAAAAATATTCTTCAAAGTGCAAACTTAGTTGGGGTGGGGAGGGGGAAAACCCTGCAAAGGAAGTTTTTAGTAGGAACAAAAGATAAAGTTAATCATATAAGTCACAAACAGCGGCTTGAAATCATCCAAGCACAGGTCAAGGTGCCAGTGTCATCTCTCTTTTGCCCTCATAAATAATATTAATTGGTATTTGTCATGCAGAGATATTAAAAGAAAGGATGATGAGGAGGTGCTTGTGCTGATACAGGCCCAAAGGCTCTACTTTCCCAGGGCTTGGTGTGCTCTGGGATACTGCACCAGTAGGAGCAGGGGCAGCTGCTCTGAAATTGTGCTTGAACATGGAAACATACCCATGCCAAGCAGCAAACATGAGTGGGATATCCTGGACCTTTGTGTTTGCTTTTTAAAATCTATTCCACAAAAAAATTTGCTGTTTCCTCACCCTTTTTTCACTGGGCAATCAAGCAGCAAAAGTGGGGCTAAAGTGCTGGTTCAGCTCAACCTGTTTATGTGCTGTAGCATCCTCCAGGACTTGAACAAAGGCTCCTCGCCCTGCTCTTACTACACAGAGTATGGCCAGGCAGTGCCCATGTCAGCACTGGATAAGCCCAGCCCCACCAGCCAGATCAGAGAACAGCAGCACCTTCCGCTGAAAATGGCCCAGACAAATCTCAGCATCTCTGGCATTTGGCTGTACCTCCACCTCTCAAGCCCACAAGCCTTGCTGCACACTGGGGCCCTTCTGAAATGCACCCTCTCTCCTAACCCAGCTATGTTAAGATAATAGCATCCCCCCACCTCTCTTTTTAATAAAGCTGCCAGTTTTAAAGATGCATCACCGTAATTTCTTAAAAGCTACAGGCCATCAGTGCTGCCTAAGTGCTCTTTACAGGGAGTATGCCACTGGGGAACTGCAGAGAACTCACTTGCAAGCTAAAAATATTCCCACCTCATTATATGCTCCAGTGGATTACTCAATAATTCCACTTATTCGATCCAAAGGTAATTACCATTTTGCTAATCAGGTGTCCCTTTTGTTAATACACAAAGTCAGCCATGCCACCATTATTCTTGGTCATGCCTCATGCCTGGAACAGCAGAGCCACTGCACTGACACCACCCTGCAAGGAGGGTGCTCATCCCCCAGTCATCAACTCTAAACATCTCCTCCTCCTCCTGCAGGGGTACAGTTTCTGTATCCAAGTCATGGTCAAGCTCAGACAGAGCCAATGTGATTGTCAGGAGGCAGAGGCTCTGCCCAAGCCTTCTGGCTTCAGAACAGGGATATTTGCCAGAGGTTTACTCTGCCTGCACTGAGCACTTCATACCATGGGTGATGCCACTGTGTGACACAGACACAGCACAGTGGCATCTCTGTGTGGGTGTGACAACCACTGTCCATGCTGGAGCAAAAAGGAGACTCTGCAAACCCATCCTCATCATGAGGTCTGATTGGAAACATGTCACCAAAACCTCTCCAGGAGCCTGAACACCTCCAGGAGCTACATGTAGCAGCAAGCTGGTGACCTGCAGTTGGATTTAGGCTGTGCGTAAGGGTTTCTTTTACAAACACTGGCCAAGGAAAGCCATTCTAACTTCCTATGTGTTTAGTACCATTGCTGTGCCAGAGCTGCCCCAGTAGAAGTGGCCAAAGCAGCCCATGCAAGGAAGGAAACCGCCATGTATGGGTCGTGACAATCCCTCTTCCATGAGAGCTGTAGGCATTACTCCTGGTGAGTTGCAGCAGTGTTTCCAGCTGGCCCAGCCACATCAGGAGGCTTAAGAGGCCTTGGACCATTTTCACCCCCAGGAGTACCAGCTTAGAGTTTCAACCACCCTCCCATGCAGAAGCATCAGTTCAGAGCATGCTTTTTCTTTGGTCCTCCTGTTGCTGTTTCATGGGATGGGTTTCTAGGAGCAGAGAGAGAGAAAAAGCTGCCATGCTACCAGTAGAAAATATGCAGGAATGAGAGGTCAGCAGTACAGTCCCCTCAAAATCCCGAAGACATGTTAAAGGCTTTATTGTTTGACATCTAATACTGGGTCCTGCTTTGTCTCTTCTCTCTGCGTTTAAAGCTACACTCACTTTTGGACTTTTGTCCAAGTCTGACCAGTTACCGAAAGGCATTTTTATTCTCTCCACAGTCATTTCTGGGAAGAGCAATTAATTTTTGTTAATTTGGAAAAAAAAGGCATAGCAATTAACTTTTCCAGTCCAGAGATAAATAGTAATATATTAAAAACTGACTGGTGATAAAAAGATAAGACACCTAAGTTATGATCTTTCCACCATAAAGTGCTGCTTATTGAAAGAAGGAAATTATTTTGAGTAGTTTCAACTCTTTCAATTAGGCTAACTTAAAACAATAGTCCATTTTTTATTTGAACTAAAATGCTTTAGGCTTGTTCCTCCCAAACCAGACCATCTTCTGTTGACTGTTAGCTGGTGATCCAGAAGCAAGAAATGCCCTTAACCACTTCAGAATGGCTGTGCTAGGTATGGGAGATATTGAAGGACTGGGCTGGATACAGATGAGAAGAAAGGAAAGAAATTCAGTAGGATTTTACTTTTCACTGAGTATTTTACACTCCTGTTTTCCATGTAGGATGCTTTTTGTGTTTTTCTTTCAAAACAAAACTCTGTTTTCAGCAACTGAACCAGAACACATGAAACAGAATACAGAGTTGGTGAAACACAGGTAAAAACTCCAAACATCTAGGGACTCATAATTCTGCCACTCTGAGCCTGGACGAGGGGCTGGCTACAGTCTTGCCCTTAGTTCAAAACCACCGTAAGAGATCCTAATTGGGCACTTTTAGTGTTGCAGTCCTAAATTTCAAAGAGGCGCAAAGGAAGGACAAGTGCTCAAGTTCCAAAGCAAAGTGACTTTGTGCAGCAGCTGGGTGGATGTAGAGAATGGTGGAGAGCATGTTCAGAGCTACAGCTCATTTCCTGCAGGGAGAGTGAGACAAGAAAAGCACTGGGAATAAAAGTATTGCACAGCAGGAAAAACTCAGTTTTACAACTGCACTACCTCTCCTTCCCTGGTAACACCAAGACATCCACCAGCTACATGAAATCTCATTTTCTAGAGTAGAAACTGAATTACTGACAGCATGCAGGGAAATGGAGACAGAACAAGCTGAAGAGCTACTGAATCAGCCGCACTGGAAAGGAATGGCACTGGTTGCCCCCCAAAAACATCTCACTCTGAGGATGGAGCAAAGCCCTCATTGATCACCAGGTGCTGATGCCACCCCTGTGGCACTTAGTGCTAATTTGCAGCATTTAAGGATGATTATAGGCTTAAACCACAAAGGTAGCTCAATCCACCAGAAAACGCATCCCAGACTCAGGCTCCATTCTCCCTAAACCAGGTGCCTTCAGGTTTGCATGGACACACACCTCAGCCCAGAGCTGGATGGCAAATCTGAAGCTGACAGGCTGTTTACAGAAGGAGAAAAGCTCTGAAGTAATTGCTGGCAAATTACCATGAGCAACATTATCAAGCAACAAGGCAAATCCCCTTCAAGGGGGGAAGATGTGCTGCTTGCACTGGTGTCTCCTTGGGGATATGGATTAAACCCCACTGCTGGCTGCATTGAGAGCAAGGGCTCAGGGCTGGAATTTCAAGGCTTCTTTCACACTGTGTTATTTGTCAAGAGGGAACAGCTAATAGGCTTTTGTCAGTGCTTTCTGTGCCCTCTCTGCAAAATCAAATTACTTTGTGCAAATGGAAAATTACCTGAGAAATCAGGAAGGTGTTTAAGAAGGGATTGGGATCCTCAGAGAAGGAGTTAGGTGTACAGAGCCAACATCTCCCCAGTGGAAACCCCAGCAAAGCATTGCCAGGTTGAGATCAGGTTCATAAGTACTCTCTGATGTCTGTGTGATCCTTCTAGAATTGTCAGCCCCAGCAGTCCTGGAGGCAGGTCCCCAGGAAATCAGCAGCTTTGCTGTCAGCAGGAATTATTCACATCCTTCCTATCCGGTACCTAAAGACCAAGTACAGCTCTTGCTGTCCTCTCTCCCAGCTGGGTTTCTTCTGCTTCCTCAGCTATCCTTCTATGAGCTTTGGAGATGCTTGACACCTTCCCCAGCTCTTCACCCTGGCAAACATCATGGACATTCCTTAAGACTCTCAAAAGCTCATAGCAATCATCCCACCAAGCAAGTTTGGATCCCCCAACGAAAACAAAACACCACAAGAAGCAAGCTGGGACTGGGCAGCCAATGTTGACCCTCTGAGAGCTCATCCCTTCTATCTGTTCATCACTCAGTTTCTACCAAATTTTAGCAGAGGTTTTTCAAAGTGTCCTGAAGGATCCTAGTGACTGTCAACATCTTTGTCACTGTTAGTTTGCTGCCTGTTCCCACTCTATTTTCCACAGGGTTACAGGGATCTGTGACATTTCAGGGCCGTTTGCAAGGAAGGCAAACAGCTTATTTATAATTTATTTTTATTTATTTATTCACAATATAATATTATTTAATATTATAAATATATTAATACATGAAATATTTATCAATTTAGGTTTATTCTGGTGCAATGGCAGGACAAACTCACAGCACCAAGATGTCAGACATTTTCCCAGATCCAAGGCAGTGAGACAGCAGCACCACAGGGCTTAGAAAACAGGCTCCCAGGGTTTCATATTCAGTCCACCAGACCACAGAGCTCCTGCACACTTTGCTGCTGCTGGCAAAGGACAAGGCAACAGGAATTACTCCCTCCAATGACTCTGGGTTGTTGCAGCCTGGGTGTATTGGTGGAGGAGTGGCAGAGTCATTTAGGTGAAGGACTCATCAGTGATTTAGGATTTCTCTTACTGGGGAAAAGGAAAAGCTGCTGACAAGCAGTAGGTTCTCCGTGTAGGGAGACAAGGGGCAGGGCCAGAACTCAGATCACCTTGCAGCAGGAGGCAGGTGCCAGGGAGCTCTCATCAGTGCAGAACCAGAACACACAATGTGGCATGCTGACCACAGCCAAGTTTCAGACCCCTGTGAGTGCCCATCCCCAACCTGTTCCTTAATGCTTTTAGCTTTACAAGGAAGAAAAGCATCACTGCTGATGGGCACAGGACAGAACTCCCTGCACCGCAACAGCCAAATTGCTCAGCTGAGGAACATGCGACACAAATGTTTCTTAATAGTACAACAATGGCTGCAGAGCCCAAGCAGGCAGAGGTAAGGTTCCCTACAAGGCCAACCAAAGCTTCTCTTCATTTCTGGGAGCCTTATGAGGTTCAAAGATCTTAAATAAACAAGGCAGCATTTGAAAGCCTATCACTGGCTTCCCTGGCAGCTGGTCTGCGGGAAGCAGACACTTGTAAAGAAGGTACTGAGCTCCAGCTGGCAGGCACCAGCCAAACTCCAGATTATTTGTAGGGAAAGTTTAGGGCAACATGGCTGGCTTCTCTGCTTGGGAAACAGAGTGGCTTTCCCTTCCCCTTGGGTACACCAGCATTGGGATATAAAGTCTCCAGTCCACAGCCTGAAAAGGAATGGTGTTCTCCTGCCCCTAGAGACCCAGGACCAATGTGAAGGCAGGATGGGGAGGGATATTTATCTGGGTTCCCTTAGGAGTATTGCAGTGGCAAAAATGATGACCCAGCAATTTAAATTAGGACATACAAAGGCTTTTCTTTGAATAAAAGTTTTTAGAGCATGTAGGACAGCCACTGCAAACAGCAAAATTTCTCCACAGCCATAAAACCTCACAAAGCCCCCCAAACCACAGGCAGGAAATTAAAGAGAATTCAGAGGAAAAACAAAGCCGAATGATTGCATCTCTGTAGGGATTATGCTGGGAAAAGCTAAAAAAGAACAAAGACCTTGATCTTTCAAACATAGGGCCTGTGCTCAGCTTTGCCGGCAGGAGCTGCAAAGGCACAGACGGGGCACTAGGGACCACGGCCGACCATGGGAGGGGAGACAACAGGGCCCAGGAGACCCCCTTTACTTCTGGCTTGCTCTTTATTAATTCCAAAACTGGAATTGAGTCCAGACAGGCTGAGGCCACAGGCTTATTACACTTGCTTGCATTTTCCCCCCCCTTAACTTTCTTTTTCTTTTTCTCCGCCACAGCTTTTGTAGTACCATTTTTATTTTAGCTAATGAATCCCTGCCCACACATGCGAGAGACTCCAAAACACCCACAGACCAGAGGCAGGGGAAGGAAATGCCGGAATTGTTTGCTGAAATCTGGCAGAGGCTATTTTTCGCGAGAGGCCAGAGGAACACAGTGTTCTCCAGAGATCCTGAGAAGGGTGAGGTCAGAGACTGGCTTCTGCCACAAGGCCTCAGCACTGGGAGGCTTTTCTGTCTTTTGCAATTACATAATGTCTTTTCCATGCCTTAAGTTGGTTGCTTCCAGATTGCTGGAGAGAGCTCTGAAATGACACACTCCACAGCTTTTAAAAAAAAAATAAAATACCAAAAAACCACACAACACACTTCTGCTCATATAAAACTGCAAAACCTCGTTTCCTGCCACAGTCCCGTATTGTAACAGATGGAGGAAAGGCGGGGGAACAGGCTTTTTTTTCCCTCTTTCATTTTCCATATTATCCATGTGTTGGCAACACACTGCTGTCACAGAGTGGTGGAAAGTTCATTTACGGGAAACCTTCCGAAACTGGAGCAGCTCATAAAACTTTTAATGCAGACCTGTTTAAAAAATAATGACATGAGACCTGAACGTTTTTAAGCGCAGTTGGGGAATGCATTTTTGGTCTATTTCTACACCTTGAGCAAATCATGATGTTAAGAACTATTTTAACTACAGAAAGAGAAAAACTCACCTAAAAGGGCAGAATAGGGATGAAGTGAGAGTTCAAGGAGTGAAACTTCTCGGGTCTTGTGATCCAGGCAGGTGATGAGGCACCTAAACTACATTGCCTCAACCCTTTGCCCACCCTTACCTGTGGAGGAACTTCTTAGCAAGGTCTTTAGTTAACACTGACCAAAAATAAAGCAGCTACAAGGCAGCCTGGAAGCTTTCAGGAATGAAAAAGGCACTTTCTAATTTTTGACTACAGGCAGAAGATGGAGGTGGTTTGGATGCTGGGGCAGAACTACAGGCACCCACGGACTGAGGAGCCCTGCACTAAATTGAAAGCTATGCCTCCAGGTGGTCACAGCCTGAGAAAAACCACTCATATCTGGATCCACACAATTACTTTGGCGCCAGAGCACTAGTGCTTTGAAGTCTTTGAGCAACTTTTTCAGCTCCCAGAAAAATGACTGTGTTCCCTAAAATAAAGTGGTGGCCCCATCCCATAGGAGAGGTGTGAGGACCTATGGATCTGAAGGGTCATGAGGAAACATTTGCCCAAGACACTCTTCTCTCTGAATAACTCTGATCCACCAGGGCTTTCCTTTGCCTGTCCCATAGCCTTTCTGTCCTGCGTTTTGTCCACAGAGCATAGAGTACGGGGTCAGTAAATGGGGTTAGCAATGAGAGTGTATTTGCCTAATTTGAGTATCTGGATATATGGAGCAATTTGGAGGCTCCTAGACAAAGTCACAGGGGGTTCTGTAACAACCACAATGTGGGTTATATGCTTCAGGTGCTCTAAATCCATATGGTCCATTATGCTCAATCCCTCAAGTGAACAAGGTCAAACAACACCCTGTAAGGGGCAGAGGGAAGAAGAATAGGAAAAAAATCCAGAGAAAGCTGGTCACAAGCAGCCCATTCTGTACTCTGGTGATGGAGCAAAGGCATTCTCTACATAACTTGGCCTGTACAAACAGGAAATCTGTGTCCTGGTGTATTCCCACACCACGCACACGAGGGGTCTGTGTGCTGCTGGAGTGCCTGCAATGAATAATTCGTTGTCCTTCCTCAGCCTTTCTAGTAGGAAGAAACTACACATTTGACCTTATAAAAAGCAGTAATTATGCCTGGTAAGATGAGGCCAGCAGTAATCCAGGCCTTACTGGCAGCCTCAAACACACTGGAGGAGATACGGGTTGCTGCTGCTATGCCGGCAAGCGCTGCTTCAGCATTTCCATATGAAACCACTATTTTCAAGACTTCTACAAGTGAGCCAAGAAAAGAAACAAAAGCAATCTGCCCCCAAAATACCTTTCTTTTAAAAATATATAAATTAACCTGCAGGTTTTCATCTCCAACAGAAAAATTTAGAAGTGGACATTCTTGTTTTACAAGGTCTTATTTCCCCATGAAGAGGACTGCTGTTCTTGTGATTTTTAAAGGAAGCTTGCTTGCTCACACACTTTCTCAAAAGAAGAAATAAACAGATAAATTTTTGTTAGAAAACTGGTAATGTGATTGATCCAAGGCTCATGGAGGTCAGTAGGGTCAAATGGGTAAGAGAGAATGCGGATGTCTGTCGGTATAAGTTGTCTCTTCTAAAATCCTTGCTCTGCCAGTCACTGCTGTTGTGCCTGTGAGTTCTTAACAAAAGCAATAATTAGAATTGTTAGAAGGAATTAGTCATCCTGCATAAGTTGATTTTCATTGTCTTCTAGGGGAAGGAGTAAGAGATGGGTGAGTGGCTGAGACCACCTGTCTGACATCTCTGCTCCTTCTCAGATTTCCTGTGCAACCCTGAGGACCCTTGGAGGATGATTCTGGCAAGTTAGCACAGAACCTGATAAGGCAGCCACGTCCTGTACTTTGTACCACTGCACACTGCCAGGGACTGTGCTGTGACTGGCTTCATGTTCCTACTGCTGAACTGGAGACAGGAAAGTTTCCCATCCAGCACAGGAGAGAGACATCACTTGGGAATCCTACCCCAGCAGAGGCAATGCAAGTGCATCAGACAGACAGAAACTTGACAACACACCTAAAACTTGTCCCCTCTCTGATGATCCTATGTTGGGCCTGAGGCAGGAAGAGGGATGTGCCGGCAGACCTCACCCATCCTTACTGAAAGATGCCAGGAATTTCACGCTCCAAACCTGAACATCTTGTGTTTCATGTAATCTCACTGAAAATATTTGGATTTATGATCTCAATTACCCGTTAGAACTGAAATCCCACATCTCAGATATCATGAAATTAAGCAATAATGAATAAGAAGCTGTGCTGTTGAGGCGCTTTACGGAGTGATTCATATTAAATAAGAGATTTTGTAGCCAATATAATAGTTTGCCAGATTAACACATACCTCACTGAATAGTAAATACTTTTTTTTTGACTGCCTTGAAAACATCATTGCATTTGGTAATTAGTGAAGAGTAAAACTAATAAAATATATTTAAAAACAGTCAAAAGAAAAACTTTGTGTATAAGTGGCGCTTGTGCCTTATCCAAGCCTGAAGGAGAACTAAAAGATTTAATTACAGCTAATGAGCACATATTTCAAAAGCAAAAGCTGCAAAGCTCTTTTTGCAGCTTGATAATGCATAGAAGGAAACAGTGAAGTGTGATGCTTCCATGGGTGGCAAAGTGTGTTTCTCTGGGAACACATTTAAAACCCAAGGGGAGCGCAAAGTGACCCAAAGGCCAAAAAAGAAAAGCAAATTCTGCTACGAGATGGTCAGTTCTCTTCCAGCTTTTGCACACTAAAATTCCTCCCAAGTGCTTTGGAGAATTACTACATTAGGCAAAGCTTAGCTTAAGCAAAGAACCTGAAAAATTGTCCATCAAGGAGCCACCAGGGCTTGCAGAACCATCTCTGCCAATTCTGTTTGCTTATGAAATATTAACATGGTGCTGATGACAGTTGTTGTCTTTGGCAAACATGGGATGCATAAATACATTTCCTTCTGAGGGTATATGTCAAAAAACCTTGAGGTCACAGATAAAGTTGTGAGAGAAAGCATCAGGTGACGATACCTTGACCTTGAGGCACTACTGATGATGCCAGGCAGATCAGATGCCTTCTAGAATCCCAAACTTTTCCCTGTAAATCTGTACCCAACCATTGACAACCACCTCCCAGGTGGAAAAGAAAACATAATCTATAATCAGTACTTGTAAGGTTCTTAGAAGTCCTTGTTAAAAAGGCACACAGACCTATTAATCTCAAAGTGGTCCAAAATTATGCTCTATATACATTACTAGGGGACTGAAGTTGGTGTTAAATATTCTTGTACAAAGGAGTGAGACACCACAATAACTAAAACAAGAATGACTTTCTACCAGGAAACAACCAGATGAGTCGTGTTCCTCCCGCTGTGTGCTCAAATGTATCTCACCAAATCTTTAAATGAATTTGTTCCTTGAAATGTCACTGCTTTGTACAAGCCTATTTCAAGGAATGCTTTGCAAGCAGAGAATTTCAGATAGCTCATGGTCAAATTTAGAAATTTGTTCCATATTGAACAATTTTAAAAGCCCCAATACTCCTTGTGTTCCCTGTTGTGGTGGCTCTGCGCTCGCAGCTTGCAAGGCCTTGTAGGGAACACGCGACATGGAGCTGATGTTCAGAGGAAATTTGCACAAACACATTTCATTTGCTGTGAGAAAATCATGTGGCAGAAACATCACTGCTGGAATGATCACAGAAAGATAAAAAAAGGCTACAGAAATGGTAAAAAAACCCTCCAAGAACCCAACCCCAAAAACATTCAAACAGAACATTCATACAAAAAGCAAAAATAGTCCCAAGCTGGTTTGCCACTTCGTTTCCAGCCCCAGTTTACTGAGTGAGGGGTGTTGAGTGAACTGAGGAAATTAGTTACATTTTTGAGGGTTTCACACAGCTTAAGGAATAATTTTCATGAGAACAACAAATAGTTTGATTTGGAATCTGAGAACATAATTCAACTCACTAGCAAGTCCTTACTGGGGGGAAAATATATCCTGTACTTAAAAAACAAAGCAAACCCATCCCACTCTTAAATATGAAGAGTAAAGGTTATTTAAATCTTCTACCTTTTGTTCAATAAATCTTGAGGGACACCATGGATTCCTATATGCCCAGTTGGTCACTGCACATTTCCAGGTGTCCTACAGCTTCCAGGTATATGACAAAAAAGGGTAAAAAAAGATAAAATAATGCTTTAAGCTCCATCCACCAAACCAACCATTTAGGGAGCCTGTTTCTCCAGCTACAATAAGCTCAAGAATTGCAAATTACAGATTTCCATGGCTAGATTCTGGCTGCTGACATAGGTAGCCACTTCAGCTGTGAGAGTTTTGCCCTGGAGGTGGAGCCTACACCACCAGGGCCAGTCTGCTTCCCAGGCTGGCACTGGAGTGTTGGCAGGAGCTCAGAGAAGAAGTGCATCCATCCATCCGTGTGGACACACAGTACACCAGATGGTCCCTGGCACTGCAGGGAGGAATTCAGCCCCTGGTGAAGGTGTCACCTCTGTCCTGCTGCTGTTTTTCCAGCTGTGAGAATCCCCTGGGGCTGTGACCACATCAACCAAGAAAAGTGTCAGTAAGCAGCTGTGGAGCACAAGCAGAGCAAGCCCTAGGTTTAGGACCAGGAAATCCATGCTGCCAACCAATTTTGTGCAGCTCTTTACTTCAGCCCTTAAAGCAGAAGAGATTTCAAAGTGATAATGGCCCTCCCTGCCACTGTGCTTGAGACACTGCACAGCAAAGTCATACCCTGGGGTAGGGAGAAGTTTGTTCTTGGTTCTATATGGATCTATTGAGTGATTCTTTTGGAAAATCCCACCTCTGTGAAGCCTCAAGAGATAATTCTGGTTATGTAGGAATACTCAGAGGGTGAAAACACTGCAACAGTCCCTAGCAATACAATAACTGGAGACAGTGGTTCAGAGCAGCCAGGATCTCACACCCAGCTCTTCGGCCACCCTGTCAGGACATGGCTCCAGAAACTGGAGTCAAGGCAATGCAAAACCACCAGGTTCACAAAAAACGCAGGAGCTTTGCTCAAGAAACTCACACCTTGAGTTCTCTTAAAACCACAGATGATGACTGGCTGGATTTTTGTTCACTTGCTTGGTTCTTCTTAGGACAAATATATTTAAAAATAGTTTTCTCATGCCCACATGTTGCTATTAAGATCCATGGGCAAAGCTTGCAATGTGTTGGTAGTCTAACACTATTTGCAAAAACATAATAAAGAAGCCAAAATTCGATTACAAACATAATAAATTACCTCCCCAAAGGCACCCTGTGCATCCTGAAGCCAGCACAATCCCAGTGGCACTGGCATTCCCTGCGCAATGCTGTTCAGCCAAACCCAGCAATGGCCCATGTGCACTGAGGGCTCACAGTGGCCACCCAGAGAGCACAGCTGGCCATCCATGAGGCATCCTTGCCACTGGGATATTTGGCACATCCTGTGCCACCTTTCCCCAAAAAGGTCAGTGGGACACACTGCATATGGAGCCTCCACACTCCGGTTCAGCAGAGCTTTGTGCTGGAGACTTGAGTGTTTAAATATGGAGCAGCTTAGCAACAAATGCTCAGTACACAGAGCAGGTAAATAATTTAACAACTTCTCTGTGTTCATTAGCCAAATCAAATATTCACAGTGCGAGGTGCTAACAGCAAAAATTATATTTTTCTGTTTGGGCCAGGTGAGGTTTCCTCTGCTTGACTGCAGCCTTAACTTTGTTTTCTTTACCAGTTGTTGACAAAACAAAAATTATACTGCACAAAACTGGTGCCCAAAACCCATCTGTCCCTAAAGGCAGAGGCTATCCCAAGTGAAGAATACATTTTGATTTGCTAATGTTTTTCTGTTTCCCTCTGGTTTTCATTTCAAGTAGATGTCAGTCTCTGGGAAGCTCAGAAATACTCTCTACCTCTTGCAGCTCAGCTTCTTTCAGTAACACACTAAAACACTTCCTGCTTCAGGAGCTTGTTAGGTTGAGCAGGACTTGTCCCTGTCAGTCTGCTGCTCAAGTGTGAGAATAATTATTCCTTTGGCACTTTATGCAGTTCCGTTCTACCCCTTATAATAAGGATTGGAGCTGATTACTACAAAATATGGTGTCTGAGAACTATTAACACAAAGTCAAATATCCATGTAAAACACGGAGAAAGAGAGTTGGAAATCTTTGCGCAAAGTTCCATTTCCCAAGGTTTCAGTGGGCACTAAAGCCACATAGATCTAGAAACTCTGGGAAAAATCCTTCTGGTTTTGGTGTCCATAAAAGTCCACCCAAGGAATACAAGGGACTCGGCCAATCTTTCATTTCCATGAGAGTGGCAAAGCTGGGTCAGGTCACAAGATAAAATACAAGACCATACCTCATAACCACACCTTGAAAATGTTTTCTGTCAGCTACAGAGCATTTTATTCTCTCCATCGGCCTATGGAAAGTGTAGCACTCACTATGCCCCACCAAGCCTCTGGTGCATGGTGCAAGGTGCAAAAACCAACCCTGTCGACTCCTTGGCATTGAGAGCTGCCCCTTCCTTGCTGGGCTGTCCTGCTGCTGCTAATCAGTCACCCAGTAAAGAGAAGAGGAGCTGGCCTACGTGCCTGGAGCCTGGTGCACACGTAATGAGCTCAGCAAGCTCGGCCGCAGGACGCGAAGGTTAAACACGAGAGCGGATATGAACTTTGGACCATCATCAAAGATACACTTGGTGACAGAGGGAATGTTTAGAGAGGAGATAAACAGGACTGTGAGGAAGGTCAGAGAGGGGTGTCCTAAAGTGACTGCTCACATAGAGCCCCCTACCTGAAGGAGAGGGGCAGCACCACAGGGGCTTCAGTGCTGCCCTTCACTGGCTTTGCCTCTGGAGCAACCCACTCCGTATTCCAGAGCTGCTTTTCCCTCTGTAGCTACCCCAAGAGCAGGTAGCACTTACACTGCAAGATTTGCATGACTGTCATATTCCTGCACATTCTTTACTGCTGCTGCATACACCTTTCTTTTGTTCCCTTGTTATAGCTTTCCTCTTGCTGCTTCTGCTGGGGCATGTGGTGAGTCTGGTCTCAAATTAACAAGAGCTGAGTGTGCAATGTCACAATTGCTGTTAATGATGAGCAAGAGCTGCAGCCCTCAGCCTCTGTAGGCAGGGCAATACCCAGGAAAGCTGGTCCATGTTTAGAGGTGCTTGACAAGAGTCAAAATGTCAAAAATTAGGATGAAAAAATTGGGGGCATGTGTGAAATCTGTGCTTTCCTTCTGAGTTCAGATTTGTTTCCTTTCTTTTGAAAGTAAAACTAATAAAACAGAATTAGCAAAAAAGTAAGAGGTTGAACTTAAACAAATCAAAAATGAGAATTTGGAAAAACGTAGCTTTGTTACTTATAATTGCATTGAAACAAAGCCTTAGCCTTACACTAAGAAACTCTCAAACACAGTAATGGGACTCCAGAATGTTCTAAGCTTTCAATCCTCTCTCTCCAGGCACAAACAGGAAAATGGTGTGAGCAACACATGCACGAACTGTCCCCAGTAATTCCAGTAATGGGACTCAAAGTAAAGCTGCCCTGTATTGCTGCAGAATGGGAAAGAGGACAAGTGTTTCAATCTGATATATTTTGATGACTTTGCCAGCCTGAAAGCCCTTCCTCTAACAGAGGTCTGGCACAATGTCTTTATCTGCTCCTTTATCATTCCAGAGGAAAGAGTGCCAGGCCCATTGCTTCCTATGAGGATATGTCACTCTGGTTAACCTACAACATCTCTGTTATGTCTGCACACACAACAAGGGGGTTACGTGATGCTCTACGTGTACTTCTCCTCTAACATCAACTCTGAAGGCTTCCACCAGCACCAGCCACACCCTGGACCGATGCCACTGCCAGGGCTCTGTGAGAAATGGGAGCCTTGGCTTGCGGCAGCTCCCACCTCAGACACCATCTAAATAGTGGCTAAAATAAACAGGTTATGGCTTCTATTGTCACTGCATTGTCCTGTCCTGACTCAGTTCTTAAACTGGTAAACGCACACTGAGTCACAGAGAGTTTACCTGGAGTGAGGGATTTGTGCTAGGAGGAAAAGTTTCACCACCAACACCACTTGGGGGTATGCAAGAGAGGGAAAGTCCAGGGAAGAGATGAAAGATTTGTTTTGGTTTGTGTGGATTTTTGAATGAGCTTGGCCCTACAGGGAAGTTACAAAATCTAGGGACCTTACAGAGAATCAATTAAAGCAGTTACAAGAGAGCAAGCTGGCCAGCCTTATCCACAACTGAAACAGATCAGTAGGGAAATAACATTAGCTTGTGTGGTCCTTGGTCTCCTGGTTGCTTCTCCTGGGTGAGGATGTGTTGAAAGATGAGAGCCCACAGCCAGAAAATCCTCTGGCAGCTCCCTGCCTAAGCATACAGAGTTTTATCTCTCTCTCCAGAGGCCCCATTTCAGCTTTGCAGAGCAAAATCTGCTCTGGCCTGTTCAGATAAAAGCTCTCCCAGCTAGCTAATCATTCCATCTCCTAAAACAAGGGCCTTTACGTGCCCTGGAGGAACTGAATGCACATTGGGTTTTCCCTTCTGTCCTTATGGATTGAACCATGCAACCTTAGATTTCCACACAAGAATTATCTGTAAAATACCTAGACATGAAAGCACAGGAAAAAAAGAGAAAGCTGCTCCCATTTCTCTGCTAACTAAGCTGCCTAGACAGAAAAGCAGATTTTGGCTTGTGCTGAAAAAACAGCTCTGATGAAGAAAACCATCCCAAGCAGTGCTTTCAAGCCCAAATGCAGGCACTAGGGGTTTTGATTTCTTTATTATTGACTGTTCTTGTTCACTCTGTACAGATTTCCATTGCAGGATGCTTTCCTGAAGGCCCAAGGGACTGCTGAGCTGCAGTGCTTGTGTCCCTGGCAGCCAGCAGTGAACAGCAACTCACACTTGTGAGTCTCAGAGGAGTTTAACAGGATTTTAACTGGAGGATGCTACAAGCTCACATCTCAATTACACCAAGTGGAAAAGCAGATCTGAATTTCAGCTCTGATGACACTGTCTATAGAGATCTCTCTACCTCTGCTATGTTAAAGGTGCTACAGCTGGCTACTACCCTGACATCCGTTAGGAAAAGGATTTGGAATTGGGAAAAAAAGTAACTACAATAATATTTACCTTTCCAGGCCATGGCTGAAGTTGTTTATGGCAGGAAGACCAGCAGTTTCACAAGATGTTGTTACCTGTAGTATTTGCAGGGGATTTTACATGGAGATACAATAATGAATCTGAACCAAAGGGATACAGAGTCACCACGATGAACAGTTAAACCTGGTCACCTCATACCCGGCTCCATAAGGTATTCCCTTAATTTAGCCACTTATCAATCACTTTTTGTGCTTGACTAAATATTCCTGTTTAATATTTTCAGCTTTCTGCCATCCTATTGAATTCAGGTTTTAAATGCCTTCATCAATAAGAGTGGTTTAGAAGCACATATCTGTTGGGTGAGCAGTCCTGCTCACTCACACCAGAAAGTTGTGCAGGAAAATTGCATCCCTGCCCTCAGCTTCCCAAAATCTCTCCTCTCCACTTGGTCTTATAGTTTGAGATCCTGCACATTGGTAGATCATCAGCAGCTTTTATGTTATGGAATGACTGACTGGCCTTTACAGCCAAAGAAAAACTGGCTTTCCAAGGCTGTGCCTGGATGAGATGCTGAGTTTTGTACAGTGCAGCTGTTCCATTGTGTAGTTTAGACAAAAAGTTCCCATGAATCTAAAAAATATGAAAACATTTTGCTGGGCCACCTACAGCAACTTCCATTGTGTGCCAGTAATGGGAATGGCAGCAACACGTTAATCAAACAGTCCTGATGAGTTTAATACATGGGATGTGCTCTGCCTTGCAATTCTTTTATTCCTGTAAATGGTGAATAACCCAGTTATAGGTTGATGATGATGATTTTTTTCACTGCAGTAATTAATTCTATGAATTTTTAAAGCCTACTGCATTGTTTTTATGATGATGAAATGTCCCACTTCTCTACTTGATACTTTAAATATCAGGCCAGAGGTGTTAAAACCAAACAATGGTATTCCCCTTGAATGTGTTACTTGGCACCTTGAAGACATCCCTTTTATAATGTGGAAAAGGCAGGCTGTCATTTTTCAGATCTTAAAAATGCTCAAATGATCAAATTTTCAGTAGAGTTACACCAGGACTGTTCTCTTGAAAAAAAAAAATCCTCTTAGCTGCAATCCTTTGCTCAAGCCACTCTAAACAGTGAAAAATAAAGACCAGGTACATTTTGAACTGTAATGCTGCCTCAAATTAAAAGTACCCAGTGCTTTCTCTTGCAAGACCTGATACACAGAGGAAAGAAGAAGAGAAGACAGGTGAAAGTGACCTTTTCAGGGAGAAGGTGCAGGCAAACCCATCATCTCCAGCTCCTGTTACCTTCTGCAGCCTGGACTGATTTCCTCTGGATTAGTGTCAGATGCTGATCTCCTTAATTACCGTGAGGGCTGTTCCCCTCTGTAGCTGCTTTGTCTGATTCTAGCTGGACTAACTATGACAAAATAGAGAATTCAGGAGGAACTGGCATTATCCAGAAGTTCAGCCCACAGGAGCATGGAATCATGGAATGGTTTGGCTTGGAAGGGACATAAAGATAATCTTGTTCCAACTCCCCTCCCTTGGGCAGGGATGCCACCCACCAGACCAGGTTGCTCATGGCCCCATCCAGCCCAGCCTTGAACACTTCCAGGGATGGGACATCCACAACTTCTCTGGGTAACAGAGAGGATAGGTTTTGCCTTTGATATTTTCACCTAGGACTCTGAACAAGACCCACTACTTTATTGTCCCAGCCACGCTTGCTGCTTTGCACAGCACATGGAGAAGGTGCTTTTGCCCCTTGGAATCTTTACCTTCAACTTTTGTCCTTTCTCCAACACCACCATCCTTTGCCTGGCTTCACTGTTAGAGATGCTCAGCTCTGCAAAGCCAGATGGATCTCCCATCATAGCAGCAGCACTGCTGAGCTCCAGTCATGGCCCTTTCTAAAATGGATGTCGCCATAATGTCATTAATCACCACAGTCAAACATGGACAAACATTTCTGAATTTCTCTGCATTGGTAAATCCTGGTAGCTCCTGCAGGGATGTTCAAGCAGCCACTGATATAGCACCGGAACCAACTTTGAGAGCATGACGAATTTTGGTGAAGCAAGGATAGACCAAATCTGCAACTGACCTCTTTCTCCTTCTGTCCCACAACAGACAACACACAAATTTATTCATTCCCTAGGATTTATACTCAGTAGCCTCTTCATTGTAGCATGATGCACTATAGAGATAATGGTGAATGCAAGCACAGGCAGTGAGCAAACAGCTATTTGGAGATGTCAGGCAGCTAAATAGGCCCTTGTGAGTGTCACTGATCCCAGGACTTGGATGCCCAGTTAGGTCCATCACGGGCCAGGGAGTTGGCCCAGAGCCTGTGAAGGAGGGACACAGATATTTCCTTAGTGCACAGAGGCAGCTCTGATCTTCTTGATGCATCTGACACCCTTGTACAGATGCATTCAGGCTGACAAAGTGGTGATTTCAGCAGCAACACTAACAAAGATTGATTTACCACTCTCATTTACAGACCACATTTCTACATTGTCAACACCATTGCTTGAGTTCCTCCCTTCCTGCTATGAGCATCTTTCACCTCTCTCTCCAATAAGAACACACAGCTTTTCCCATGTCCTGTCATCCAGCCCTGGGTAACCTCAGCTTTCCACACATCCCCAACCCTTTCCCTGAGCAGGTGGTGGCATGTGCCAGGGCTGGTGCAGAGCCACTGCCCTGCTGCCAGGGGAGCTGCTGTGGCCACAGAATATGATGCTAACTGGTGTTACTTCCAGTGGGTACAAGCTGAAAGCAAGGAAGAGAGGAGAAAAGAAGGGACAGATAGCACAGGAAATTTTAAGTAGGAGCAGCATAGCATTACCTTCAATCTCCATTTGATGCCTAGGAATAAGCTAAAGTTTTCTGCTGGTCTCAGAAATAACCCCATGGCCAACGGCCACCCAGGTCTGGGTGCAGCAGCACTGGCAGAGACGTGTGCAGCATCTCCATCCTCACCCCGGGATCCCATCCAGCTGTCCAGGGAAGTGATGTCTCCTATCACACAAACAGCCCTTTCCACAGAGAAGTCACAGCTTGATTCATAGGCTTCTGTGAAGGCCAATTCAGCTGGGGCTCATTCATGCCTTTTATCAGGCACAGGAACTAACACTTCACTCCTTCCACAGCCCCGTGGCTGTGGGGGGCCATGGCTGCTCCTTGGGAGCATAAAACTGAGCCCTGGCTCAGTCCCATGCCTTTGACCCAGCAGGGTTGTGCCAAGAGAGAGCAGAGATTCGAGTGACCTTGTTCAAGCCACCTGGGCTCCAGGAGAATCTCACATGTGGGAGGAGGAACATGCAGGATGTGGCTACCAGACCCTTCCAGTTGCCCCACAGAAGCATGAAAACCCCAAAACAACATGGACCCTAAACTTGTCACACTGCTTGCTTTTTCTCTCCTCTCCTCCTGATGTCAATTCCTGGTGCAATCCCAGAAATAACATGGGCAAATTCTTGGTTTGCTATTTTTGGCAGCTCCTCCCCCCAAGGAAAGAGGGAGATTACACTGTGGGCTATTCAGGCAAGCTGGCACGCCGGCCACAAGCACACTTTCTAGCCCGTGTGGCTCTAATGATAAATCCCAGCCACACGGAATACTCGGTTTTGGCTTCAGAGAGCGTTTGGGAGGCCAGTGCTGTTCTAGACACGCCGCCTACACGTTTGGAAGGTGCAATTTATTTATTAAGTCTATTTAATGAGCAGAAATAGATCTGTGTGGTGGGCACGGTGAGCCAGGGTGACTGGTGTGGATTGAGAGGCTCCCAGCCCCCTGGCATGTCAAACACACCCCGCCTGGCACCACCCCCTGGGCTGCACAGATAAGTAGCGGGGTGATCCTTTTAATCTGCATCTAATTAGCAAGAAACAGATGTCAGCCGGCAGCCAGGCCAAAGCAAATGAGGCCATTTACGGACACCACGCCACAAAGACACCTCCTGTACCTAACCCAGCGCACCCCAAGGACGCGAGGTTGGGAATAACAAGGTGCAGCCTTCCATCAGCCTGCCACAGAAACTGCACGCTGTGTATGGTACATGACTGCCTCACACCTGAAAGTGCACGTTTGTGTTGTGGTAGGTGGTGGATGAAAGAGCATTCTGTTACTCTGGGTTTACATGGCACTTACTACACCATGGCACCGTTTCTAGGAATTCATCTTCAGTGATAACAATATTATCCTTGGATTTTTCTTTTTTTTTCTCTAAACACAGTGCCCACACACAACTCAAAGCAGTACAAAACTGAGGAACACACCAAACAAGGCTGGTTTAGAGGAAATCAGCAGATTGTTTTTAAATTTACAAATGCTTCAATGGCCAAAAGCCTGAAAGAGTCCCAAGTGGAAGCAGATTTTTATGGGAAGTACACAGGATCTTTCATGCTTATGCATAATATATGGGTTGTGCCCAAACAAATTCTGCCAGACCTAAAGATGAAATGTTGAATCATTTCTTTCAGGGCCTTGAACCTACAATTTGGTCCCAGAAGGTCTACCTCTTTTCCAGCTGAAGCAACACAAAGGTAAGTTGCAACCAGGCCATTTTAGATTCTACTCTAGTTCTACATTTTTACAAATTCCTGTACTGTTCAGATATGGGAATTTAATTTGCCTAGTCACGAAATTTCAAACCAGACATAATATTTGGAACTAGTAACAGGCAAAGATGTACCCAAAGAGGAAGCTGGCCAACTTGTGTCTTTGGTTCAGAGCCACTTCTCATTGTTGTTGGCATTAGAGCCAGGATTAACTGCTCAGCACCTCAAATCCTTGTGCATGAAAATGAATGCATAACTCTGGATTCACAAGCCCTAAGAACACTAAAGAATACAATTTGAGGAGCTTGAGATCTCCAGAGTCAAACAAACAAGGGACACGCAAGAGCATCACGTCTGTGAGATGCTGGGTTCTGCTGTGGAGCCAAGCTGTCACCCTGGGCCCGGAATTACAGATTACAGTCAAAACCCCTTCTTTTTACATAAAGAGCAAGCAGATGTTGCATGTCCTAATCCAAAACCTGCTTTCTAGTCCTGTCTTACAGATGTCATACTTTCAGCCACGTAGCCAACAATGTGGTGGCTGAAAGACCAACTTTTTGCTGGAGACCAGCAAAATCCACAAAAGATGTGCACCGTTGGAAACCCAGGTATGTCATTATTCATAAAACAACTGCTGGGGAGCTTGAGAGGACAGGGCAGGAGGAGAGGAGAATCTGCAGCAGATAGTAGCATCTGGCTCATGGGATATTGAAGTGGAAAAACTTCACTTTCTGACAAGAATCAAATTCTAGTTTGATGCCTTGACCAGCAGCCACATCAGGTCACCAAAACCTAAGGCTGTACCACGACTGAAACAACATAAGAAAAACTATCCTATATCTAGACATATTTTAAGAGTAGTCCTCTTGAAATAGATTTAAATTGAGCCTACCGGTCTCTAGACAACATAGACCCAGCCTAAATGACCTGTCTTCTCCAGAGGGACAGTCAGTAAGAAAACCCATAGTGTCAGGGAGCACCTGGAGGATTCTGCCAGGCCAGATGGAGTTATCCAAAAGGCTTCTGACTTGATGATGTTAGCTCAAAGAAAGCCCAGACGTTTATAACTGTTCATGGGCCAGAAACTCACAGCACAGCCCTCCCAGAAAGGTCTTCAAATATATAAATGCTCAGCCATCACAGTACTTTTGAATATGCTGGATCACAACAACTGGCTGGACTGCCAGCAAGTAATTCCCATCACTTTATAAAGCACATGACGCTGCCCAAACAGGAGTACTGCTCTGTGCTACAGCAGTTTTAATCCTATTGAATATCACACATGACTCCTGTTAAGACAGGCTACAAGGACTTCCATTTTCCTCCTCCCTTGCAAATGCCCATAATGTTCTTGAATTTTCTGAGCTGCAACTTTTCACACTGCTTTCTCTGCCAGCATTGGCTTTCATTATTTCTTTTAAATATAAACTTGGAGCAAAACCTCTTCAGATGTTTCAAGTTACAAATGGGTGGAAAAAATATAATTTTCTACATTAAAAAGAAGGTTTTGTGTGCAATGCGAGGGAGACACACAGAAGGAAAGAAGCAGGGAATAGCTCAAAAATGGCAATACTTTGGAACCTGAAACTTGGCATGGGGACAGTTCCCGACAAAGTGTATGCTCTGCTAAGTTTAGAAAAAATTGTGGTTGTAAAATAAAGCAATGAACACTTGAGTACACCCTGGTGCACAGACAGCAGAAGACACTGTTTGGATTTAGCCATTAACCCAGAGGACCATTCTCTGCATCACAAGCAGTAATAACAAAAAAAGGACCCTCCAGGTCTAAAACAAGAATGTCTCAGACCTTAAAAAAAAAAAAAAAAAAGTTAAAAAAAAGGAAAAAAGGCCAATGGCCTATCCTTCCAGTGCACACTAAGATATTTGAGCAATTTGGAGTGAACTAAACCAGACAGCAAAGCCTTGAGTTTAGGCCACTGAGACACTAATTGCTAATTAACAGCTCCTGAACAGAGAAGGTAGTGCCTCTTTCTCCTAAAAGATGAAAACTGAATCCAGTCCCAGCACTGTGACCACCATTCCACAGTCACATTCCTCCTGCATTTAAATGTTCCCTATTTCATTCAATCATGAGGGGATGCAAGGGGAAAGAAGACAGTGTCAGGTGGGAAGAGCACAGGTGGCTGCCTGGGCAGCCCCTCCCACGGCTGGGATAACTTCCCCTGGATTAAACAGGGCAAGTGTCACCAGATGCGAGTCCCAGCACACCAAGGACAGGTTAAACCCAGCAGCAGGAGCAGTGATTAGATCAGACACTTTCCTTTGCATCACGCCAGGGCTGGGATAATTTCAAACTTGAGTAACAGGTACTGGAGAGAACCCCTGAACATGGAATGAGTCGTCC
Organism: Donacobius atricapilla; assembly: GCA_013397315.1. Classification (NCBI taxonomy): domain Eukaryota; kingdom Metazoa; phylum Chordata; class Aves; order Passeriformes; family Mimidae; genus Donacobius; species Donacobius atricapilla. The sequence continues at coordinate 76,852 of WBMY01006407.1, read as the reverse complement.
GCACTTGGAAATGATTGAGGAGTTCAGGCATTGTCGTCCCCAGTGCCTGCTGTTCCCCTTCATGAGAGAAACAGGCTGCTCAGCCAAGGCCAGGCTGAACCCAGACTCAGGGCTGGGAGAGGGTCAGCAGTCCTGTAAAGGACTGCAGTGAGAAGGAGAGATGTTCCTCCTCTGGCTGGGCAAGGGATGGCAGATGAAATTTTTAAACTGGAAGAATAATCTGTCACTTTAGGCTAGGACATGGACAATCTGGACAGGTAGGGATATTCCTCTCTACACAGGCATCCACCTGCAATTTGTGAGTGTCTGCACAATACAGCAATGTGCAGATGTATGAATCCAGAGCCAAGAGAGGCTCTGGTGACAGCTGGTGGGAGCAGCCTGCCTGTGCAACAAGAGCAGAGCTTGTCCTTACCCACTGATGGTGAAAGCTGTGCTCACACTTGGGACTGACCTCTCAGACTGCACAGAGGGTGAACAAGAGGCTCCCAGACCCAGTGACTGTCCAGCAGCTCTCAGCTGCCCAGCACATCAGCCTGGTATTTGCACAAAGTGCTGATTCCCGGCAAGGCTACTCATTCCCAGACCTCACAGTGTAACAGCTAAAGCTGGACTATATCTGTATAGATGATTTGGCCAGCTCGACCAGCCTAGCTCAAAGGAGACATGACAAGGATGGGTCGGATTCAAAGCCAGTCAGAGGACCTCAGCCAGCCCCTGTGAAGCACAGACACACACATATCATTGCCCAGTGAACTGGGCAGAGCTGAGACCCTTGACCAATCATGCCTGTAATTGTGGGAAATTAAAAAACTCTATAAAAGGAGCTGCCAAACAATAAATGAGGTTGTTGCTGCATGATCCTCAGCTTATGTCACATCTCTGTCTCCCACTCCATTGGGACATCACAGCACCGTCCCAAGGAAAGCAAGTAGGAAAAAAAAATAGATTTAGCCCTATTCTTGCTAAGATACAGTGTACAGCAGCTCTGAGGTTCCAGCTGAGCACTGCTCATTGCTACTGGTACCTGTGATCCAGCCTCAAACTGTCCCAAACTGCAGAGGAGCCTTGTATGCAAACACATTCCCATGAAAATTAGAATAACAGCAGCCCCATTTCATTTTCATGTTCAAAATCTGTACACTGTGCTCAAAAACTTGGCTGTAGCAGCACCACACAGGGCTCTGACAGCTCCCCTCAATCTAACGTAGGAGACTTCACTGGAGGAGTGAGCCTGTCTGGAAAGACCCTCGCAGCCCCTGTCCTGCTTACTGACATTTCCAACACAAAGGTTCCATTAGTGTAATTTGGGAGAAGAGCTCTCTATTTGCCCACCTTTAAAAGCTGGACTAGAGCAACCAAAACCATTTCACTCGGGAAATTCAGTCTGGACACACAGACACACAGGGGCAAACAGAGGAGCTGAAGCTCCGAGTGCCTCTGTAAACACCATATTTGCTGCCTCACTCACACATTCAAAAAGGTGGGATGGTTTTTAACACTCTTTGTTCAGAGAGACCTTTCATTTTAGCTATCCTGGGTCAAAGCAAACAACATCACATGGTACCTCAAGGTGGTTTCTTTTGGCTTTTTATACTTGGAAAACACTGAGCACATTTTACTGATCCAAGTATTGTCCAAACAGACACTGGGATCACTTCATATTAGTTCCATCATCCTCTGTGCTGTAACCATGGAAAATAAAAAACTTCAGGCACTGGGGAATGATCTGAACTTTGATCTGAAGCAAACCTCTCCAGAAGGTTGGAAAAAAAATCACATATGCAAATTATTTTAGCATTTGTAATTTTTCAGCATATTTTTCCTCTATTTTCTGTTCCGAGGAAAGGCAAGAATAGAAAATCAAAAAAACCCCAAGAGAATTACTATAAAGTGTTTTGAAGACAGCTTATTTGGAAGGGAAGTCAGGGACAGAACATAAAAGCTCGGTCTAATGAGTTTTCCAGTCCAATTTTGCCAAATATAGGACATTTGCATACTGGGAATTTTGCAGGCATCTAAACTGTGGTTAATTGAATACAAAACTTGTGCAATGAAACATGAGATACAACTTGAATAGAAGGTTTTGGTGAATGTTTTGGCTTGTCAAAGAAACCAAGTAAAATGACTTTGCAGAGGGCGCATTGTATAACCACAAGAACAGCTGCAGAAAAATTTCTATGGCATCAGGATGCTGGCAGGATCAAAGAAAAGGTTTATATACTGGTGTGGATAATGAAGAGACATATTTGGGAATAAAAGGCTTCAGAATCCTGGTACTCAGGGGCTGAACCTGGGAGATGCCAGCCGGAAAATGTCTTCTTTGAAGACAGCATGGACAGCACCTCCCAGCCCATGCACTGCAAAGAAAACAGCCCTCTCAGAGGTAGGAGGTGAAAGAGGACAAGAGGAACATTGCTGTGGTGAGGAGAGTTGGAAAACAGAACTGTTTTGCTGATAGTTTCAATTCTACATCAACGATTCCCTGAACGTTGCTCCCAACTCTGACCTGCCCAGGGCAGGAGCGGGCCTTTTCCTACACATGGTGTAGGATTATCTCAGCAGGACCAGAAATACATTAAAAGGAAACATTTGAAATTAATGTGTACCCAAAACAAGCTTGAGCCCAGGTGTCTTTTCAACAGGAAACTGTGTCACTGGGTGATTTTGCAGGTGATTCCTTTGATTCTTCTAAATTCAAGAAAGCCAGGTGGCCACCAGCAAGCCTGAAACAGCCAATGCAGCCCTGAAGCAAGGATGCATTTCAGGACTGACACAGAGAGCTGGGACCACACAATGTCTCTTTCTTCCCAAGGAGGACCAAACATGCATGGCTGTGTTCCAGCTTTCAGGATAATCATGAAACTGAGACAATACCAGAGACACAAGAGCAGCCTGGATTCACACCATTGCAGCCAAGTGTGGATTTTTGTCAGGGGACCATTATTTCAAACCCATACCCCATTTATTAGTCTCTGTTCTCCCACAGGAGCTATTCTGTGGGTGAAGCAAAAGAATTCACAGCAGGTCTCTCGCTCTCCGTTTCCCATCAGCAGAGTCCTTTTAAAGAGAAAAATCAGGAAACAACTGGTGACGTACATAAGAGCATTTCTGCCAGGAGAGCTCTGTGAGGCAGGCACATGGAGAGGTGTGATCCTTCACTGATGGAGTTGTGCTGGAAACAATCCCATGTGTGGATATGGCCCAACCCCTACACCCCCCTTCCCTTTTTTTTTAACAAGAATGGCTTGTGTTGTACTTTATGTCTGTGAATGCACAAAATTACTTTTTTTTCTTTATATTCTGGTAGTACAAAGCCCATCTATGTCCAGATGAGGCAGCATTTGGTGGGTGTAACAGCCTTTGGTGTCCTATTTTGGGCAGGTGTTCATTGTATAGCCAAGACCTCACATTTTCTGGAACAGATGAATGCAACTCAGGATTATCCCTTGACATATCTGAAAACAGCTTAGAAGACATAAGAAAGGGGTGTGAAAACAGTGTGAAAACTTTCAGAGGTCTGCTCACATGCATGAAATGAAAAGCAACTGCATTTTCAGACCGTGTTAGTCTGAAGAAAAAGTGAGTAATGGGTCTTTGTGGGGGGTTGGTGGATGGATGGAGACAGCGGAGATGAGAGAAATAAACACAGCTGAAATAAATTCTGATTTCTGATCAAGGGAATATATTCATGGAATATGGAATGTGGTATTAGCCCAGCTGAACACACAGCAGCAGCAGGCACTGCGACCCACAACCACAAAGTGAGCGAAAGCTGTTGGCAGCAGCAGTCCATAAAAAGGACATAAATAATTAGAGTTCTTCTAAATAAGGTCAGGTTTTAGCTGCTGTTTCTTCTCCTCTACTGAACAGTCAAGGGAGGTGGCTCAAAATTATTCAGGGCAAGTTTTGTCCTGGTAAGCCTCAGAACAAGGTAGAAGATTTGAAAAGATTCAGAGCTTACAGTGTTGACCACAAACTTTGCTGTTCATTAAGTATGAGCTGAGCCATGAACTCTGCAACTCCTGGAAGATGCATTTGCTGCATCCTCAGAATAGCTTTCCTGACAGGAACTTATTTGCTGATACCTTGAATAAAGATGCTGCTGCAATTTTCACATTCTGTCCCTCAAGAAGACAGCTCCCCTGGACCACTGAACCACAGCATTTCTCTCTGTGCTGCCCCTTCCACTTCTCACAAAAGGGAAAATATACTGAATTATCTGTAGGCAGGGACTGAAAGGGGGTTTATTTCTTAATGATTCAAGGCAACTTGAATATCCTTCCATTTGCTGCTGCTACTTGAGTGGCTGATTTGAGGTGTGGGGTGGGGTGGCTGGAGTATAATCATCAGTTCTTCAGTACAAAGAGCACACTTGGATATTTGACTCTGCATCATCTCCCTACCACAGACAGCCTTGCCTTCTACAACTCAATGGAAATACAACACAGCAAGGAAGTCAGAAAACACCACGTAAAGAAAGAACCAAGATTATTATTATAGGATTTCTACTTTGTATTTTAATGCAAAAACCCTTGAAGCATCTGACTGATCACAGACTCTCCTAAAGGAAAAGATTCTTCCTCTCATAATTCTACTTCAGGTACAGAAACACCCAGGAAAAATCAATGCAGTGCTCAGTGGCTGGATCTTTATCATCCACCTTCAAGCCTCCATGCTCCTCTAGAAGACAGCACAGGCAGGGTCACTGTTCCTGATACACATTTCATACTGAAATCCCCACAGTTCCCCTCCATCATGAAGACATCCATCAAAAGGAAAGTTACTTCAGCTCTGACAGGCAGTCACAGGCAGAGGATTGTTACATAAAGCATCAGTGGGAGTAAACAGGAATATTACTTATAGGCACAGTAATTCTTCCATCTCAGGGGACCCTCACTGAACCACACAGGCTCTGGGACTCCTCTGGGTGATTAAATACATAGATCAGCTTTCTGGCAGCTACTTCAGGCTTCATACCACACACCTGCCTTTTTCTCCTGTATTTTCTCTTTGCTTGCACTTCTGCTGGTTCTGTCTCCATCCATGGAATTTGCACTTAACACGAGGTCTCTTCTGCCAGTAGCCAAAGGATGGAGCAGCAGACACACCTTGGCTTCTAAGGAGCCCTTACAATGTCTGGATTAAGATTTCTCCACTCAAGCACATTGTCCTACTGCACTGTCACATAACCATCACTGCTATGTACTGGTCTGGAAGCACTTTGCATTGGACATTTTTCTAACAAAACTGTGCAAGGATAAATGACCATTAGCACCCAATTCTAACAATTTCTGAGATAAGAGACACCCCTAGCAGTCAGCGCTAACTCAGGGACTGATGGTTGTGGCACAGAGTAGACAAAGAAGAAACTTTCTGCCCTTTGGCTAAATAAATTTTCAAGCTTTCTCATCACTCAGAGTATGACCTCTCCTCCTAACAGCCTCACATGAAGGAACCTCATCCCCCACATTGCCTGGCTGTCCAACATTCCCACATAATATGCCCCTACATCCATCATCCAGACAAACTCAAGCTAGAAAGGGATAGCACACGGTCACAAACACCCTCTTGAACTGACATTCCCTCAGTCAACCCTCCCAGATGAAAACTGGGCTCCATAGGAAATAACCCACTTGAAGTCTCATAAGAACATCAGGTTACCTTCCCTCACAAAGTGTTGTTCTCTGTCTGGGCACAGGAGCAGTGCAAAGATAACTGAATGCTACTGCCATGGCCCAGACAGCCTCCATCTCTTGAGAAATAATGTATTGCTTTTCTATCTCCTCTTTTGTGCCGTGTATAATGGGTGACTACCACCAAACCAAATCACTGCCGGAACTGCCAGAACTGGCTTTTTGTCCTGGACTGCAGCTAATGGTAGCTTCCTACTGCCCTTTTAGGAAGCATTGTGTAGCCCCTTGATTATTCTCCCAGTCCTGATGATGACAGAAGACACAAGCCTGACAAAGCCCTCCCCCTTCCAAACCCCAGTGCACAGGATACGGTGGGGATGGAGTTAATTTTCATCCCAGCAGCCCGTATGGTGCTGGGTTTTAGATCTGTAACTTTATCAGTGTTGGTAACACACCAGAGTTCTGGCTACTGCAGAGCATAAAGACCATCCCTGTTTCTCACTCCACCAGCCAGGGAGTGAAGGGGAGATGTGAGGGGATGCAGGTGGGATCAAAGGGACGGTCAATCTTTCCAAGGTAGCTGTTGCTCAGAGACTGTCTGGGCATCAGTCATGGATGGTGGTGGATGACCATCTCTGCAGCACTTACTCCCCTCCTGCCGTTGTGCTCCTTCAGTTATTAAAGTGTCTTTATCTTCACCCAGGAGGTTTTATGACTTTTGTTCTTCCAATGCACCCCCCCACTCTCCCTAAGGGAAGGAAGGGAAGGACTGAGCAAGTGGCCAAGTCACCTGCTGGATGGGGTCCACTCAACATACCCTAAACCCCTCAAAAGTACATTTTTCAGACTAGTCTTTACTGAACTTTTTTTTTTTTTTTAATTACAGCCAAACTATCCTGTATTAATCAAAACCTCCCTTCAGCTGTCTCAAAAATGTCCTGCATTCAGATTTTTTTCAGATATTAAATTCACTTCAGACTTTAGGTCATGTTAATTCAAACAAACACTAATTAAAGCCATGTAGGGACTTGGGACACACTGTCGGCATCACAATGCTTCTCAGAAGCTTTCTGGACCTCAACCCCTCAGCTTTAGAAGGTGAAGCCATGAATCTGAGGCAATGGCATTTGGGCAAGATTGAATTCCCAAATCCTTCCCTTGTAGAAGTCAAGTCTCTCTGAGAGACTGAGGAAGCAGAGAGAGGAAAAAGCAGTCTTGATCTGTCAGTTTGTGTGCAGCTCTCGGCAGTGCCCATCTCTGGATTTTGTTCTCAAGTGCTGAAACGTTTCAGGCTTCTCAGACAGGGAGAGCTGCACTTTTGGAGGCTGTCCAAACCATCCATTAGGCTTCTCTTAGTGAATAAATTGTTCTGGTTGATTCATGGGCATCGCCCTTGTCTCTGAAGGGAGTTAACCAAATGTAACCAGGACTAAAGCAGAGTGCTCCACAAACAACTGGGACCAATTTGATCAATACTGAAATAAACAGCAAGAATTTTATCCCATCTGACATAGAAGATAATTGAGTCCTGAAAAGAAGCTTTGTAGAGGCAGGGAGAACATTTTCATATGTATGTGACCATCCCCAAATGCCTCATTTCACACACAGTCTTCCCTATCATTCTTTGCACCACTTCTTATCCTAATTTTCTCCATCAGCTTGTCAGAGCCACTGTGTGATTGTTGCACATGCTTCCCCCCCTTTCTCTGCACTCATCAGTGGCTGGCAAAATCTCAAAGCTTGGACCAACTGCAAGAATTTCTGCACTTCCTACAGCATCTTTCCATTGCAACTCCACTGCTGCTTTCCTCTGAGCCAGCTCTGAGACAGCAGCACTTCACAGAGCTACATCCCAGCTCTGTGACTCTGAGCTAAAAGGTGAAACCCACTTAAATTCCGCCAGCAGCTGCTGTCTGGCCAGCTTGTTGCAAAGAGATCATCACCAACAGCTCCAGTGACTGGAATTTTAACTTTCATCATCATTATCCTTCTCTGGAGGTACTGAATTGCACCAAGCTCCTGAGCAAGGCCCCCATCAGCCTCTCCTGCTCTTTCTCCTGTCTTGGCCTAGCACAAGATTCCTTCCTGCCTCATGGAACACTATTCAAGACTGTTGACACTTCACTTTGTTTGAAGAGTCCACGACTCAGGATAACAATGCTCCATGAGGAGTTTTCTCAAAGGTGACAGTGATATGACAGTGATATGACATGACCACAGCAGTGGCAGAACAGACATCAATTCTGTCTTTGCTTCTCCCCCCACCCCAACAGCCCAAGCTGCACCTACAGGCCCTCACAGGAGGAGCTACACATGGAAGTGGAGCAGGAGAGATTTAGTCCAAGCACAAGAACCAGCCTTGCCAAAGTATTTATGAGCAGCTACTGAACCCTCAAATGACAGTCTCAAAAGCCAACCTCACCTCACTCAGGCAGAGGTAAATTTTGAGGGCTTCTATTAATGTTATTCAAGGTAAACCTTTTTGCCTCCAGAGTAACCAAATGCATCTCTGGCCTATCATCTGCAACGCAAACACTACCCAAACTCTTCCAGTGCTGACAAATATATTCTTCCATCATTGCTCAATTGCTGTTTGCCTAGTTTAGCTCCATTTATACTATAATAGCATTTAAAGCCAGAGCCAGCCTTCAAAAGCAGATGAATCTGAAATTAACAGAGGCATTTTCACTCTGAGGCCTGGATGAGAGCATAAAATAACTGAACTTTGTTCCTGTGGCTTATTACATCATCCAGCCCCTCTTTGACTGAAAATATTTCTATTCCTCACTCCAGCCCATCTGTTCTTCAGAAAACTCCTTCTCTCTATTTACTTGAAAAACAACTAACTAGAGGCAAAGGCGCTCCCCCACCCCCAGAGGAAAGTATGTTTGTAATTAGGCAAAGAGCACTCCATGTTTATTCCTGCTGGTGCATGTGCATGCAGGCACATGTGTGTGTACATGCCTATTTTTAGCCACACTGTCAAAATCAGCCTAATATTTCACAGCAAAGGAGGTCTTCTTGACCCGAAAAACACATCATTACTTCTAATTAGGAAAAAAAGAAACAGAATTGCCAAAAATATCTCTTTGCAGGGAAGACGTGCTGTGAGATGATGGGACTTTTCCCTGCTGTTGTGTTTTCTTTAGCTTTAATTTGCTCTGGTGTAAATACTGAACTCAGTGAAATCCATCAGCCAGGAGGGAAAGGAAGAAGGGGTTTAGGACACCTCTTTGCGTGGACTGAGAAAGACATTTTGTGTCTTCCTTTCAGATAAAATAGTGCACTTGTCCAATAGAGGTTCACCTCATTCAGCACAGCCTCCCCTGCCTGTGCCGTTATCAGGCTGTCTCTGCTGCTATACCTCTCTTGCCCTGGAAGGAGATCAAGCTGAAGTGGTACAAACACTGGTGCAACCCACATCATCAGTATAAGAATTATTTCTACCGAGACAGTTGGGCACATCTGTAACAAGAGAGGCGCTCTGCTCCTTTTGCCATCTATAATGGGAAAATGAACATTCTCCTTTGTCTTATTCCTTCCTTATTATCATCACTTCTGGGAAAAAACCCTGCTAATTTACCACTTGCTGGGACACTGCCTGCAATGAGGTGGGTCTCCAGGGAGTTTGTGGCCTCAGGACACAACTTTATACACACAACAGCAGGAGCATGGAAAGACATTCATTGCACCATCCCTGGAAACAACACCTGCATACCTGGCAGGCCACTGGGACACAAACACTCTGAAGAAATCCTGCGTGAGTCAGGGCTGAGCTCCTTTCAAACAGTGACTGCAAAACCTCATGGAAAGGGGTGAAATCCCCTCTAACAACCTTGCCAGTGAATTCTCTGAAATGTCTGGTGAGGGGAAATGGATTTGTACTGTTTGACAGACAGAAATCCCTCGGACAAGGCAGCAATTCCCTCTTCTGGCAGAGAAGGGTGGCTGAGCAGACCTCCAGGATGTGCCTCCAAGGTGGTAGGGCCCAACAGGGTGCACAGGCTCAGGCTCAGCCATTCCTTAGGGTCTGATTTATTTCTCCCATGACAGAAGAGAGGCTGTATAAATCTGAACAGCGACACTTGGTCAGGTTTGTCTGTTCAGCCAAGCTAGATAAGAAATTTCACCATAAAGGACATCTCACACACACACTGCACAACAGCCCAAACTAGCAGGATTTCTAGGTAGTATTGGCAAACACAATTCATATTTCATGCTCACTGTGGCCTTGGTATATCTGTTTAAACCCTTAACCTCTACCTAATTTGGTGTCTCATCCACTTAGATCTGTACCTGGACCATAAATAGTTGTATTATAAGGAACTCCACTGATGGAAGTCTACTTTGCTGTTCATGGTGTAGCAAAAATTGTATTTTTCTAGATACAGGGTCTATTCATGTGCATCTGTTTTGTAATTCACACTTGGTTACGTAAAACAGAGAAGTTCAACTACTAAAAAGATTATGGTATACAAGACTATAAACTATAAAAACTCGTGCAGCAAACTACTGAAGACAGTTTTTTTTTAGAAAACAAACAACTAACCAAAAAAAATTTAAAAAAAACCCAAAACCAACCAACCCCACATCAGACAACCTGCTTGAAGTCTGCACTCCTGTTGAGAATGAAATCGGTTCACCATGTCCTGCTTTATCCACAGGGGTACAGAATGCAAGTGCTTTGCCTTTCTTGTCTTACCTCCTTCTGACATTGTCAGAAGATTTAGTTATGCCTGAGAAGTGCATCAGGCAGACAGCAACACTCAGTCCATTTAGCTCCATAAAGCAAAGCAGCCGTGCTTTTGTATTTCAACACAGAATGAAACAGATCTTGCAAAGTGCATTATTTCAGAGATCAGATTTTGAAGGAAGTATTTTTCTGCAATCTGTAAGCATCACAGGTACAGACAACAGCTTTGTTTTTATTTCAGGGCAATTTACTGGTGTAAGAGATGGAAGAACCATGCCTTTAAATTTTTTAACCTCCTGATAGATCCAGTTTTGAGATTATGAAGATTATTTGCATACATAAATTACTGTCCTTTCCTACCAGGAGCAATGTGGTAGTCAAGGAAGGTGTTTTTCTACAGATCCAACTTAGACATACACAATACATTTCGGAGTCCTTATTCTAAAGTCTCTAACCCCTTCCTCACTTGTGGCATTGAAGTACCACAGTGATTTGTCCAATTTGGTTTCTCAGCTCACTGCACCCTGCTTCACACAATGACCCCTTCATGCACAGCACCTCTGTGGATCAATCACGCAGCCCGCACCAGAGTGGGAGGAGGGTATTTTCTTCCTCCTTGTCTGTAGCTTCATCTTTCTTCTTGCTTTGGATAGCATTACTAAACACTGACTGTTTTTCCAAGCTTGGCCCAAACGGGTACAACTGATTTCCTGACATCCTGGCACCCATCCAAACCATCCATTAGCCACCAGTTCACAAACTGATACGTCTTCCAAAAGGCTCATGGGCAACGCTATTGTTTCTAAAAAGAAATTAACTTCAGGTAAATGAAAATAAGATTTACTGCTTGGGGCAGGTTGCATGCAGTAAATAACTCAGGATTTATGAATTGTCATCCATAAGGCTCCATTCACTCACAGCGACAGGGGGCCCTTGCATTGGCCAGTCTGGGCACTCTCATTACATCTCTGCTATTTGTGTGCATCACTCGAGCAGCTCTGGATGTGGATCACATCTCCGTGGGGCTAAGAACCACCCAAGCACCATGGCAGGCCATCACAGTCACATTATCCTGGTAGTGCTGGTTGATACAGCCCTGTGTAGGAACTCGCACCAGCACCTCCTCCTCCCTTTGCCCTGCTCTCCTGCATCAGCAGCATTTGCGAGCCAGGCAGGCAGCTGGGTCTGGGGAAGGGGCTGCTGAGAGACCCTCAGTTCCTTGTCACAAGGTTGAGGTCTTGGCATGCTGTTCACCAAGGGACATCAAGGCCACAGCAGAGCCTGCTCCTGCCAGGCAAGGTATTACCTGCCACTGCTCCCTCCCACTGCCTGCTGTGGGCTCTTCCAGTCCAGGCTTGTTGATATCTGGTAGAAAACACAATACCTGGATTTAGAAACCTGCTCTTACCCCCTCTGGCCGTGGTCCCAGACCCCACAGTCTTCTCAGCAGCATCAATCCTGAGCAGTGAAAGGTCCCTACCATCAGCACAGACAAGGATCTGCAGAGGCTCCTTCCTTTGTTTTCTCTTTCCATGATTACTGAATTCCATCCAACCACACAAACACAGTAATATTGCACTGCCAAACATGGAGTAGATTTCTCACCCCTAGAGCTCATCAGACCCTCACAATTCACCAGTGTTGCATGTCCCAAATACACCTTCAGCAAGGGCTGGTACAGCACACCTCAGGCTTGATGTTAAACCAGAGCCCCAGGGTTTTACTGCTTCAGATTCCTCAGTTTGTCCAACACCTACGATCTTTTAGCAGTTTCACACACCACTTCTAGAAATATATTCTTAATAACACTGTTGCAAAACCACCTCAAGGGACCCAGTGTCATAAGCAACAGAGCCACCATCACTCCTCAAGTGTGCAGCCCATGAAGATGAGCCATCTGCTTCTCTGCACTCTGAGCAGAACTGACCCTGCACAAACTCCCGCCTAGGAGACCTGCTGGTAGCAGAGGGTGAAGGGGAAAACTTAACTTTGCGATTATGGGATTTAACATCACGGTAAAAAAAACCCAAACCTGAGCCCCCATCTGGTTTTCAGTATAAACATTGATTTTCTCTGGCAAAGCGGCATTTTAATATGGGACAGAGATATCCCAATGAAACAAAACCAGTTTATGATTATCCAGTATTGTGCCATACTAAAGACTGTTACCACCAACAGCACAAATAGATCAGGGTTGGTTGTGGCTGGCTTTGTGTCACTTTTCCTTTCTCTTCCTGCGGGCTTCAAACCCAACTTAAACCTTCGGTGAACAACCATTCAAACAAAATCACCACAAGCAAAAGTTCTCCAAGTCAGCAGTGGGAAAAAAGCTTTTACCAAACCACCACAAAATGAAGAATGCAGGAGAGAAGCAGTGCCAGGGCAGCTGGCAGCATCCCTGTGAAAATGGTGATCTTGGATGCAGAGGTAGAGTGAAATCTTCCCCTCAGTTACCAATGCTACAGCACCGAGGACAGAAATGGGGAAACTTCATCAAGGTTCAATTTAGACAAAATTAAAACCCATTAAAAAAAAAATTATTGATTTGAATTCACATTCTCTTCCTGAGGTTGACAAGTTTTAACTAACAGGTTGATTCTGTCACCAGCTTTGCACACAGAGCTATGGAAAATGTCAGAATTTCAATCATGTTTCTGGCTGTTATTTGCAGTAGCTGGTAATTCTTAATAATCCCTCAGAGCCATGCACTCTCTAATTGTAAAAATAGATTCACAATTAATGTGTAATAGAAAATAGGTGATTTCAAATATATTTTAAAGCTGAACTTTAATCTCACAGGAAAATGTCAGAGTTATCCAGAAAGAAAAATGCCTTGTTGAGACAGGTTTTCCATGAATTGCAGCCATGGGAGCACCAATGGACTCAGGGGAAGAGTACTCTTCACAAACCTTGAGGAAAAGGAAGGATTACTGTGAGCAAAGGGTCCATTTTCTTCCATTTTTTTTTTTTTTTTATTTTTAGGATTCATTACCATAGCAATGTGTCAGGCCATCTCTCCAGGTTAATTTTTTTATCCTTTCTCCCGGGAAACATTCCTTGTATCAACAATGGTCAAGGCTATGTCTGCATCTGGCAAGAATTCCCACAGCTTTCAGTGGAGTGACAACATCTGCAAGCAGCAGATCCACTAAGCCCACCTTAAACCTGCTCATAACTTCCTTTGCTGCCTCTTACCTAAAGCCCCTTGGGGCTAGAACTTCTCTTCCTTCAAAGTGGCTCATCCCTTGCAAGTACACTCAACTTTTCAGTGTTTCAGCAAGGAAAATATAGCTGCTGTAGCTGCTCTTTCAGTCCACCCCACTCACACATTCAGTCTGGTATGGAGCCTCCTCCTACACATTTTTGGACACTTATGTGAAGCAAGCAGAAACCCCAAACCTGCTGAGGTGGGAGCAGGTCTGGCACAGGATGTAGTCAAAGAAACCAGAGGATTAACAGCCATTAGGGAACCTCATCCAGGCTTCAAACATAAAACCCAATGCTTCCTGCGTGGCTGAGGAGCACATGCCTGAGGGACAGTGCCCCTTTATGTGCTCCCAGACACGCTGTGTGTGCCTGGCTCTCCTGTGGCCAATGAGCTTCATTCAGCAGGGGCAAAAAATAGACAAAGACAAAATCAAATATCATGACATTTTCTCAATGTTTCTAGTCAAACAGAAAATTAAACAGGCTCAGTTTTATTGCCAGAATGTTAATTTATTCACGGCTTTGGGGAAAGCAGACTCACACACACACATAAGGTCAGGTTTAATGTTGTTATTAGCTGCCCCTTCCTTCCTCCCAGAAATGCTCACAGAGCTACTTCCCAATCAAAGGGGAATATTTAACTTGGGGAAGATGTGGGTGAAGAGCTGGAAATTTATACAAAGGAGGAAAGCAAGGACAGTTCAAGTCACTTGGTGGCAGACAGGCTGAGGGAGTTCTGTTTACCCCAAAATGATCTCCCCCTCTGCCCATGGGAGACTTCTGCTGCAACAGGGTTGTGGATGCACTGTACTGGGGGAGGTTGGGTTGGTTTGATTATGATGCAGTGACACTAAAACCTATTATTCTGTGACCATGAAATATGGACTGGGAGAGTTTACCTTCTTCAAATACCAAAGGCTGAATTAAGAAACAAAAAACTGATACTGAATCAAAGTTCTGATATAACAAGTTAAAGGAGTAGACATATTCCTGTATCATGGTCAGTCTGTATCCCATACACTCTCTGAGCTGCAGACTGAAACCCCTGTTTCCATGCAATGCAGAACACAGCTGGCAATGTAGAACTAGCACTGGATGCTCTGGCACAGATATCATATCCTCATGCATAGAGGATAGCTGGGCCAGGCGCAGAAAGGAGGGGAATTTGGGAAAAGTGCCAAGTCATCCATCTCCACAGGCACCAAACACCAGCTGCAGCTGTGAAAATGGATCCCCAAACCCACCAGCATCGTTAGAGGAAGAGGGAACCTCCTCCCTTGAAATCACACTGCACAGAGCCTGTGACCACAGTGTCACCAGCTCACTGCGGACAACAGCTGGTGTGCAGGTTTCCACAGAGCTGTGGTATTTCTGAAGTGATTCTGGACCATCTTTCCAAGATCTCTGGCAACAGAAGGAGCTGAAGAGGAAAAATGGGCTGACTGCAGATGAAATGTGAACCTGGCGCTTGCTGGAATGGGCGCTCATTACATTCAAAGGCTCACAAGAGAATTGAATGCTGTAATGATTTTTTACAAGTTTCAGTGAACAGATGCATTGTGAACCCCCCACAAAATCCCTCTTCTGAATTCATATTTACCAGCCCTTTGGAAGTGTCTTTTTCTTGGAAGATCAAACACCCTTAGTCCTTCCAACTAATTAAATGGATTTCCCAGGGAATAAATTGCAGTTGTCACCTAATCAGATGGTGCATTTTAATATGATGTTGACTTTCTAGTGCTGAAGTATCTGAATTCCATAGTGTTTTGGTTAGACTGTGTACGCTGCTTATGACTCAAGTCTAGTTTGTTAATAAGGAAGTTAATAGCTCACTGGAAATATGTATGCCACCAATTCAAGCTCCCATTTCAGGTTTCCTTGCTTCTTCCTTCATATTCTTACTAGGGTCTCACTGTTTTCCNTTTTTGAAAGCACTGAGAACTTAGCACATCACAACAACATTCCTTGTGTCTTCTTGGATACTGTTTGTGGTCATATCAAGAAGCTCAGTGTCCCTTAGCTCTGACTCAAGCCCTCTCCAAAATTAGGTGTAAATTCTGGGTAAAAGTTCCATCAACATGCCTAACAGCTCATGTTTACAGAACAGCAGCGCCAGAAAAAAAAGTCCAAATACAGTCAGCAAAGACACAACAATGATTTCTGAAGTCATTCACTGGAAAGGACTTAAGCTGTCCCGATGTATCCCAAAGCCATCAGCAGTGCCAGCCCTTTGTCCTTACTGCAGGTGATGGAAAATGCGACTCAAGTCAAACCAGGTGGAGAAACTGATGCACTTAGTGAAAGAATGTTCGTTTACTTTTTAAAACCAGGAATGGGCTGATCCAGAAATTCAGTTTTTAGTCATTTTAGTAGCAATTGGGACCAAGTGCAGAAGATAACCCTGGGAAAGATGACAGTATGGACTAAAACAAACTGAGCCTTTTGGGATGGTGAGCTTCTTGGGAGCAATATCTCATATTCTTCCCTGATGTAACTATGAAGCAACTCCATCTGGTAACTAATATCCCTTACACTAGTGAAATACTTATGCCCCAATATCCTCTGTTACCAAGCCCTGAGCTGCACCTGGTCACATTGCATTTGTTCCCCAGAGAAGCTTAGGGGGATGCAGTTCCTTGCCAGGAGCTTTTCAGAGTATCAAAAACCATGTGCCAGCTTCTTACTCATAGTCAGTGTCACAATATGAAAACATTACCAAAGTGTTGTGGTGCAAGCCATTAACACATTGAAGTCACTAAAGATGACACTTGCACTTCTGCTCTAGGTACCAGCTGCGCAGAGGATTACTCCCAGTGTAAGCAGGAACACATTTGAGGAGGAGCCAGGATTTCCAGGGCTCTTGTGAAGAACCCTCCTTATGCACATAAAAATTCAGGCCAGTTATGTGGGCTCAGAAGTGAACTTTGAGCAAAGGAGTTTGAGGGCACACTCAAAGGATAGGAAACCCCACTAGAAGAACTCTGCTGAAGTTGCAAAGGCCATGGAATAGGGCATGAAAGACACTAAAATGTTTGCATGACCAAAAGGTCAATCACACAAAGTATATGCCTTCAGTAAACTATTTAGAAGTAGATTTTTTGAAGGAGCAAGCAAATTGTCTCTCTCTTCTCCTTACATGTCTTTTCCTCCAAACCAATGTGAACACAGCATGACCAAACTTTCTAGCTCTCTGACAAAGAGCAATGGTGGGTCAGCAGGGACACAAGCAGAACACTTAAGTCCCTTTGCTACAGAAAATCAGGCTAGTAAATTGTTCTCAAATTGGACAAACTTGGTGTGGTTTGTTTGGGGTTTTTTTAGGTTAAGTGGGGTTAATGTTTGGATAAGAAGCACATTCCAGTGTGATTTCACCACTGAAATGCAGCCATCTCTGGGGTGGAGTCTTGCAGCTGCTGGTGGTGCACATGTATTTTGCTCATACAATGCATCCAAAGTACAACTGAGGATACATCACCCTTGGGGTAGGATGCTGACTTGAGCATTCTTGGTCTTACTGGGTGTGCCAAGGAAAGTAAAGGACTTTTACTTTCCCTGAGAAAGACGGTGTGGTTCAGCTGTATTTTTCAGCTGTATTGATTGCAAGGAGGAAAGCAAAGACATCTCTCTTGTCAGAAAGGCAGAAGGCTGATGGTGGCAGCACAGAGGGACATCTCTCTGTAGCACCAACCTGTCCTCCCACTCCTGGCCAACACCTCCTCCCCAAGGACCATGCAGCACCACCTTGCTGGCTGCCTGCCTGAGAGACCCTGAGTGCAGATCAGGAAGCTCTGAGGAACACCAACATGTGCTGGTATTCACCTGGCAGTCAAGAGTGGCACCTCATCCCTTCACACCCCCCAGCTGATAACTGAGCAGCCTAGAGCTGTGCAGGGCTATCAAACACACAGAGCAAGATTCCACCTATCAATTGCTCACACTTTTCACCCCACCTCCCCTCTCCTCATGCCTTGTCAGCTCGCTTCACCCTTCCTCAGAGCAGGCTGAAGCCACTTCATATCCTGCTGGCTTTATTCCAGCTGTCTTGACACAACACAGTTTCTCCAATTCCTAATCATGCATTTCCTGACATGATCCCCACTGGAAAACCCAAGTTCTGATAACATTTGATGACCTTTCCTTTATTATTTCCCATGGCGCTCTTTGGTCCCCAATAGGTTTTAAAACTGAGATTTGCCTTCCTGGAAAGCCAGACACTGGGGGTGAATGACTCAAGACCTTGGCATGAGGCTTCAGCAGCCCAGGACACAAAAGCAGTACCTCCTCCCTCACACAGTGGATCCAACAGTAGGAAGTATTATTTTGCAGGGCTGTGCTCCGTGATTTCCTAGAAAAGCAACAAAAATGCCACATGTGTTTGTGTTTCCATGTGAATTCAGCACAAGGAAATCCACACTGGCCACATGTGGTTTAGAAATTGTAGGTGTTGTGAGCCTCGTTTCTGCATAATGTCTTGCCCTTGGTATGCAGTAAACATTCCACATCTTTAGGGGAAACTCCCACATAGGCAGAGGAAGGAGGGGCTTTAAAACCCCAGATCCAAACTTCAGCACAAAGGCACGAGCGGACAATAAATTTTCCATTTGCAAAGGAAGCGTCCAATTTCACCCGCTGATTTTGATACGCTGCTTTAACGAGGAGATTGTGCAAGAGCAACCACAGAGGGACCAAAAAAACCCTGCCTGGCCACATTTAAACTCTGAAGAGAGAAAGATCCCTGCTGACAACCGCCAGGTCACTCTGCAGAAGTCGATGGGGCCAGATTTCTACCCAGCTTTGCAGCTCACAATCAGAGCCTTGTTGAGAAAGAAAATTCAGCTCGTATCTCACTACCAAAAAAGACAATATAGTAGAGCACTCAGCTTGGAGCAATTGCTAAATCATATCCTCCATGTCAGAAGAAACTTGACTCTGGATAAATGCAGACTACTGATTCTGGGATAAATGTCTGCCTGTCACATGGGACCATAAGTGTGTCTTTGTCCCTCTGACAAAAGGATGTATGTCACGACGTTGTTTTATTTTTTCCCCACTTTATGTTTTAAGAAAATATATTATAAAAAATAATAATGATAATAAAATCTGATTCTAAATGTAGAATAATTCAATCTGAAAGACAAAGAACATGAAAAGTATTTATACTGAAGAAAGAATGTGTCTACTAAATCAAACCAAATGTTCCCTTAGATTTTTCTGCGGGAGAAAAACCTCAGATTTTGATTCAAGTATGAATTGAGATTGAAAATCTAAGATTCATAGAATCATTATGGTTGGAAAAGAGCCCCAAGACCATTGAGCCACCATTCAACACACCTATGAAGGAGAAGTTGTGTGGGGAAACATTGTTTGAGGAATGATTAAAAAAAAAAAAAAAAGCTATGAGGTCATTTTTATTGATTCCAGGTTGAACTTTGTAGATTAATTATGGAGGAAAAAATAGATACTGACAGCTCAATGTTGACTTTTAAGCTGGTTATTAGAACAAAGCAGGCCAAGCGTGATCTTTAGAGGAAATAGCTTCAGATAGGGTGCTGGTGTTATGTTTCTTAGGTAACTGGACTCTGGCCAAACCATCTGGCTCTTCTGCAGTTCATTCTAACAAAGAGGACTTCACAAAGCCTGGAAGAAAATCCTGTGCACAAGAAATGTAAGAAACATGCTCAGAAATGTGCCATTCAAGAAGATATTTGATACATTTCAGAAGGATCTAGAGGAAAGAAGGTACAAAAATTAAAAACAAAACCTGAAAAAAGAGCTTGTACCTGCGAAAAAAGCAGTACAGTACGTGCATTGTGGGGTTTTGTATTATTTGATCCTGTGTAGGAAACAAGCATCTTACTATTGAAAGAGAAAGCCTCTTTCTCCTGGGGCAGAAGACAGCAGCAATCTCAGGGTCACAGTTCCCTAAACAGACCTTGCATCAGGAAGCCTCAGAACGTAGCTTGCCTGCCTTCTTTCCACCAAAACTCAGGGAGAGCCACCTAAACCTGAACACAATGATGGTTTCCTCTGATGTAGACAACCAAGTAAAACAGCCCCAACCTAAATCACAGCCTACTCATCTCAAGCCTCTCAGCACTAGGGTGAAACACAGGTCTTCCTCAAAGTCCCCTGAATCCACTGCCTTTCATCTTGGTAGCTGAAGCAGATTTGGATTCACAGGATTGTACCTCATGGAGAACAAGAATATAACTGTGTCCTCATCTCTCATTTGGAGCAGCATCAGCACACGCAGACTCCAAGTCTTATACGACAAACCTGTGTTGAGCTGACAACCACAGAAAATCTGGCAGGGAAAAAGGGGTAATTAGGACTCTCAGCAGATGCTGCTAATCTGCTCTCCAAGGCAGATGGGAGCTTATTGACAAATTCCTTGAGTTCATTTGGGTGTCAGAGGAGTTACTCCAAATTTCAGGCCAGCCAAGAGTTCTGACATGTCCTGCACAGTGAACTTAGCTGTGTCCCTCCTCTTCATCAGCCAGGCATAGGATAAAACAAGAACAGGACACAGCAGAGTGAGACTGGCCTTTGCCAGCTCTGGGACATCCTGTGACATCTCATTTCTCTGTCAAGGCTCATCTGTTTTCATTCAGGTTCCTATCTGCACTGCATTTGTGACAGATGTCCCCATGCAGACAACAACCCTGGCTCATTGAAGTGACCCCTAAGAGTTCTTGTGCAAGATGAGAGGGTCTGCTCCACACAGGACAGGCAATAGCTGGCCAGACAAGGTCTGATTTTTCCAAGGGAGCCATAGGTTTGTCCTGCAGATGAAGGAATAGAGCCTCTCTGGGCCACAGTCAGAAGGGTTAGAGATCTCCCAGCTCTGAGCTGTGTATATGTGTATGCAAATTTAAATGATTATAACAATTTAAACAAATATTAAGTATGAAATAGTACCTTTTGTGCATGATAGTTATTTCTTTGAGCTTTTGGTTTTCATTGTCCCAGGAATCTTTTATTGAACTGTGATCTTGGAGTGTCAAGCCAATGGTCCAAGTTAAGCAAACAGCTCTGACCCCATCATCAAGCTTCCCTTTGGTTTTTCTGCTCTTCCAGGCTCCCAGCAACGTCAGGCAACACTCTGCTCCCAGCTCCTCAGGCAGTTTGACAGATGGTCCTGCCAGCATCCAGCACCCTCTGCACAAGCAGGGATGGCAAACTGCTGAAACCAAAGGAACGTGAGATTGACAGAGCTCATCATCAGAGTTAAAACCAAGGAGCCTTTATCCATGAGGCTGTGCTCCTCCAGAGCCTCGAGCAGCTCCCTACCAGCACTGCCCAGGCAGGGCCACACCAGCACAAACACACGCCTCTCCTCTTTCCCACGTCCCTGCTCCTCAGTTGGTTGATTCTAGTCTCAGCAAAGCCTTTGCCGCTCACTTTCATCAATGACACTGCAAGGATCTGCAATGAACTGAATTTCTTCCACCTCACCTGGAGTGAGGGTCAAAATCCAAAGGCAAAACTTTTTGCCTTGCCCAGAAGCGTTTTCTCTGCATGAATGGTTGTAGTGGTTATCACATTTGCCGAATTTGTTTTGTGAAATGTAGTGTGGGGATCTATTTTTTTGCTATGGAATAGGATTAGAACAAAGGCAAAGCAGGCTCAACCTAAAAATAGAAGCAGTTAAATTTATTAATATACACTAAAGGGCAAACAAAAAAAAAACCAACCATGAAACCCTTTTAAAGACATCCCCTCCTCCTTAGCAACAATCTACTTTTCTACGAAACAATGTAAAGAGACAGAACATCAGAACTCTTAAGCCAGTAGCACTTATAAAAATAGTCTTTCATTCAGTCTTTTGAGAGAGAC
>WBMY01006407.1:0-55191 GCA_013397315.1 Donacobius atricapilla | reverse complement strand
CCGCACAGACAGCCGCCTGCACAGGGGTGTGGAGCCGGGGCGAGCCCCGCGCTTCGCCTCCCCCCTCTCTGCAGCATCTGCCGGGCTCAGAGACCCGGCCCGGCCCGGCTCCCGCAGGGCCAGCCTCGGTACGGCCACCCCAGCCCGACTCCCGGGGCTGGCGGGGCCCTGGGCCTGAGCCCCCTGGTCCGGCCACGACATTACCTCATGACCGGGTCCGTCGAAAGGGGCGAGATGTCCCAAGATTCCTGTATTTAAGCTGTGTGTCCCCAGGGGTGTACACTTTTTACCTGATTGGCCAAGTTGGCTGTCAGTTCCAAAGCAGATCACCGATTGGTCTCAAAGGTGCTGGCAGTAAATGCATTAACTTTTCATTTTGCACTTTTTCAGCCTTGACTGCCCTAAAACGACTTTTCCCCTCAAGCGAAAAGGTGTATAAACATCAAAAATCTTTGGTCTTGGTATAAATGGCAGATGTGGAGGGAACCATTCTAAAGGGTGCCAAAAGGAGCTGATCCCCTCTCTCATGTTCCCCCCATTTTTCCTCTTTGCCACAGCTCTGGTGCTCAGCAGAGCCTGCACTGAACCACCTCCCTGCATACAGCAGACCTGCTTCTGGCAGGTTATCAGGGTGCACCTTCCCAGCACAATGCCTGCCAAGCACCAGGACCTGTGCCAGGGAGGAGATGAGAAGACACAGCTGGGAGCAGGGAGAGGATATAACAGTTCACTACTGCCAGGATGAGGAAATCAGCTGTGGCATCTAAAATTCACCCTCATGACTCTGACTACCAAGGTGTGACTGAAATAGAGAAGACAGTGAACAGAGTTGGAACCCATGCACCTCCTGACTACAGCAATTTCCCCTTGAAGCCTCACTTTTCTCACCCTGACCAAATTTTTCTGCAAAACTTCATTTCATATTTTCCATCCTATCTCTCCTCCTTCCGATATGACTGCAAAAATTTCAAAAACATCCAAGAAATGAATTTGCCTGATTTCTAATGGGAAAAAAAGTATCAAAAGCCCCTTTAACTGCATCACCGTAACAGCCCATATATGCAGCCTGCCATAAAGAAATAACAGCTATTTACTGAGTGATAAAAAGATCAGTCTAATGCTATAAATACTTCCAAACATTGTTGAAATATTAACTAATCCACTCTCACAGCAGCTCCTTGTGGCAAATAAAGATCATTCTTTCTGTGTGGAAGGGGGTTTAGTGCAGAGATTTCTCTATATGTGCAGCA
This sequence comes from Donacobius atricapilla, assembly GCA_013397315.1. NCBI lineage: Eukaryota > Metazoa > Chordata > Aves > Passeriformes > Mimidae > Donacobius > Donacobius atricapilla. The sequence goes on along the minus strand of WBMY01006407.1, from coordinate 53,941 downwards.
GCATCTCGTGGAACTGGCTGTGAAACTGTCAGTGCTGTCAGTGACCCCCTTCAGGGATGGACCAGGTTGTGGTGTGAGGGCTGATAGAAACACAAATCTCAGCTGGATACTCTTTAAGAGGAGGATGGGGACCCTCTTACACACCTGTGGATAGTTACCTTCCACTGAGAGGAAACTTCTACTTAACCACAGTCAATTGTTCTGAAATAAGCATAATTTTCTTCTTCACTGGATGGCTCTAATTAAAAGATGAGAGAGACCAACAACAGAAAACAGGCTCCTGAACTCAGGCAAAATATAGGATACAGTAGCTGATGGCAAAAAATTGCTTTCCACAGACATTTCAGACCTTCAATTATTTTTGTCTATGATGGTTCAACCACCCTGAAACCACTGTAGTGAAAAGGGTAGGTATAAATACCAGTGTAATGCATCTTTATTAATATATCCTTAGATTTTAGAAAACAACTACCTATAGAAACAGCATACTCTGTATCTGGAAAGACAGAAAAAAATGTTATGTAACTGTTCCACCCAACCAAATATTTTATATATCTGAAAAAATACATAAAGCTCAAAGAGGGCAAAGCATCCTACCACTGTAAATCAACTGGGATCAGTTTCTCTCTTTCCAGCTGGCTATCACACATGACCCTGAATTAGTTCAGTTGGTCAGAGCATGGTGCTGATAATCTACTAAGGTGGGTTTGATCCCTCTATGGGCCTTTCACATAGGAGTTGGGCTTGACAATCCTTGTAGGTGCCTTCAAATTCAGAATTTTCTGTGAAATCTGAGTTCCATGAAATCTCCTGGGCATCCTGGTATCCAAGGGCAGCCGCCTCTTGGCTGTGAAGCAAAACCTGCCACACATACATCAGCAAACTGTCCTGCTCCCTTCTTGGGGGCTCCCCAAAGCCTCTGCTGTGGAGGGCTTGCTCAAGGCAAGAAAGGGAAAAGTGGTGGGAAAGGGGATGAGAAAGCAGTGAAGGAAGCTGTCTGTTAGCAATATCTCCTGTGGCTGTAGGCAGGCAAAGGACCACTCTGGGCCTTCTGTTTGACCTCAGGAATGGGAATGCACAGACCTGGAAAGCTCTCTCCAGACCATCTCAGATACCCCAGTGATTCACCCCGTTCTCTGCAAATGAGCCGTGGTGTGTGGCGAGGGGCCTGCCCACATGCTGAGGGAAGCTGGGGCTGTCAGCATCTCCAAATCCTGCATAGGAGAGGCTGCAAACTGAGCAAGAGCCCAGCAAACAGAGCCAGGCTGGAAGGGGCTTGGGGCTGGTGGATACCTGTGGACACCTGGCCTGCAGGGGTGTCTGCTCCTGCCAGCCATGAGAAGGAAGCACAAGGAAAACACATCAGGAAAAACTGCATGAGAAGTAAAATCAGGCTTGGGGACAGCCCCATGTAGGGTTTACCCTTGCGTGACTGAATAAGACAACTTAATTTTCAAACACAATGGTAGAGGTGAACACTTCTGGGTCACTCAGTCCCTCCTGGGGCTGCTCCCTGCCAGGACATAGCCACCAGCCGTCTGGCAGCAGGACACGGCACAGTTTCACTTTTGCTCCCTATTAATAAAGCAGAAAGGGACCAGCTTCTCTCCCTGGCAGAGATTTGGATTAACCACACTGTGTTTGTGTTGGGCATCCCAGGATTAAGGGTGGCAAACATGGCTGTGCTGTGCAGCCCAGGATGAATGTCTACCCACACATGTCACCTCTCTAACGCTTCTCATTTTAGACCCAAACATCCTTGGGTGTCTCCTAAGCTGCCACTATCTCCATTTCCTTGTGGGAATTACAGAGTGGAGGTACAACCAACACAGAGCTGAGGTTGTACTTAATGTTTCTCCCACACAGGGTAGAGGAGATTCCCACTGCTGGGAACATCTGTTATTTTGGAGCAGTTACAAGAATGTCTCTAATCCTTTCTGCACTGGTCACATCAGAAGGCAAAGGCAGGAGTTATGCAGAGAGAGCAAGGCTGGGTGGGCAGCACCTTGTCAGTATAGCCGGGAAGACACTTCTCCTTTTTGCTCTTCTCTCTCAAAAATGGAAATTTGGTGCTAATCCCAGCTGAGTAGCACCAAAATCCTGGAGAGAGCCACCTGCCACACTCCAGCAGGAGCGAGTGACATCACTGGGACGGGCTCAGCTGCATGGGACAGAGGCAGGAGGAGGCCAGTGCAGCTCTGGGTGTTCTCTCAGTTTACCCAGTTGTTCCAGTGAGTACAGAGCAGTGGAGAAACCATCTCTGAGTGGACACAGGAACCTGGCCTGCCTTTGTCCAGGTCAGGGAACTGTCCCCACAACCTGCTGGGGACCTGCCAGCAAGAACAGATATGCAAAGAAATCTCCTATTTTAAAGAAACCCATAGTTCAACAAACGCACTGAAATATTTTTGTTAAACACTGTGTGGGGAAAAAAAAAAAAAGCTTTGAAATTCCTATTTTGACATTTTTAAAGTAACAAGTCACGAGGAATACTCTGGGGTATTTATAAGAATCTTTGTTTAAATACAGGTTATAAACAGAGTTAAGGTTTTTATTTGAAGTGAGAATGGGGGATGGGATCTGCAAGTTCTTGTTTTGTTGTGTGGGGTTTTGAGGTGAGAAATTTTGAGTTTGTATCCAGGTTCAGGAAAAAGAAAGAGAGGAAGAAAAGACACTTAACTCTCAATTTTTTTTCCACAGACCAAAGCCACTACCCCTGAGCATCTCTACTCACCACCTCCCTTGCTTACATTTCCCCATCAAAACCATCATGTATCAAGCAAGGTTACATCCACAGTCATCTAATTAAGGTTACAGAGGCCTGGGCTTAAGGAGAGAAAGAAAATAACCACATGAAAAGTTGCAAGTAGTGAAACCCAGCGGGAACAGTCTGGAAAATTCAGCCTCACCCCGGCCAAGAGCTTTCCCCCTGTAAAATATTTCTGGAGCAGCCAAGTCAGCAAACAGCATACAGAGCTGATGTGCTCCATATGACAGAAACCTGCGAGGAGAAATCCCTCCCAGCCCCTGCAGCGACACAGGAGCTGGGAAGAGGGGCAGTTTTTGGTCCTGCCACTGGCTGTAGTCAGACCAGTTTCTGGTCCTGTCATTGCCCACTCTGCTGAGAGGAGATGCTGGTTTACTGCACCACACGGGGCTAGGAGAGCTAGACTGAATCTGTGGCACCACACAGGGACAATGGCCACCGGCCACCGGGGATGACAGGGTCACCACAGCATACCCAGGGAGGCTCACCAACCGTTGGTCTGCCTCCGGCTTTGTTTTCATGCAAAATACCTCCCCACAGAGCCCACCACAACTTGCCTGGTGGATTTTGGATAATGTTGGTCTAAAAGGAACATTGTAGTGGAAACAGAGGCAAGAAATCAGGTATCTGTTTGGGGGATGGGGTAACAGGACTAACACAGGACTCCAGGCAGGTACATCTGCTCCAAACACAACCAGAGCCACCAGCCTCACACCAGGGTGTTCTGAAATCAAAGCCCATCTGTCTGCAGAAGGTACTGTGTTGTCTGGGAGGAGCTGAACTCCAGAGCTCAGTAATGCTCCTGGGGGATAGCTGAGGGATGCAGCTTTGGCACTTGTCACTTCCATGTGGCAATTATAAATCCAGTAGGTTGGATTTACATATACCAGCTGCTTCTCAGGAGGTGAAGGGGTGGGATCTTGTCAGGATTATCAGGTGAAAACTTGGATTTAGGTCAAGAGGAACAAGTGAGCATTGAGCTGTGCTGCCTCCAGCCCAGGAGCAGTTTCAGCCAGGCCCCCAAAAGCAGCAGGAAGTGCCGAAGTCCAGCCCAGTGGAGAGCGCAAACATTTCAGTAAAGCAATCCCAGGAATTGAGGCAATAGGCTGGTATTAGAGCAGGGCAGGAAACAATGTTATCATCTAAGGAGAATGTGGTATTTTGCAATGTTTTCTTGTCTAGTAAGAGTTTTTGGCAAACCAAGTTTTAAAAAAATAAAACCCCTCAAGATATTATTTTAAGCGTTCAATCCGTAAAGGCCTCTCTCCCTAGTTTGCTCTTAAATTTAAAGGACAGAAGATCAATTTTAACTCATAATTGATCAGATTTCTCAGTGTTAAACAATACAAACTAAAAAGACAAACCAGTCCTGACTCCCACAAGCATCTCCCTACCCAGTGCTCATGGTATCACCTGCATCCTTTAGTATCTGGCTCTTGCTGGCCATGGACATACTTCTGCACCCACCTAGGGGCAGAGTCCCTCCTTCCCTCACCCTGCTCAGGCAAGGGAATAACCAATTAGAAAACAAGCAGGAACCCATGGGCTTTCTGCTAAAACTAAGCCAAGCAAGCAAGATCTGTAGTGCAGCTGGAAATTAGTGCATGGTTGTACATCTGCAGATTTACTGTTGCACCCTAATCCAGAGGCCCCCAGCTATTGTGATTTAAGTGCCCATGGGACCAGCCAAGGAATGTAATAAATGCATGGACAAAAAAAAAAACCCCGAAATACAGTATCTGGAACAGAATGGCCTCATAATAAAAGCTGAAACAAAGGTGTTGAGTTTTTCCCCCTACATACAGCAGAACCCTCAGCTCCCCACCTCTGTTCCAGGAATTAAAACACGGAGCTATGCCAACACCTTTGCACACAAGGGGCAGTGATACCCTCTACACCAATTCAAACTTTTCTCAGGCATAAACTCCAGGGCCTGGTGATGCAAGACCCTCACAGCATTGTTAACTCCATCATTTCAGGGACAGAGCACCTATTTCCCTGGGTTGGAACGGGCAAAACAACAAGGAGTGAACAATGGAGAAATTCTGGTTTCACAGTGGAGAGGGGTTTATACCTCAGCTAGCAGGAGGGGCCAAAGCAGGGGACAGTGCTGGGAGATCCATCAGGGCCAAGGTGTGGGCTGACCCTCGTGCAGCAACCAGAGATGACTGTGACAGAATTGCCATGGCCAGGTGGAGCAGGGACAGCAGCTCTGAGGAGGCAAGTGAGGGTGACAGGACCAAGGCAGGGGGTCAGGAAAGAAGTAATTCTGATCAGTGAGACCAGATAACTCAAGGAAAGCATTTTCAAGAGACCCACTCACAAACACCCTTTCTTAAGGGGAGAGAAAGAAAAAGATCCCAGTTTAATCCTATGCAGCAATAAAGCCCTCAGTGACTTGCTAAGCCATTTGTGCAGACAGCCAGACTGACACAACAGCAGGGACAGCCTGAAATCAAGGAGGGCTCTCACTGTCCAGGGAACCGACTCTGCACGCAGCCCATACTCATGCTCTCCATTCAAGCCCCAGGGCTTGGGCTCTTATCACAGTGACTTCTCTAGAAAGAAAACAAATTTCTCCGTTTCACAGCCACAGAGACAAAACTCAAACCCATTCACCCTAAAGGTTAGTCACAGTAAGAAAATTAGATTAAAAGCTGTTGGCTGCTGAGGGCCCCAACCCAAGGCTGCTGGGTCCCTGTGAGCTGTAGCAGTTGGAACAGAAATAGGAAAGTACATTGACCCCAAAAATGCATTTACTCTTTCTCGCACATAGACCAGAACCTGCAAAATGAGCACAAAGCTGCAAAATGGCTGTTCTTATCTCACTCCTGCTCCAGCAGACCTACAAACAGGCAGAAAGACTCAGTGGGACCAGAATGGGAAAGGGTACAGGTGCTTCAAAAGCGATGAAAACCTGCTGCAGCAAAAATCCAGCCGTCACCAAAGCACAGTGCTGCAGCGGTCTGCTGACATTCCCTCCACAATCCATGCTGCCAGGGTAGCCTTTTCCAAACGAGATTTCCACCCTATTCATTTAGATAATACAGCCTGTACCCTTGGGGAGAAGGAGGAAAATGAAAAAACGCAGGAAGATCAAAGCTCTGCAAGTTCATAATGTTTTATTAGTTCCTTCCATCTGTCACGCACCAATGACTGCTCGGGAAATAAGCCCCCTCTTGAGAACTGCTACCTTTTCCTTGCCGGCTCCGGCTCAGGAGCAGCCGCTATTGTGCTCCTTTATTGGTATTTGTTCCGTCTGAACGAGCTCCGGCTCCTCATTCACAAACCAGCCTCTGCTCCTTGAATCAGAGGGCGAGGGAGGGGGAGGGATGGAGGAGGATCTTGCTGCGTCTCTGTTATCTCTTTCACGTTCTGCTCGGTGCCTTCTGCATCAATGGAGACCTCGGGAACCTTCGGGCTTTGTTCTCTCCTGCGTGCGGGGGCTCTTCCTGCTAAAATAGCAGGTAGCAGCAGTAACCCTGAGCAGACACAATCATACAAATCCATCTGCCAGGGCGAGGGAAAGATGCAACATGCTGCTTTTGGAGAAAGAAAAGCGCTTTGGGGGAGTAGAGAAGGGGAGGAAAAAGAGCCAGATTTCCTGAATACCTCTGAATAAGGCGGTTCAGAAGGAGAGTTTTATAATGGAGAAAACCACCTTGGTTTGCTATTATCAGGATGCAAATGGAGGAATTTGAAAAGTTGATTGCAGTGGATAAACTCCATGAGATGCTGTGCCGTGGAAATGGAAAGGCTCCCACCCATCCATGGCTCCTCCTACCCCAAAGGCACTGAAAGCAAGCATTGTCCTGCTTCCTCCAGAGCTGGGAGGCTCTTTCACAAATGTATGATGGGGACAGACCTCGGTCGCCCTGACGTTCACCATCAATTAATGATGCCCTATGTGGAAGCACCTTAAAATGTTCAAGCTCCCGAATCCCACTCAATGGAATCAACCATTCAAAATTGCCTTCAACTCCTGGTTTTAGGAGGGTTTGACCTTGTTTCACTGAAATCAAGCTCCTTGACTAAACACAGGCTCAAGCAAATCGAGAAGCTTTTGCATGGAATCCCTTAGGACAGCAGACCCAAGCAGGGCAGTGTGCCCTGGGCACACATCCCACAGTTACAAGGGTGGGTGCAGACACGTGTTCCTGTCTCTGTTCTTCATCCATGGCTCTTTAGAGAGCTGCGGCTCCTGGGTGAATGATAACCCTGCTCTGTTCTTCAGCAGGACTTTTAGTTAATGCAGTGCTGGTGACTGCATGGATGATGCCCGCTGTGCTCAGCACCATGCTGGGTAACGGCTGACTCGGAGAAGGAAATTGCTCCTGCTCCTTCGCCCTGGAGAAAGATGCCTGCATGCATCAGCTGCTGCTTTCCTCTGACCCATGACTCCCTCTTACCCTGCTCCATCTGTCTCTGTAATTCAGGGCTTGCATTTCATCCAGCCTGGCATTGCCTTTGCCAGCCACTGCAGATGTTCAGATGTGGATATTTGGCTGGTGTGAGTTTCTCAAAGGCAGAGCAGGTGGAGTTGCTGCCCCTGCCATTTCCAGACCTCTTTCTCTGGGGCCTCAGAAACATCTTCTCCTGGTCCTGCGGTGAGCCAAGAGCACATGGAACTTACAAAAGGCCTTAAGGTCATATCACCTGCTTCACAAATTCTTGTTCACAGTGCCCTGGGCCCAGGTTGCACATGGCAGAACAGAACTCCTTTTTGTTCAAGGGCTCATGCACAGAACCAGAGCAGCTGTGTAACCTCTTTGTTCTGCCTCTGTTCCGTGAGATATAACAAGCTGGAATTAGTGCACACAATCTTCACCTCCAAAACAAAAGGGAAGACCTAGTAATGGACTATGGGAAAGACAAATATTTTCTTTTTTGATCACAAGGGTATGTTTCTCCTTATTTAATAGGGCACTAAACCCAAAGTATATCCCTGGATGTGTTTCCTTTCTTGGAGGGTATTTCACTCAGACTAGTACCACCTGAGCATTCCTAAGGGGATATTGTTAGGATTAGGACCCCTGCCACTCTTCCCTCCTGATACCTTAACATCTGTATAGAAAGAAGCTATTCAATTTCCTTGCACCAAAGGCCATGGAAGTCAAACAATTAAAGCAAAGGAGGATTTTGAAATCAGCACTTCACTGAAGTCTCTCTTCCCTAAAGCTTTGCCACTCTCACTCAGTGATCTCAGGGATCAGCATATGTGGATTTTGAGGCGCATCCCTTCCTTCAGCAGAAAACAAGCAGGCAGACTCCAGCGAGCATTATGTGTGTCCTGCAGATCTCAGAGCAACATTTTGAGCCGTAAAGCTATTCATAAAAAGACTTTTAAGTGTTCTCCGGCCTACAGTGCCCCAACTGCAGTCTGGTCTCGGAAGAATAGCTGGCTGGCCTAAACATCAGAGTGGATTATTGTCCTGAGGGGTGAAGTTGGAGATGAAGCTGCTGCGCGTCATTAAGCAAACAGATGGGGAGACAGCCCCGGAGGCTCTGACAGAGCCTGGTACTTTCTGGCTCTGAGTGCATTTGTTCCAGGGGCAGGAGTGGCTCCAAAGCCACTCTGTGAAAGGAGGAGATACAGCTATGGACTGCAGCCGCAGAGACTTGAGCTCACTGATGACAGAAAACAGAGGTGAGGAGACAGAGGCCTTTTCCTTCATGAGAAGCAAGCAGGTCACAGGGCTCTGCTGGGTGTTTGGAGGGAATCCAAACTGCCCAGAATGTGCTCACAGGTGCTTTGCTGAAAGGACCACAATGAACACCCACAGATACTCAGACTCAGCCAGCATTTCTAGTACTGGGAGCTGCAGCTCTCAGGGTATGCATTTCTTAGCATTTTGCTTTATAGGTCTCTAACATTTTAAAGACAGAGTTTTAGAAGAGAAAAATGTAAACTACAGATGTATTTGTAGGCATGTCCTCATTTCTCATTAGAGTTCACTTTCATTTTCATAAATATACAGGCAAATAGTGCAGTTCTTCCCAAACAGGGTAGTGCTTTCACTTGGCACAAACCCGCTGCAGCTCCATCACCATTAGGACATGGAATGACTTGGTGCAGCATGGCTGGAGATGCAGACCCTTCCCAAGCCAGCACATTCCTGAGTTGACACAACACGCTGCTTTGCCTCCTGCCCCTTATCCCCATCCCTCATCCACCATACACTTGTTGGACAGCAAGGGCTCCAGTCACAGCACAAATGCACAGAAACCAATTTCTCAGCTCCAGTAGCAGCAGCCCTCCAGCACAGCCCCTGCACAGGCAGCAAGATGAAGCAGGACTGCCTCCTCTACACCAGGGCCTTCCCTTTCCTGAGGGAAGTGAAGGAAGGCAGATGCTAGAAACCAAACCATTTCTCTTCCATCCTCAAGAGAGCAATCATTAGAGCAAGCCTGCTAAGGAGGATGAAGTGTGTTCCTTCCAGATGTTCTCCTGCAGCTGCCTTATACTTTCTATGCTTTTATGCTACCCAAAGGTACAAATCAAACAAGAATGAGGCAGCCTCCTCTGAACACTCACATTTATCAATATTATCAACCAGGCAGTCAGCCCTGCTGTGAGAAGGGGACTGGACTAAGAGACCTCCAAAAGTCACTTCCCACTTCAGTAATTTTCTATTTCTATGACGTTCTAGAGCTAAAGCCAAGACAAAAATATAAAAACCCATCCCCACATAGTTTTTGATTCCCTTCTGACTACAATCACTAGTTAGGACTTTTCCATGAGTTCTCCTGGACTTCTTGTTTTGACTTTCAGTGTTCAATCCCAGAGGATTCAATGGAGGTCTGCCACAGTCTTCCAGCCAAACCAGACTCTTTGGAGGATGAGAGGAGGATGAATAACTTGATTTACCACAAATCCTGTTCCATCTGCAGAGAAGTGGAAGCCACCATTCTTCACTGAAGTATCTCACAGCCAGACCTTGTTTCTGGCATATCTGGGAGCCTGTTCAGGTCAGGACTTTGGGAGGATCCTGCAGGTATAAAAGCAGCCACCTGGCAGCCCAGTGAAATGGAACTGAGCAAAGTTTTCTTCCAATCATTTATTCAACATGAGTAAGTGCATGACCTCCAGTCCCACAGAAATCTCATGATTGCACTCTGAAAAATTCCCTGCTTCAAGAGATGCTGCAATTTTAGAAACAGAGGAACAGTACAGTGCTCTGGAGCTCTCCAAATGGGGATGAGGCAGCACATAATCTGCCAGAGAGACATTTTTTAATGGATGCATCCTGTTTACCTGGGGGAGAATGATCTCATCCACCTACCCACTTCTTAGCAATTTTTGTCATGTTTAGAAACCAGTATCTCTGAGATGGTAAGAACTTCTCACAGAGTTGTTCTGGCTGAATTTGTGCTAAGCTGGTATTAATATCAGTTCCTTTGCCTCCATTTCTGAAAAAGGCTCCAAGCATTAACAGCTTCAGTAATGATTCATGGGTTTAAATTCCTAAACCTTTTGAGAACAGGAAATTAAAGCCAAGATGAACAATACACACAGATTAATTATATTTAGCTGCTGTGTTTCTTGTTGAGAAACTCAGAGAACTGTTTAGTGGTGCTTTTCATGTGGCTGCTCCATGTGGAAATGATGGCAGCTTGCATCTGAAGTCAAAATGGCAAACTAAAGGGGGGTTGCAGGAAGATATTTTATTGTCTTCCTTGTGCTTTCTGCTCTCCAGCAGAGCTTCTCTGGGCAGGGGCTTTCCTCCAGGCTCCTCAGCATCAGATAAAAACAACTAAAGGAATGGCCCAGATTACATGGTAGGGCATGAGGCATGAGGGAGGGAATCCACCCTTCTAAGGGCAAGATCTCCCAGAAGGAAGACTTTGGGAATGTTTGCAGAAGAGGTCACCTTCTTTCCAGATGGGCAGTGGCAGACAAAAGCTGGTCTCCAGTAGCAGCTCCTCCCTGGGAGAGAACCAGCAAAAGCACACAGTTCCCAGAATCTCCCTCTTCTTTTTGAGCTGAGGCATCCTTGTTTGCATTTCATCCATGACTGTGTTGAGTCAGGAATCAAAACCATTCCTCAGAGCCCCAGTTCAGTGCCCTGGCTGCTCAGTCCCTGCTCCTCCGCTCTCTCGGGGCCACTTGTTGACAGCTGTTTCATAGAGCCAAGGATCCCAGCCCTTTGTTTTTCCCTACCTCATTAGCTAAACAAACAATGACACCATATAAAATACCACCCAGCTTGGCTGTCTAGGAGATGCAAATCCATGGAAAAGTATTTTGGAGACAATTTTAGAAATAGGCTGTGCCTCTGCCAAGTGCTTGGATCAGCATGGCAGTGGAGAGCTCTGCTCCAGTTCTTGGAGAGCCAGGAGCACATGGAGCTGAGCTGAGCCCACTGTGGGATCACAGAGCATGGGCAGAGAGATACCAGGGAGCTGAGATACCACACTGCTAAGGCTTTCAATTAAAAAGGCTGTTGATGACCAAAATATCAGCAGCAAGTAATTATTTGGGAATAAATTTGAGTCACAGATACTACCTCAGGCTGAAGCCTGAATGGAAGATGTTATGAGGACATTTAAACACCATAAAGCTGGCTGTCTGGATGGGAAACACATTTCCACATGATTTTCAGCACGAGATGTTTAAACCTAAGCTGCCACAGAAGACCAAGACTGCAGAAAAACACGAGAAGAAAGGAGTGGATGGTGGTATGGCAGCCTTCAATGTCCTCACAGACAAAGCAGAGGGACATGTCTGATGTGAGTTAGAGCAGCCTGTTCAACTCATTCAGCTCAGCACTTGTCTCAGACAACAAGTTCAAATCCTTCCAAGAACAGTCACCCAGGGGCACAGAGTTCAGGAGAAGGTGAGGTCACCCCACGGACAGCCACAGCCTTGGTGAGCAGTGAAGTGGTTTCAAGTGAGATCAGTCTAGCAGCAGCCATCCTGCTGGAGAGGAGGAGGAGTATCCTTCAAACCCTTGAGTGGGAGACATGAGGATCACAGGGAACAAGAGTCCTTCTCAGTGAATTTCAGGAGAAGTAAGAGGTGAACTCCAGACAGGTGAGGACAGTGAGGCTGAGCTTCACCTTGTAGCTGCACTGTCCCTGCTCCCCAGCCCACGCAGCCCCAAAATCATGCTGTTCCCCTCCTCAAAAAAAGGTAGCCAGGATTATGTTAAGCTAGTGCTTTTGTGGAGAAATCTATTTTGTTTTTGCTGTCTTAAGCACTTTGTCTTTCAGCTTTGGCTCTGCTGCCAAGAAGCAGCACCCACACTGACCACAACTTGGCTCTGGTGCAGCTCTGTGGGACTAAGGAGAGGACACTTCTGAGACAAGAGTCTGATGGCACCCAGGAGCAGCTGGACCTGCCCCACTGGTGGGTGAATAGGATGGCTGTGTCCTTCCACCCTAGCTGGGAGAGGCATTGGGTCCTATGAATTTGGTCACTAAAATCCAAATATGCTCAATTTTCAACTATTTTTGAAATGTGTTCTAATAACCTCTCCTCCTCAATAAGTCTTTGTTTGCACAGTCTGATGTTTGACAGAAAAAAAAAAAGACAGCTTAAACCATTCCAGATCTGACTTCCCTCCATCCCCACAGAGCATGTCAGGAATTGATCCTTCCTGTGTTGTGAGCAGTGGGTAGACAAGCAGGATTCCTCTGCAGTCAGGATACCAACATCAGGCCTCATCATTCCAACAAGCTCCTGCCAGCCCAAGGGATGTCACCCTGTGTTCTTAGCACAGTGCTGATGACACTGCTGAGCATCCCTACTCTGCGCAGCAGATTCCAACTGGATCCATGTACACAAGCATTTCCTACTGCCCTCTACTTCCCAGAGGTTTGTGCCACAAAGCTCAAACACCTCAGCAGAGCTAAAAACATGCAGTGAAACCCAGCTACAGAGAACACCAGTCCACTTTCTGCTCTTGCTGACTTGCTGTAGGAATAGGGAGTGTATTTGAGGGGCAGAAAAGGTCTTAAACAATTAAACCTATGGATGCAGGAGACTGCATTTCTTCTCTAAAGCTTCCAGCCCCTTCTTCAACCCAATGACATTGGCTTCTTCTGCAGTTCAGCTACCCAAGGCATCTTCTGCTGTCCCAAAGGAAAAGAGGGTTCCACAAAGCCACAAATTTAAGAAAACCAATGGCAGAAGAAAAACAATCACTTTGAAAACAAGAACCAAGAAATCAGTTTCTTCTGGCCGGTATTTCCACCAACCACTGATACCACTTCTTGACTGAACCTGTTCCTAAATTTGAATTTGAGCTCTTTGGTCCTTAAAAACAAACAAAAAAACCTCCCCCAAAACTAAAATCAAACCCCACAAAACTATTTACAGCAGTAGGAAAAAACACTACCAGACAGAAATATGTCCCATTTATCACTTAGCTCTGGGTTCTCAGCCAACCATGGAGACTGACCTTTCAAAGTTTAGAAAAAATTCCTTCAATGTCCATGAGAAACTAGCACAAAGTGGATCAACCCACTAAAAAGCTGTAGTATTCTCCTTCCAGTGACATGCAAGGCCAACTGTGAGGGATGAGTATTTACAGCTATAAAGGTCTTCAGTGTTTCAGAACAATTCACTTGGAAGAAGAGAGGAGAATCAAAGTCATCTGCCTCTTCAGCTGGCAATTCAGTGCTTTGTCACTATCTCAAAACATCCAGGTTGGTCCATACACCTAAGAGTTTAATTCTCTAAGTGTGCTTATTTAGTTTGGTTGGGGTTTTTTGTTTAGTTTTGTTGTTAGTTTTGGGGTGAGGGGTTTGCACTAGAGGTACTGCATTGTCTCCTCTATGCTTCCAAAGGACAGAGAGTACAAATACAGCACTAGAGACACTAAAGAAAACTTAATATTCCACTTTTTTTTTTTTTTTTTTTTAGATCAGCCATAATGNTTTTTTTTTTTTTTTTCAGATCAGCCATATGGGATTCTCTGGTGTTCACACTGGAGTTCTTTTTCTCATGCCAAATATAGAAATATCTACTTATGTGCAGAAATACAAATTAGACAATGAATTCTCAGATTCAGGTCCTGTAGCCACTTACACAGGGGTTTACTGCATATGTGTACATGAGGCCTCCAATTCAGCTCACCCGCACACTTCCTCACCTTTTTGAATTTTCAACATCCCTCTGACCCCACACAGGCAGGAAAGCCAAGAAACAGTTTGGTAAAATTTCATGTTTGCTCCCATCAAATACTAGACCATCCCCCCTGCCGCTTTTTCTGAGCCTCCAGATGTCCATAGGAGGCTGGCTCCTGCCAGCACACAGCTCCCTGCCCTGCTCTCCAGCAGCTCCCAGCCCCAGGCAAGCTCTGCTGCTGGGGGATGCCCAGCCTGGGTAAGGTTCTTCAGGGACTCAGAGTAATGCACCAGAACAAAACTCCCCAGCAGCCTTCTGCTCTACTGAGCAGCCACAGGCCACTAAAGCAATAAAACGTGTCACACTGAGACACTGCTCGAGCCAAAATGCATGTCAGCAAGTTTAAGGCTTGTTCCTCACACTCAGCATCATCCCCTGCAGCTCCGAAGCTCTCCTAAGAGGAGAGTCAGCTCCAATGCAGGGCACCTGCCCTGAAGAGCCCTCATTAACACACTGCTCCTCCCTCTGTCTGGGGTGCTGTGGACCACCTTGTGCCTTCAGTGCTAATGCTGGAACAGAGCATCTGAAACACCCAAAGAAACAAAAACCCACTCAGGGCCAGAGCCCCCTCTCCCCAGTGACTGTACTCTTGCCTTGAGCATGAGGTAGGAGGAATCAGGGAATCTGACAGAGCAGAGTCACTTGTACACCATTTTCAGTAGCTGAGTATAGTCAAGGAAGCAGCTGTCCTCCAGCCACAGCTCTGTATCCATGGCCAAAGTTACAGCAAAGGCATCATTTCCCCTGCCTGTGGACAATTTGGCCCCATGCAGTTCTGCATGTTTCCTTACGAGCCTACAAACTTGTAGGGATGAGCACAGAGCAACTCCATCAATTCCCACCTCCTCCTTCATCCCCTTCCAGAATACTGATACCATGGGCTAGTCATAAACAAGTTTTTCCTCCTGTCCCCAGACCACAGCAAGGACTCTGTGCACAACCATTTCCACCTGGGAACAGACTCAGCCAGGATTTCCCTCTGCCAGGGGTGTCCTGGCTGTTCCCAGTCTCCCTGAAGGCACCTTGCCAAATTTCCCCTTGCCCTGCTGATTACTCAGCCTCCTGTCTCTCTCAGAGTTGACTCAGACTACACATCCCTGGACCCCTTTGCCTTAATAAGCAACACCCAACACCAGCCCCCTCCCCGCCCCAGCAGCAGGGTGTGGATTAAGCCCAGGGAGCTGAAGTTAGAGCAAGGCTTTCTAAGAAAAAAGTAATGGCCCAAGTGGTGCTGAGGCAGAGACTGCCTTTGTCAAGGTTAATTTCCTCAAAGCCTTACCAAACCCAACTGTCTGGGCAGGAAAAGGTCAATCACCAGAATATTGGTTAAAGATGATTTTTATATTTTCAGTTGGAAAGCTGGGAACCAGTTGAGTACCCTTGTACAAAATCTGCATTTTTGTACTTTAAAGGTACATTTAAATTGTTGACTTTTGACGGTTTTCTAGGAAAAATGCAATTGAAATGAGGGCTGTGTTTTGATGGCCTCTATTTTTTGCAATGCTTTTCACCTGAAATTCAGCACTGGGGGTTTATTTTGCTTAAAAAAAAAAAAAAAGGCAAGCAACCAAAACCCCAGAACTCTCCAAATTCTTCAGAAAAGAGAAAATACAGCTGTTAACTCTCTTTTAAGAGGTACCTTTTGCACCCAAAGAGTTGAAAATTATGCCAGGACTGGGGCCCTTATGTGATCCCTCCTGTCCATGAGCAGCCACCAGGAGATTCTGGGGAGACCCTGGCTGCCTCAAAACAGGATGATCCTGGCAGGGGCAGGTTTGCAAGCAGTGGCTGTGGATACTTGCAGTGACCTTTGACTGCTAACATAACATGACTCTGATGGAAAATCAAGGGTAACTCTGGCTAAAATAATGGGGAAAAATGCCCCATAATTTTGTTTCTGATGGAGCAGATGAGAGAGAGGTTTGACAACTGCTTATCTCAAACACAACACTTCAGTTGGTGGGGTCAGCCCTGACTTCCGTTCCACTTTTAACCCCCACTAATGCTTCATGGTCTCCTCCTCCAGTAACAACTCACTCCTTGAGTGAGGACAAGGGCTCTTCTTATGGCCTGTGGTTACTCTAGCAGGAGCCTGGCATTCCCTGAGCACCTTCACATCCACCCCATGGATATGTGTATTGGACACACCTCTGTAGTATTGCCTCCTCTTGTGCAATGTTAAAGTACTTGGACTTGTGCAGGTTCATCAGAGAGCTGACTAAGGAAGCCATGAGTTGATGCAGGAAAGAGCTGGACTCATCCCTCAAGCTTTGCTCTAAGCCCAAGTCTTGGCACCACTCCACCTTTCCCTTCAAGTCCTCAGAGGATTAACTCAATGCAAGGCTGATGAAATCATTGGGCCAGGTTTCCCCCTGATTCTTCTATTGTCTTCTACAGCCCAGCATCAGCTCCTACAGAAGCAGGGAAACACTTTGAGGAAGAGATAGTTGGTGCAATTCTACCTTTTGCAAATATTCTTCAGGGACTATACATAAAACACTGAGGCCAACAGAAGCATAAAAACATGGCACATGGCACCAGCTGGAAGGGAGGGATTTTTGTGCACTGATTTACTCCCATCCAAAGGAACAGCCTTTTCTGGAATCAGTGTTGCCCTGAGCAGACATTTCAAGGCACAAGACAGAGGAGACAGAGCTTTCCCCAGCCATGCTTGGTGGCAGAAGATGTTGTCTCTCTTGCCACCATCCCCTGCCAGGCAGGGCCTGCAAGGCCACTCAGCATCAGGAAGCAGAGTCTGGGCACACTGCAGAGTATCTCCAAGACCCTTGTGTGTAAGATGGGATCCCAGCACACAAATGGATCAACCAGAGACAAGCAGTGCTGAGACAGAAAAAAAAGTCTAAAATTCTACCATAATTTAGGAACTTCAGATGTGTCCTTGGCTTTGAAGAGTGATGATAATCCAGCAGGATTTGCGTAGAGCCACCATGAGAGGTGAGAACAGGTTCTAAATACAATCCTACATGACTGAATTTTAAGCACTCCAGTTGGATCTTTTTGGCATTAGAGTGACAATCTTGGCATCATCACTCCCACAGTTGTCTGCAATTAACAGTTGCCACATTCAAGCCTCCTTGTGTTCATTAATGTCCAGGTCTTGCCTGACACCCCATCAAGGTGGCAAATGAGGCAACAGAGCAGGCTAGGAGGTTTCTGCTGGAGGAACCTCAGTCACTCCTGTCCCATCATCTCTGGCCACCACAATTTTCTCTCTAGACTGAATAATGCCTTTTCCCCTTGCTCTGGTTTTCTCTGACAGCAGTGTTAGAGCCATCAGAAATAGCAGCAGTAGGTGAGACAGCAAAGTCATTCTGGCACATTTTTACACCCTGATGGACATGGCATGAGGTAGTAGCATTTCCCTATTCTGCAGTCAAAATATTTAGTACCTTCATATGGAAATTAAAAGTTTAAATCTACAAAAAAAAAACCCCAACAGCGTGAGAGCTTGCCATTCTGATTTACTGTGTACATCAATAAAGAGAAAGAGAAGAACCGGATCCAATATCACACGCAAAGTACAGGAGCAGTTTCAATGACATGAGAACAGTCCGGGGAAATTTGTGCAGAAGTGCATTCCAGACACAAGATGATTCAAGGGTGGTTTCCATTCTTGCCCATTACCTATTCCAGGCCTGGATCAGGAATGGTGTGGCCTGCAGGAACAGGGAGGTCATTCTTGCCCTGTACTCAGCACTGGTGAGGCCCCACCTTGAGTGCTGTGTCCAGTTCTGGCCCCTCAGTTTAGGAAGGACACTGAGTGCNGGAACAGGGAGGTCATTCTTGCCCTGTACTCAGCACTGGTGAGGCCCCACCTTGAGTGCTGTGTCCAGTTCTGGCCCCTCAGTTTAGGAAGGATGTTGAGACGCTTGAGCGCGTCCAGAGGAGGCACCGAGGCTGCTGAGGGGCTTGGAACACAAACCCTGTGAGGAAGGGCTGAGGGAGCTGGGGTTGTTCAGCCTGGAGAAAAGGAGACTCAGAGGTGACCTCATCACTCTCCACAACTCCCTGACAGGTGGCTGTGGTCAGGTGGGGTTGGGCTCTTTCTCCAGACAGCACTGACAGAAGCAGAGGACACAGTCTTAAGCGGTGCCAAGGAAAATACACGTTGGATATTAGGAAAAAGTTTTTACGGAAAGAGTGATAAAGTACTGGAATGGTCTGCGTGGGGAGATGGTGGAGTCACCATCCCTGGATATGTTTAAAATAAGACTGGATGTGGCACTTGGTGCCATGGTTTAGTTGAGGTGTTAGGGCATGGGTTGGACTCAATGATCCTGGAGGTCTCTTCCAACCTAGTCATGCTGTAATTCTGTAATTCTATGGTACTGCTTTAGTCCCAACCAGGCCAGAGACCTTGGCAGAAATGGCAGAGGGATTGTCCAGTCAGCAGGCTGGTGGTCTGACTCCATGCATTCCCCTCAGCCCAGTGGAAGCTTCATGTTAAACACAGAATTGCTTCAGTTCTCCACTAGATGAACTTGACTCATTGACAGCTAAATAATTCATTTGGTGGTGAGAACCAGGAACAAAGTCCCAGAGTCACTGAGGTCAGAAGGATGCTCTGTAGACCATCCAGCACAAATGTCCTGCTCAGAGCAGGGTCACAGAGGCAGGTGGCTCAGGATCATGTCCAGTCAGATTGGATCTCCAAGGGTAGAGACACTACAACTGCTCTGAACAGCCTATTCCCATGTCTGACCACCCTCTCAGTGAGGTTTTTCATATATTTAAATACAACTTTTTACGTTTCAGTTTATGTCTTTTGATAGGATCTGCCTCTGAGCCTTCCCCTTTCCAGGCCAAACAACCCCAGCCCGCTCAGGCTCTCCTCACACACTAAACACTCCAACCCTTTAATCTTGACCCTGCTCTTAACTCATTCCTCTATACCCACATCTCTTGTACACTGGGAGGCCAGCACTGGACACAGTACCTCAAATTTGTCCCAGCAGTGCTGAGTGGAGGGGAAGGATCACCTCCTCCCCTGCTGGCACTGCTCTGCCTAAAGCAGCCCAGGGTGTCAGGAGCCTTCTTTGCCATGAGGGCACGTAGCTGGCTCCTGGACAGCCTGGTGTCCATCAGGGCCTCCAAGTCCTTCCTGTGCAGAGATGCTGCAGCTGATAAGTACCCAGACAGTGCCAGTGCCTGGGGTTGCTCCTCCTCCAGGACAGGGCTTTGTAATTCCCCTTGTTGAACTGCATCAGGCTCCTGTTGGCCCATTTTTCCAGCCTGTCCAGGTCCCACCGGATGACAGCACAACCCTCTGATCTATCAGCCACTCCTCCCAGTTTTGTATTGCCTTCAGCAGAAGGGTACTGACTAATGTTGAAGTACTTATGTAAAAAGAGAGAATATTAATTATTTTTTCACAGTTTTCACCAAATATGTAATCTTATATGATCCCACAAAGCTGTACCTGAAGCCTGCAGATATGTTGACTGAAATTCACATGTACATGATCAGCTCATAGCTTAAAGACCGCAGATGCAACAGCCAATCTGCCGCATCCATGCTGGAAAAGGGAGAGGGCTATAGGGAGACAATGATATGCATCCTATCCCATCATTTCTTCCTTCTCTTATTTTATTGATAAATTAAAATTACATAATTAAAAAGCAGCAGCTGCAACTCAGAGAGGCCAATATCGTCTATGGATGACTCACCCTCTTGTGGGGTTTTTTTTGGGGATGTTTCCGAGGAAATGAAAACACACTGGTGGCTTTCCCTCTGTTTGGATGAGCACACTCCTTATTCTCCTGTTTGGATGCTGGTGTGCATCTCTGTGGATCCTCTCTGTGTCAGGCGACAGGGGCTGCCTGATTTTTGAGATCCTGTGCACAGTGAGAGTCCAAAGGAAGTAAAGGGGTGTTGTATCATACCTGTCTCTGTCCCTGGTGAGACAGAAAGAGAAGGATGAAAATGACCCTGAGACAGGCAGGGACTGAAATGAGAGGGGCAGAGGAATGAAAGAAAGCACTGCCCTGGACAAGAAGAAGCCTCATGGTGCTCTGGCCAAGGGATTACAGCTGAGTTTTAGTGGAGGACCACTGGGCAGACACAACACTGTATTACATGGCTTTGCAAGATAATGATGAACTGAAATAAGGAAGCCAAGGTGTCCCAATTCTCTCCCCTTTTTTGACAGGATGCTGGCATTTCACAGCTTTTCCCTGCTGGAAGGAACTGTCTGCCCTGGAGGTTCTCCTGCACTCCAGCACAGCTTTTGATGTGCATCAGGCTGAGTCCTGGTGTCTCAGAGCTGACTTAGGCTTGGCCCACTGCACTTTGCCTACCAGCCATGAAAGGAGCTGATCCCCCACTGCTGGCAGATGCTAAGCTTTTCTGATGTTCCATGTTTTTAAGTGCTTTTGGGACTTCTGCTCTAAAATGCTTCCCTTTAATTTCCATTTAATTTCCTTAAAATTGTCACTGGAGCTGTTGATATCTCTGACGTGTGTCAAATGCATCCTTTTCTCTGCTGTCTCTTTCTCCCCCACGATGCAGTACATATAAAGATTTAAAAAAATATTTTTGCCTCAGCACTTCACTGCCTCCTCCACACTTTCTTGAGCATTCAGTCTCTCTTTTTTTTTTTTAATTTAAAAACCCTAACACAGTGCACCCAATTGAACGTATAATTGTTTCAAGTAGAGTTTCCCCAGAGAATTATATAATCTCAACCTGTCTCTTTTAGGCGACATATAATCATGCAATCTACTGGCTCTTTGTTTCTCTTTTTTTCTTCTTCCTTTCTGTTTTTTTGTTTGTTTGTTTGGTTTGGTTTGGTTTGGTTTTGGTTTTGTTTTTTTACCTCCCCAATACTTGTAATAAGCTTTCTACCTTGTCTGGACATTTCTGACATATGCTGCATTTACCTCATCTTCAGCTGCTGCAGCCAGGAGATGCAGCAGTTCTCCTCCTTCCAAAACTAGACCCTGGATCTCAACACCCCCCACCTGACAAGTCCTTATTCCAGCTGTTCTTTTGCCAGTGCTATTTCTACCCCTTGTAGAAAGCGGTATATTTCCAGCTGTTCACTTCGTCTCGTGGAGGATTTCTTTTTTAATGTTACAACTGTTACCCAATTTGGGTGAAGGTTCCCTTTTAATGGAAAAATATTTGCAGTGACTGAAATTGGCGATGTTTCATGAAGAATATTCTTACTGGTAGTCTGAAATACTGCTGCAGCTCTCAGTGGGAATTCTGGAGGGAACCTCTGGTCAGCTGCAGTTCCTGTGGTGCTGCATTGCTTCACACCTTCAAACTACCATCAAGAATCCTGGGCAGCACACTAGCACTGGAAAAGCTCCATTTTCTATAGGGAAAAGGCCCTGTCTTCCTCACCCCAGTTTGAATAAGTCCAGATCTTCAGCTCATGCTGAGACAGAAATTAAGTTTTCTTTGAGAGTGCACAGCTTCCACAGGGGCACAGAAAGCAGAAAGCAAAATTATTTGCAATCGTGTATTTGAAATGTGTAAACAAAATTACCTTGGAGTGAGTTCACAACCCTTCAGATCTTGCTTTAGCCCACAGTCTAGCAAATATGTTCCCTGGCAGGAATGTTTGCTGAGACAATGGATCACATTTTTCAGCCCTTTGCTCAAGGTAACATTGAATTATGTGGTGGTGAGTATTTACCTCTCCAACCTGATCATCAGAACTACCCTCATCCCCTTGGAGATTAGGAACATACCACATACCTGATGTGTCCAAACATCGAAACTTTGAATCCAAGCAACAGGTTTGAAGATCGTGTTTGCACACCCTGAAAAGTCCCAAGTGCCTGCCCCAACAACCACCTAACAGAGCAACTGCAAAGCCCCGGGGCACTTCAGGGCAGTGAAGAAAGGAGGAAATAGCTTGAAACTGATAGGGTTCCATCCAAGTTCCCTCACAGGTAAACATCCCACGTTTACGCAGGCACTTGTCATATTTTTGAAAGTCCTCAGGCCAGCTGACCCAAGAGTTCCTACATTTCCCTCACAACCTGCTTCTTCCTGGCTTTCTAGCCTCTTGTTCCACCAGAAGCAAATTATTGCCAGTGACACTGAGACACATTTAAAGCATCACATCCAGATCCTTCCCAACCTTCTAACATTACCCCAGTCTGACTGGTATTAATGTTGCATTCTTCAAGCATTTCTGTACTGAGAGGGCAGTCAAACACTGAAAAAGGATTCCCAGTGGACAGTTAATTCCCCAAGGCTGTCAATGATTAAAAGGCATTTGGACAAAGCATGAAACAACACACTTTAACTTTTGGTCAGCCCTGAATCAGTCAGGCCATTGGAACAACACGATCATTGTAGGTCACTTCCAAATGAAATAGTCTCTTCTACTTTACCATGTGTTTCCTAATTCAGCCAGACACTGGCACTTGCAACCCATTCCCAAAATTGCAGCCTCTGCAATATTAGTAACAATCCCAAATATTCCAAATGCATATGCAAGGAATCTAAAAGCAATGGTTAGTTGCTTTTTCAAACGTATGTTTTTGTTTCTCTATTTCCCTTTGAATTTTGGAACCTTCAAGGACTGCATTTACCAGATTGTTTCAGGAACTACCATGTGATGCTGAAAAGAGACATTTCTTTGATCCAGGACCTTGGTTTTCAATGAAATTCAATGTAATGTTGCAACAGACTGCTGTAAACCTGATACATATCACATTTGCAGCACTTGTACAGAAATTAATCATTCCTAGGTAATGATTTGTGGGATTCTGAAGTATCTGCAAGAGAATAACAGGCTGCACTTCTATATCTGTCACGCCACTTCCAGGTGACACCAGCAATGCGCTCTGCTCCCCAAAGTGCAGAGCTGAGTACAGCAGACAGCCCCAGGAGCCAGGAGAGCTTCCCTCTTGACTTGCCCATTGATTCATTCACTAATTCCCAGGCAATCGCTGGATATTATTCATTTTATTCCTCACAGAATGGGCTGTGAGGGTTGCTCCTTGACGGGAGCAGCAGCTCTCTGTGACCTGTGTCTGGGACTCATAACAAACACCATCCCATCATTCCTTGTTAGCTGTGTTGTCCTCATGGCAGGACCACAACATTGACAACAGCCAAGCAAACCTCTGCGATTCCATACACGTGTGGTGAAGGGAAACACTAGCTAAAGCTCTTCTTCCCATTTAGATACCATAGGGAGGTCACAGAGCAGCAAAACAATGCGAACTCTCAGTGCTGGTCTTTCTTTTGGTGAACATCAGCTGGAATTATGGTTTAGGCTGGAGGGTCTCCACTTGCTCCTTACTTTGGTAAAATATCTCTGAGAGAACTTTCACTGGATCCCTCCCCTCTCATCCCAGGTGGAAAGCCACAGGGTTGTATCCTGGTTAATAGGAAAGCTAGGCTTGTACCTCCATTATTCCCTGGTGTTCCAGCTGCATCCTTCTGTGCAGGAGCTAAGCAGGAGCTGTTCTGTGACCATATTTTGCTGCTATCAGTCTACCTGCAATGGCAAGGGCCTGGCCACAATGTCTGGTAGCAATGCCCTGGGCCACTACTGTGCCTTAGAAAATGGTTTCATTTCCTAATGCAGTTGTGTGTGAATGTTCCTTCTCCACTGGCAGCACCAACCCACCAGAACGTTAATGAGAAACTAACGAAGAGAGCCAGGCTAATGCAAAACAGTAATGAAGATTAATCTCTCCCCAGAGCAGAGGCTGACAGAGACCTAGTGCACCACAATGGCATTTAGGGGGTCAAAAGTGGGTCAATGAAAGCTAATTAATAGCAATTCTCTCTCTTATTCTTAATTACAGAGTGGTGTGTAGGGATTTCAAATAAGCTGCTTGTTCCATTCGAGATGCTGAATTCTCAAACTGGGACCCACAAGCCATGCAGGAACATGATGGCATATCTGGGCATAGTTCTCTCAACTGGGAAACAAGCAGAACCAGGATACTGGGAGGGTGGGCTTCATCCCCTGATACCAATCACAAGCTTTCATTTTGGAAGATGCTTTGGATGACTTTGGGTGACACAGCACAGGACCTCAGTAGGGTCCTGCCTGCTTACTAGGGCAACAAGTGATGCCTGAGCAGGAATTTCAGGTCAGGGTGCGGTTTCTCCTCCACAATAAGATTCTGACACCCTCCAGCAGCCTTTGTAGCCAGTAATCCTTCAGTACAATTCCCTGATGCACAGCCTGTCGCCAAGGGAGGTTAGATTTGTACATGGCTTCCAGGTATGGCCTTAACAAGTCTGTCAGAGGGTGTCATCAAGGGCTGTCACCTATAGACACATTATTATTGAACTTAAAAGCTCCTGAACACAGAAGCAGCACAGGAAGACCCTGTAACTCCAGGGAGCCTTGCCATTTGGGAATTTGACTGAGTTCCCAAGCCTTTTTCTCACTTCTTCTGTGGCCTTATCTCACTTCAACCCCCTCACCTTGACTCCTGGCCCACCAGAACTGTATGAAGACCCTTTGGTGGCAGAGAGTGTAGCATCCCAGGTAATGCTCCTGCCTCTGGTGCTTGTGTGTCTGCACTGCCAGGCCTTCAAGACATGACCATCATACCCATGTGAGGAGGATGCTTCCATTCCTCCTTTGCCTGCCCTGGGTAAACTTACACAAGAGGGAAAAACAGCCAACAGTTCTCCAGGGCCACCCTGTGCTGAGAGGTTGAACTGGAGAAGAAAGCACCAAGGTTGGCTGCTCTAGATGAGCTATAAAGCAGCACTTAGGATTCCTGTCTTGCCTGGCTGGAGCCCAAGTGGAAGCAAATCCTCTGCAGGCAGGGCTGTCCTGCCAGCTCCGTGATCTCACAGAGGGAAAACACGCTGGGACTAAAGAAAAATCAATGACTTTGCACATGTCTTTGCAAGGCTGCATTCAGAGAGGTGACTGGCACTGAAATTGCCCTACTTACCACAAAAAGCAGCGACAGTGCCACCAATACAGCAGAGGACCAACAGAGCACAGGCCTTGTTTCAGCCCTTGTGTTGTAATTGGAGCAGGCTGTGCTGCCAGCAACAGGATCCTTTACAAGATGCTTTCAAAGGTAAGACAGCTGCATTTAACTCTTGTCTTGCTGACATCCACAGCAGCAGCCCATGCACACTGCCCAAGGGAGCACAGGAGTGAAGTGGTGAGGAAATCAATAGACTGCAAAGATTCCCAGTGGTTCTGCAGTCAGGGACACCATAGCACCTCTGCTGGAACATCAGTGTCTGGGTGAACATTCCACCTTGGAGAAACATGCAGCTTTACTGCTGTATGAACAAGAGTCACATCACACATCAGCACAGCAAACAGAAACCATCCTGAGCCTGTCTGACCTCCCACATGGTGAGCATCTCATGTCCTCCTGCTCCAGCATGAGCAGAGACTGAAGTGGGCACAATCAGGGGCTGGTTCAGACTGAAATTCTGTGTCTAGAGGCAATCTGTGCCTCTTGCTAGGAATGTGCTGCCTAGGCACTCAGGGGAAACACTACTCTCTTTTAAATATTTAATTAAAGTTAATTAGGTATTTTGCTAAGCTGAGTATTTAAAGGAAGGGCATACCTACCTCCCACTGATAGCAGAAGGACTTAGGCACCCAATTCTGATGGGCTCCCTGGATTTCAATGCTCAAAGGTCTGCTCTGAATAGCCAGACCATTGCCCATATCACGTGTGTGCTCTTAAATGATCGGCAGTGGAGCTACCTTACACTGATTCATCTTCTTCTGACTCAGTCATTTATTTGCTCTATTTCCAGCACCAGGAATTGAAACAATGATACATGTTTTCCATATGTTCACAAGAGAATTCATAAACACCACAAATGCACAACTTCATGTCCAGCCAAGCCAGGCTCCCCTAACTTCTCAGCCAAATAAAACTAAACACATCTGTTCTGAACTGTAGGCATGCTGAACCAAGTCTAAGGAAATATTATTCCAGAGAAAGCCTTTTTCCACATTTTAAGGCAAATTCCAGCAATGTGAAGGCTGCCAGGCTCAAAGACAAAGCATTTCCTCTTTACTACAGAGCTAGTCCCTCCTGGCTGGTCTTGGCTTGTGGTTCCACACTGTGAAAGAGGGAATGCTGAGAGGGCTGAAAAAGCTCTCCTGGCTCTGTGGTGCTTTTCTAGTTTTGGGTTCACAAGTGCCCAGCAGCTGGTGCCAGCCGTGACACAGCTGTTCCCCAGCACAGAATCAGACAGCTCCTGCAAGGTCCCCATGAGCCACATCCAGCCGGAACTCGAGGCTCTGAGCCCCTGAGCTCCCTCCAGGGCTGTCCGAACTTCAGCCTGCTGACCCAACTTCCCAGAGCCCAGGAGGGGCCACTTTTCGCAAATACCTGTGTGCTTCCGCAGGGATGTCTGGCCAAATAAAAAACAGCAGAGGGTTGGTTTCACCTTCTAAATCCAACTGTCAACTTAGGTGTATTTCTAGACTTGTGTAAGGCAGTGGAGGGACCCCAAAGCCACTAAAATTGCAGGATAGCGTCATATAGCAGCCAAGGGACTGAGATAGTAGCAAATTTGGCTACATTTGAAATAAACCATCTATCTCAGGATACATCACACCACATCTGACCACTTCCTGAGATGAACCAACGGAGATAGAACTGTTAATTTGAGTCTCAAGCCAGACCAATGTCCTTGGATTTTGCTGAGTGCAGAGTCAGGGAAACTTCTCCCAGAGCCTAACTCTGATTCAGTCTTCAAACTCTGAATCACTTGGTTTTAGCTCGGCCACCAACTCCAGCTAAGAGCAAAATGACCATGTGTAGTTCCCCCAGGGAAATACTTGCCAGCTGCCTTCCCACAAGAGAGGAACCGAGATTGCTCCAGCTGTGCCGGCTCTGTGGGAAGCAGTGGGTGGCAAGGGCAGAGAACAGCTAGCCCCAGGACAGGACGGCTTTTTGGGTTTGCACTTGGTTTTTTTACAGGCTGCAGGGAGACCTTCAGACCCAGTGAAATCCAAGGGGATTTGAGCTCTGCATTGGGCCCCTTGGGCATGTTAGTCCTCACAGCAGCCAGTTTAACTGGGAAAGGAAGGAGGGTTTGGTGCTAAGCAGACCACTCTTCCTTGAGCAATGGCAGCAGAAAGCTGTGCAGGGGTAGGTTCCATACAAGTCCAATCCAGGATCAGATCAGAACCAAAAAGTGGTTCAGCTCAAGACAGGCTCTGTCAGAACTGTTCCACAGCTACTCGCTGTCCTGCATTTTCTGCAGTCCTTACAAGCAACTGGCTGGTCACAGCTGGGAGCTGATGAGAAGCTACTTAAATTCTCCAAGCCCCAGCTTTGGGTGGAACGATTCACTGAAGCCGTAAATGTCTTTTCAGCAGCACATGCAGGCAGAATGTTCTGCTTGTTGCTGTTGTGTTGTAGGAGTTTGGGAGCATCTTACAGCTTCCTGGCTGGCTTCCAGCCAGGGCTCTATAGTCTGTTCTAACATCACAGATTCACTGTGGAGATTTTCACTAGCTGAGCTCTGCTTAGAGGAATACAATGTGGCCACCAACCTGACATGAAGATCGGGTCAATCCTGTTTATTGAGGGTTTTTCTGGGCCACCCTCACTAAGGATCTTGTGGATCTCACCTATGGAGCTGAAATAAATCTGCTTTGTCTTTAAAAAAGGGGCAGTGCTAAAAAGACTACTTTTGTGATCTAGTTGCATGCCAGAGACTCAGTGCCTCTAAAAATCAGGACCATTAGCCTTTGTCACATTAAAAACAGCACTAAGCCAGGCTCAAAGAACACAAGGCCAAGTCGTGCCATGCCTGTCCCAGCTCTGCAGTCAGGTGATCAGGGACACTGCACTGCTGAGCAGGAACAGCGGTGGTGTGAGGCTGGGATGGCAAACAGTGCCTTCAGCAGCTCTCAGCAATGTGGCCAGCACTGCAGCTCTTCAGAGAGCCTCAGCAGAGAGGCCAAGGCTTGAAGCTTTGTGACAGAGTCAGTGCTGAACTCTCCATGGACCCCCCTGAGGAGTCAGGTCCTGATCACAGCAGGTCACAGCAAGGAAGGGAGGACAGAGATAGGTCCATGATTTGTGACTAAGCTCTGACTTTGTTGCCAGGACCCAAAAACCACCCAGTTGTGCTCAAAGCACTGCACCATCCCTTTGCTGGGTCCGAACCCCAGCTCTCTGCTTGGTTCAATGCCGAGTTCATCACTCTCCAGCCACCAACCCTCGCTGCTCCTCTGCCAAAAAAAATTAGTGGGACAGTTTGTGTCTCTGCAATACTGCCCAGAGGCACAGCCCACAGCCAGACATGGCTGACTGTGCGTGGGGGGTCCCTACAGTTCTCCACTTGGCGCTGCAATAATAAACATCCCCCAAACCATTGCTGACTACTCCAGTGGGTGCATAAATCAGACCAGTTCTGTGCTATGGCTCAGGCTAAGGTGAGCCATAGCTCACAGGTGATAGTTCTCAAGGTGGTTTGAAACTCTCTGCCTTCATTTCCTCAGCCTTCTAGGGGTGATTACAGAAGATTTGTGAGGGGTAACAAATGCTTTTAAGATACATAATTGAATGGAATAAATAACAACCAGTGAAATGTGAGGATAAGTATTTAAACTGACTAAAAGCTATCTAAGCTGAAGAGAATTAAAAATACATGAAACGCAGCTACAAGCCTAATGAAAAATTGCTTTACAACCATTCCTAAATCATCTTTAAAATATATTTTAAAAAATGTTTTTAAAATTACAGATTTTTTTTAAAATAAAAATGTTAAGAAAAAGGAAATCAAATAGGGCCTTGTAAGGATTAATTTAAACTCTACCTGGAAAATAACTCTAGGCTCCTACTTCCCTCCAGTATGGATTGTAAGAAATTTCCAGTCACTTTTTTTGCCCATTGAAGCAGGTTCTCTCTCCCTGTGCCTCCTGGACACTGTGCGCTCTTCCAGTACTAAGGACAGCCAAATGCAATTTAGCCAGATTCACACCTTTCACTCCATAATCGGCGAATGCACCATTTGGTGACACACTCTCCCTTTTCTGGGCTTCCTTCAACTTTTTGTTCTCCACACAGTGGTAGCTCCCAGCCCTGAGACCCCATGCACACAGCACCTCTTGGTCAGGACATGGCTGGAGCTCCTTGTAGGCACAAAAGCCACAGTTTAGCACAAATCCAATTTTAAATGCAAAAGCAGGTTCTTAAAAAAAAAAAAAAAAAGAAATAGCAGCAAGCCATCAAGGTAGCAGACTGTGTGATGGATATTAGCCATGCACTTAAGTGTCCTGCTGAATCAGGGCCATGGCCTATCGATTACAACGCTGCATTAATGACGTAGTTTTCTCAGAAATGATGATGGAGACTGGATCTTGGCCAAGGTTATCCAACATGTACAGCAACAACAGTCCCAATAACAGCCTGTGGCTCTGCCCCCATGGCCACTGGCCTGACAGCACACCTTTACATGCCCTGTGGGTCTAGCCCAGTGGGTCCCTAGGGTTGGCAGCACCTTGTCTTGCCGGGGGCAGATCTGAGCAGGGGAATTTTGTGCTGATTGCAGGTGGACTGTGCAGAGGTTTACAGCTGGCCCTGTTGTGGTTTAACCCAGCAGGCAGCTAAGCATCACACGGCTGTTCACTCACCCCGCCACGGTGGGATGGGGGAGTGAACTGGGGAAAAAATCATTCCCCCTTGTTCTGTCACTACATACTCTTCTAAAAATTGCCTCTCCATCTTTCTTATTATCAACATTATTCTTCATCTAATTTCAAATCACAACACCATACAAGACACTAGGAAGGAAATGAGCTCTACCTCAGCTAAAACTTGGACATGAGTCACTAGATGTGACCTAATTAATAAAAATTAATTAGCTAGCATTAATCAAGTAAAATCCATTATCAATCACTCTAAGAGCTGTATAGAAAGGTTGCAAAGGAAAGTCTATTCAAGGTCCCAACTACAGGTCCAGCACCATCCCCACTGTCTATATTTTAACACCACCAATGCCTTAACATTCCAGGCCAGTTCCACACATGGAGTGAGTCTCCAGGCTGTAGTTTGGTACCTGCCAAGCACCAGGCAGGGCTCTGCCCTCACTGTTGTTTGCAGAGCTGTGGACAGGAGGAGCAGCCATCATGCAGAAGATGCTGGGTTTTTTCTGCACTTCTCAGTGCAAAGGGCTGATCCCAACAATAAGCTGCCAGCTTGCTGTGTGGTCCCTATTCTTTCATCCCTTTGGCCAACCCCAGGAATGTACAGAGCCAGGACATACAAATTTCATCTCATTCATCCTGAGCACAATCATACACTGCTGACAGGCTTTGTGGCCTCTTCATGTTCCTGCAGCAGTGCTGCAAGGTGCAAGCCTGAAGTTACAGCACCTCATCCTGACCCGGTCCTGGGAAGCTGCTCTCTGTGTGTAGGTGCACCTGTCCTGAAGCACCTGAGTGATACCCTGCTGCAACTACTCAAAGTACAGAAGATTTCCCCTCTCCTCCCTCTTGAATCTTCACCCCAAATTTTAAAACCGCACAGCTTTCTGTCTCTCGAGCTATTACCGGGGTGGGGTTCCATTTGCAACACATAAGGGACAGCAACCTCGCCCTCTTCCCGCAGGAGCAGCGTGGATTTCCCCGGGAATTAACGCCGGAGACCTAGGCACACGGACGGGCACGGCAGGGTGCCAGCCGTGCCCTGTCGGAAGCAACCAGCTTCCCATTCCCATTTGCTGCCCTGGATTAAAGCTGGTTCACGCCCAGCTGCGTTCGCAGGGCAGCCCTCGAGTTAATGATGCGGGAGAGCAGTCGGGTGTGATCGAAGGAAGGGGGAGAGTGTGCTTCCAGCTTTTCCATAACAGTTAATCATTAACACCTTTCATGGTCACAGAAGGTGCTGGCCTCCTTACAGCTCCCCTTATCAACCGTAATTATTTCCTGATCGGCTCTCGCCTGACTACCTGGCAGACTTAGGCACAACACCCCTGAATCACCTGACTGCATTTATTGCCCTATATTCCAAGCCAAATGGGTCTCTGCTGTGTCAGCTGCAATATTTACAGCGTTACAGTTATTTCTCCCTTCCCATGCCCAAACATAAAAGTTGTTCTGCCCCCCACCTCGCCCTTTACACCATCCCTCTTTCTGTGACAAAGCAAAACAGAACAGTTATCTGTAATACCTCAGCACTCCTTTCTCCTTCCCCAAAAACAACAGCTCCTCTTGCATACAGCCCAAGGCGGTACTGCTGAAATCTCCTTAAGTCCACTTTAAGTTTTCAACCATTTAAATTCTATTGATATTGCCTAAATAAATACATTTCTATTTATATTTCTGTCTTCCTTTTTCTTCTTCTTCTTTTTTTTTTTTCTGACAAAGTAGTTCACCTCCATAGAGGAGAGAGATGTAAATCCAAGGGATAGACCTAAATCTGTCACCCACATGGTGTGTTATTTGCCTCAGGAGGAGAGTTTAGAGTCACCAGCTTAACTCTCTTATTGAAGAAAAATGGATAGAGTACCCTGACCAGCAAGCTTGGTCTGAACAAATGAAGTCCTATATGAGTGGAATAGTGGAAATTGCCAAGAGTGGGAGGATGGCTTGTATTTAGGTAAATATAAGAAACTTAAATAAAAGCAAAATCTGGAAATGCAGCCCTTACTGCAGCTGTGATGAGCACACCTCTTCTCAGTGAAGAAGAAGCTGTGTAGTCTGTAGGTAGCACATGCTCATGTAATGCACATGCTGCCCAAGAGATATATCAAAATACACAAAAGGAAACAGGTCTCCAGGCACGGGGGGAAGAGTGAAGCAATGGGAACATGATAATTCATGATCAAATTCATTTTTCAGTGAGGCAATAGCATCTACAAAAAGGAATAAAAATGCAACAGAGGGGGATTTCATCTTCACTACCAAAGTTTAGGAAAAAAAAAATTTTTAGGGAAATTCAAAACCACAAAATGAGCAGGGGATGTACGCAGAATAATCCCAGGGCCAAATTACATTGCTGTTACCAGTGCCTGACACATGGCTGACTCCACACCCAGGAGATTACAAGGCCACTCTGAAACACTTGAAATCTAACAGCTCAAACCAACGCTTCCTCTTTCTTCCTAGCACATCTTCCATGTAACCGAGCCAGAAACTCAGGGAGTTCTCAAATATGACCAAGAATTTGTAAATGCTTTGGTCTGCTTGTCTTGATTGCTGGAGTCAGGCCTCCAAGCAAGGTTGACCAAGCAGAGGTGCCCCATGCTCCAACAGCATAAATAATACACTGGCCAAGTAAAAAATCAGAAATTGCTCAGAGCTTACCTGCATGTGCAGTTCCCCACTCAGTGAGCACACGGCGCTTCCTTCTGCTCTCAGTCATCTATTATTTTGCTCAGAGTTGCTGCTGTTAGTGCTTTAAAAATTCCAGCTTGGGGCTCAGGAATGGTCACGAACACACGTAGGATCTCAAAGGATCGCTGAAAGGCTGAAGCAAAGGAAGGTAAAGCCTTCCTTTTTTTAAAGGCACCATGAGAAAATGATCCTGTGGTTCACCTAAGTCATGACTTGTGGGGGCGAACATGTCACACCCTTCTCTTAGCAAGGATAGGCAAGGCATGAAGGAGAATGGATTGACCAGTGATTTTGCAGCTCCTTTCTCCATGTGGGATGATCAGACAAGAGGTGGCATGGGGAGGAGACAAAGGTCTGTAGAGATAAAAAGGGCAGAAAGTTGATTAAAGCAAAAAAGTTCAGCATTTCTCAAAAACACCTCCCCCTACCCCCTTCCCTCCAAAGAAAACAAACCCCTAAACCACCAGACCAAACCCCAAATCTAAAGCCACTGCAACCACAGGATGCCCCAAGAAACATCAGGATGCTGATGCCAACAGGTGTGACCATGGGCCTGAGGTTATGGCAGAGGATGGATCATACTACAAACAGTTTCTCTTACACTCCTCCTACACATGTTACTGGTTCTAGCCAGGGACAAGATAAGGGTTAAGGGAAGCCTCAGGGCAGAGCCAGTACAGATGTTCCAGTAGTCATGGTCTCAGTTTTGGGTCACAAGCTGAGAGCTGATCTTGGAAAACAAGCTATGTTTCACCCCAACCAGCACTCAGACATGCAGCTCTTGAGAAATGCTCATTTGATTTCTTGCAACCTTTTATTTCAGTCTGCCTTCCTGTTGCTTTCTTTTGGCTTATTTTTTTTTCAGCATTAAAAATACACCCAATTTTAACTTACTGTGAAATACACTGCAATAAGCAACCTTGCAAGTGGATGTCAACTGTCTGTCCACAAATAATCCCACAGTCCCCCTTACTGCTGGCTGTCCATGTGCCCTGACCCATAACTAAAGAGGTCTCTTCTAGAGCGAGCCCAGAGCTCACTCCCCACGGTGCATTCTCTGCCAAGACAGCCAACACCAGAAGCTATTATGGAAGTCACTCCCTGTGACATCATTTCCCATCCATGGGGCACACAAGTCAAACCACTCCTGCAAGACCCACTGGAGCGAGGGAGTCATCAGAGAGCAGCACAGGGCTCGCTTCTCCCTGCAGAGTACGTCTGGCTCCTTCATACACGGACACCAGATTTCGACCTGATCACTGAACTATCTAATGCAGCAAGCCCTCTGTAATCAGCACCCGTGGAAATTAATAGCACCATTCTTTCCATTTGCAATTCAGTTTGAGAGCCTTTAATCAAATCTGATGAGGGACAATGCAACCAGTGATGAATTTATGCATGAAGCACGTTACCTGCACTGCAGTTTTGCCTTGTGCCAATGCTCCTGCAAGCCTGCTACCAGAGAAGCTTTAACAACCTCTACAGGTACCTTGGCACTACCAGACCATGCCATGCAAGTTATGGCTGTGTATTCTGAATTTCTCCGTTCTTTTACTATAGTTCACCTCCCTGCTTAATTGTAATATATGGTGTTGAACCTTCCCTGTAAAAGGTCTAAAATGGATGCTACTTCCTTGGTTTTTAGTGGATTTCTGTGCAAAGACAGAGTTAGGACCCTGACCTGTAGCAAATACTTGTATCTCCTTGTCCAGGGCTTACTGAGCTGTTCGGGACACCTTTCCAATGCTGCAGTTCCTGGTTCACTGCAGGTGTAGGTGGGAGCTTGCTGGCTTTTCCCAGCCTGAAGCCTGTGCCCGTCAGCCCCAGGGCATGCAGGGCCCTTCACCCCCATCAAGCTTCATCTTGCCCATCCCCTGCTCAGCCACAGTTGTTGGTTGTTTAACCACAGTGAGGGAGGCAGGGGGTTGTTTCCTGCCTTCTGAGAAATATTTCATGCAACTGGAAAAGGTTTATTACTCTTTTTGTGAAGGAAGATTTGGTTCTCAGGTAAGTTTTCTGTCCTAAAATCTAAGTCACATATCCATCTCCCACAACAAATCCCACAGTAGGGATGTAGGAAAAATTGGGTTGTGGTTAGCAAAACCTGTACTCACACACACTCTTACCACCAAAAGTCCTGAAAGGTCCTGATGGAAATAGCTGGGTCTGGAACACACACGGCTATTGGAAAATGCCAGCTTCAAAATTACACACACACACACACACACAAAAAAAAAAAAAAAAAAAAAAAAAAACAACCAAGGGGGGAAAAGGCAAGCTTCTGAGTTGCTTTGTGTTGTGAACCAAGGCAAGAGACAGGGCTGGTGACTGGATCACAGCAGAGTGCAGCTCACAGACCAGTGAAGACCGCTACCCTCTGCTCGCACGGGTGCCCCGAAGACACTTGAGGCGTTCCCTCCTCCCACCTCCTGTGCTGCGCTGCCAGGGCCACTGTCTCCCCGAGGGATCCCCGCTGCCGGCACGGACAGATGCCAGCAGTCACATCCACTGCCGTGCCACAGCCGGGCTGTCAGCCGCGGTGACAGCCCCGCCGTGACGGCTCCCGCAGGCAGGGCCCGAGCGGGGCCGGCGCTGCCCTGCCGAGCGCGGCCCGGGCCTGGGCCTGCCTCTGCCCCTCCGCGGTCACGGCGGCCGCTTCCACATGGTTAAAGGGCTGCCACTACATCTTTTGGGCCTGCTTTTTTCTGTTTTCCCGTGTTTGGCTTTTTCTTTTCACATAAAACCCGGCCCATCCTTATTACTAACTATATATGCGCTCACATGCAAAGCCCTGGGACTGGACTACAGTTCCCAGAGGAGAGCACTGGAAGACAGACATGGGGAAACAAACTGTATTAATATGATTTCTGTTTTGCACAGGGGCTCCACCCTCTCTTTCAAGACCATGCATTCAGTTAATGAGAAACAGGGTATTCCCACCCCTCATGCACAATCCCCTTTTAATTTCATACACAGTGAGGAATTAAGACATGAGACTGTCTCAACTACCTCCCACAAGAGCTGTCTCTGGCTTTGACTTCAATAATCCAGCTTGACTGATCTTTCCCTGGCAGTGGCACTGGCGTCAGTACCAAAGTGATGGATGGGCTGCACATCTCAAACAGCTTTCAGGATAGCTGGTTGAAGAGAAGTGCCTAAAGCCAGCAATTTATGCTTTCTCATATTTCTAAGTGGCAGGATGCTTATGGACACCTTTTTTTCTTTACTGGTGGCTGTGAAACAGGAGCAAAATAAAAAGGGTGAGACTCTCAAGTAGCTGTGCTGCACCCATTGCTAGAGGAGAGTGAATCATATGACTGGGAAGCAGCAGCAGGCTGCCCAAATTTTACATCATCCCAAATTCCTGGTAACATTGGCTCATACACTGTCTCCTAGTTTCCCTCCTTTATCTGAATTTTATCTCCAGTCTCCTGGGCCAAATGTGACAGGAGTGAATGCTGTTGTCCTCAGGCAGAAAATGAAAGGAGGAGACAAGAGAAGACAAATAGCTCAGCTACCACAAAAGACAGAGTGGCATCGAAGCAGTCTCTGTGCATCCTGGAAAGATGAACAGGAGTAATTTTAGGCAGTTAGAGACATTGCAATTGTCAGGTCACAGTTTCAGATAAACTCATATTCTGCTAAATCTTTCCCAGCTTCTCTCTGCCATCAGAGTATCTGTGATCACTTGGGTAATGTAACAATGGCTGAAACTTTAAATGCAGTCAGATTGATAGGCCCCATTAAGATGCTCATCACAAGCTACTAAAAACCTATTGATTTATGGCTATCAGCAGGAAAGTTTCCTTACAGGCAGTTATATTTTCCTTCTTCAGTTTTCAGAGCTGCTTTTGTAGAGGTTTCACTGTTTAAGCACTTTGAGCTTAATGAATGCTCAGACAATTGTCTGATGTTAAGCTCCCTGGATGCCAGTGATGACTGAGGCTGAAGATAACTTAGAAAAGAGCCGAATAGCAAACGATGAGCACCAAGGCTCCCACTGATAAGCACAATTGCTTACTGCCCTTCAGAGCTTAAATTCGTGACCAAGTTACCACAAAATGAATGCAAATGCACTTCAGATGACCTCAGCAACTTGCTGTGTATACAACCTTAACCCTTAGCAAAGACATGCATGGACAGAACAAAAAAGGGCAGGGCCAAGTTGAACACAGCCCCAAACACCCTTCAAAGTCAGAAAGAGGGGAAAAAAATGTTCTTCCACAGTGACACAGTGTCCAGTGCAGGAACTGAGAGGGTAGTCCAAGATGTTTCTGTCTGACATACATGTAATATGTATTTAACATCTTGGAGGTGTAAACTGTGTTGGCTCTCCTGGAAGTTAACAACCAGGAGATTCTGAGAGCAGACAACAAAACTGAGCTGTCTTAACACCTGAGAAATGTTGGGACCGATATACAGATGAGTTTCATCAAGGAATTTGACATCCAACCTACTTTCTCATTATAAAAGCAGCAGGACTACGTTTTTAGGAAGATGACAGTTTCAACATTCTTTGTACTTGAGGACTTTCCCAACTCTCACATAACCATAGAGTAACAGATGTACCAGGGTGAATTCAGGTAAAGAGTGACTCAGGATTTCTGAGGCATCATCAAGTGCAAACAAGACCTTTGAGATCAATTACTGGCTGCTTAAAGTAAAACAGAACTGACAGATGCACTCAGTGTCACAGGGCAGTCACCTTTTTCTCTTTAGAGGTGATTTTTCCTGGAGATCAGACCTATGAAAGTGGCAACTTCACAGAAGTGATCTGCAGCCATTTCCTCACAACACATAAGGAAGGCAACTCCTATACGTGGTCACTCCATGTGCCCCATAACCTCTGGGAATTGTCCTATTTCAAGCAGGAGAAAAAACACCAACATATTGGGTTCCTAGGAATTTCGAGAAAACTGGGAGGCAAAGAGATCAAGAAGTCTCTGCTGGTGCCCTGCTAAGGGAAGAACTGATAAACTGAGCTTTCCCTTGACACCAAAGGACACCCAGAAGAATGTGTTAGAAGGCAGATCTGACTCCTGCTCCTGCTTGTGACATTGCTGGCTTCTCCTTCTCTGATGCTCCCTGATGTTCTTCAAGCAGCTGAGATCCTGTCTTGTAGGACACTTCCTGCTCCTGACCACTTGTGCCAGTCTTGCTGGGCTTGGCCTTTAAAGACACTCTGCCTTTACCCAGAGCTTGGGGGCAGCTCTGAATTCACAGTTCAGAGTCTGTGGTTTTCCTCTCAGAAGAAGCAGCAGTTCCTGAAAACCTCTACTGGCTCTCAAAGGGGACTTTTCTCCTCATTGCTTGCAGTGCCTGAAACCCTCTGAAGTCAATTTGTTCCTGTAAATGTCTGGGGACTCCTCCAACTTCCTAGAGTGCTCTGGGCTCTCATCTGCAGGATCCCTTTGGAGCAAGTCTGGAGGATACCCAGCTAACCAGCCACTTCCCTGCCACACTGGGGGATTTGATTCAAAGCCTGACTGGGCGGAAAGAGGAGTCCTGATTTTGGCAGGCCTGCAGAACAACTCATCTCTACACCATGGGTGAGAGAAGTTTTTAAACCTTTGTTCATAGTGAGTGGCAGCTGACACTTCTCATATCACAAAGAAGAAAGGAGGGGATGGAAAAATGTCTGCCTCTCAGCTCTTACTGAGGCTTTAGAATGAGAACTTTCCTCAGCAGGCTGGTTCTTCTCCAACTTTCCACATTGTTCCTTTGAAGCATCCTGCTCTTAGATCCCTTTGAAAACAAGGTACAGGTAGTTTTAGCGGGTAAGTTATAGTCTTCCCCAGGCAACTAAGAAAACTGCAGACAATCCAAGTGAGAATCCTTCCCATATCTATTATGAGATGACCCTGAGAGACTGAAAACACTGAAGCAGCCTAACAGTAGGATAGTGTACCAGCACAGTATCAAAGCCTCTAAAACAGAAGTTCCCCAGATTTTTCAGCACTCCCTTGTTGTTCAAAGACTCCTACTCCATCAAAGCTCAAACTGTTGCAGGACCAACAGATCACATGAGAGGCATCAGAGGATTATTAATTTGAAAAAAATGGGTGGAAAGTGTGTCAAGCATGCCCAATCTTTGAACTGGGTACTTTAGAAGATCATTGCAAAATAAAACACAACTGCACATTCATTTCTCTTTAGGAAGAACATATTGCACAAAGCCACAAAAGCTACATGACCTTCATGTGAAGGAGAACAGAAAGACCAATCTTCACTCATTGCAAATTGACTTGGAAAGGCAACAAAGCTATGCCAGTTTCCAGCAGCTGATGATACAACCAAATGTCTGCAGTGCTCAGAAGATGAAACTGTAAGGCCTATTCATTGCAAACCCTTCTGGGCATATGTTAATCGGGGAGAAATTTCTTTCCAGAGATTATTATGGTGCAAATAGAAGTCCGTGATTTTAGCCTGTTATGAAGATTCTGCCTTCCTCTGATGCATGCAGTGGAGGGTGGCATCTATTAACTGCATCTGGCTGCAGAAGATCCTACAGTCTGTGCTTCTGTCTGGTAGCTTGTGTTTATCTGCCACATCACCTTTACTGTGTTGTCTCCAAATCCCTGTGCAGAAGACAGACCAAGAGCAGAACAAATGTTTTTTTCCATTGACACTGTCTGGTCCAGCAGCATTAACGAGAGGGATCCATGCCNAAAAAAAACCCCAAACAACAACAAACACCCACAAAAAAATCCATCTATGTGAATGCCTTCTAGATCTCTTATTTGCACTGGACAAACTCTTGGCAAGAAAATAGCACTGGCCTGTTCCCATAAAATTGCGCATGAGAGAATTCAGATAGCCTCCAGTTTGGATAAGGAAATCGCAAGCGAAGATATTTTGTAACCAGAATTCCCTGCACACAAATATTCAGCACGGGATAGTCATAACAGCAGTAGGAAACAGATTTGTAAAGTTGTTTTTTTCTATGAATAAAAGTAGCCAGTACAATTCCTCACACTTATAGCAGCACTGGACCCAGTGGCACAGAGAGCCTCCTGTCCTCAGTTTTTAGGTGAGCTGAATGCTGGCTGAGGCTCATAGTCCAAAATTGAACTGAAAAGTCAACTTTGTTGCCTTTAGTTTTGAGTCTACCCATGTCCATCAGCTCCACAAGAGTCATTCCCAATTTAGTCCTTTTTCTTTGGCTTACAAGTTAATTAGCAGCAGAATCTGAAAGAAGAAAGTGTTGTTACTCGTGGACACAGAGATGCCGAACTTCCCAAACTCCAGTAGAGAGAGGACAGCAAATTTGTAGTTAGCCTTGACTCCAACACCTCCACAAGAGCACTGTGTATAGAACAACATTGACACAACCTGTGCTGCCCAAAGGATCCCAACAGCCATGTCCCAGCTGCTGTGTCCACTCCTCAGGGGTCAGAGCATGCCAGGGAGGCTCTTTTGGTGTTTCCACAGCAGGAACAGCAGGAAAGCAGACATTAAACCCCCCAGCTGCACCTCCAGAGGTACGAGCTATAGTACACAGTGCATCCACGGTCTAGAAGGTTGGTGTAAGGCAGAAACAGTAAATTACAGGTGGCAGGGTAAGAAAGGTCTGAAGCTGGGAAGGCTCTGCAAAACATGATGGTGGAGAACAGACCCCTGAAGAACTGTGAAGTGCAGATCTGGCTACGAGTAAGACTAGCTAGCACATACCTAGATTATACATCAAAAACCCTCATATGCTCAAGGAGGAATGTCAAAACCCGGCACAGAGTTCACAGCAGCTGAACCCTTCCGCCTCTGAGTCTGTGGGCTCTTCCCCCGGGGGCTGAACTCAGATGCCTCTGAAGTAGAAGACAAAAGAAGGCTTGGCTGGGTGGATACACATGGGCAGCCTAACCCCTGGGCAGGGGACAGCAAGACCTGCAGCCAGCAGCACTCTACAAAAGATGCCTTTTACAGTGGCCTCCCAGCTCCCCTGGACTTCAGTAAGGCTGTGAGCCCAGGAGTCACCAGCCTGAGTCACATCCATGTCTGGCCTCTGCTCACCAGGACTGACCTTGGGTTTTAAGTCATCATGAAAGTAACCTCTTCATCAAGGCAACCCAACTGACTTGCAAAAGATGACGCAGAAAAAAGATGGATCAGAAAAGGATGACAGGCATGAAAGAAAGGGAAAAATATGAACAAAGAGAAGAAAGGGAAATATGGAACACAGCAATCTTCTACTCTTCATTCATGTCATGTTCTGGCACACTTTATAGCTTTCCTCTCTGCAGCCCCCACATCGATGCAGACAGCACAGAAATCAGGTGCCTGGGCACAAGCACTGGAGTGAAGTCTGACACTGAGTGCCCTGCAGTCATCCCCCTCCTGCCTGCCCTCCTGTTCTACGCAACCTTACCAGGGGGCAGGGGCTCTGATGCCCACTGTAATTAAGCCCTGCTCGTATTTTCTCCCTAGGAACTGTCATAATTAAGTCAATGAATTATGGATGTGTTACTTAACTGAGACTATGAACCAGCTTGTAAAGAATTCACTGGAAGTCTCGGTCTTGCATTATAAAAAGGAATGTGACATTCAAGAGCAGTATCATTAGCAGCATGTCAGGGTCATGCCTAACTCCTGGGTTCTCCAAGCCTATAGATTTCTTTGAGCATCAGAAGAAATGACAGGATCAGACCTAGGGCATTAGTGTCTTCCTTCCTCATTAGGTCATTGAAAACTCTCTGTGTTCCCAGAATTCTCACTATTTACAACATCGCTCCAAGCAAATGCTTTGGATGGGTGGGAGCTCCACACACATGTTAGAAAAACAAGGACTTTCATGGCTATGGGGAGGTTCCTCTGAAGACCATGCTCAGTGCTAGGACAGCAGTGACTGGCACAGAGACAGGCCATGTCCCAGCCGTATTTTCTCAGAGCATCTGCACAGAAGGATGATATGGAGAGATAACAAATCGCATCTGCCAGGTAATACTTAAAAAATGCTATTTCCCATACAGTCATTGCTGTAAAGTGCCAGGAAAATGGGGTCTTCAAATGAGGCAGGTCCCAGACAGAATCTGTCCAATGCAGTACAACACANTACCCAGAGCTTGGGGGCAGCTCTGAATTCACAGTTCAGAGTCTGTGGTTTTCCTCTCAGAAGAAGCAGCAGTTCCTGAAAACCTCTACTGGCTCTCAAAGGGGACTTTTCTCCTCATTGCTTGCAGTGCCTGAAACCCTCTGAAGTCAATTTGTTCCTGTAAATGTCTGGGGACTCCTCCAACTTCCTAGAGTGCTCTGGGCTCTCATCTGCAGGATCCCTTTGGAGCAAGTCTGGAGGATACCCAGCTAACCAGCCACTTCCCTGCCACACTGGGGGATTTGATTCAAAGCCTGACTGGGCGGAAAGAGGAGTCCTGATTTTGGCAGGCCTGCAGAACAACTCATCTCTACACCATGGGTGAGAGAAGTTTTTAAACCTTTGTTCATAGTGAGTGGCAGCTGACACTTCTCATATCACAAAGAAGAAAGGAGGGGATGGAAAAATGTCTGCCTCTCAGCTCTTACTGAGGCTTTAGAATGAGAACTTTCCTCAGCAGGCTGGTTCTTCTCCAACTTTCCACATTGTTCCTTTGAAGCATCCTGCTCTTAGATCCCTTTGAAAACAAGGTACAGGTAGTTTTAGCGGGTAAGTTATAGTCTTCCCCAGGCAACTAAGAAAACTGCAGACAATCCAAGTGAGAATCCTTCCCATATCTATTATGAGATGACCCTGAGAGACTGAAAACACTGAAGCAGCCTAACAGTAGGATAGTGTACCAGCACAGTATCAAAGCCTCTAAAACAGAAGTTCCCCAGATTTTTCAGCACTCCCTTGTTGTTCAAAGACTCCTACTCCATCAAAGCTCAAACTGTTGCAGGACCAACAGATCACATGA
Source organism: Donacobius atricapilla (assembly GCA_013397315.1). Lineage (NCBI taxonomy): Eukaryota > Metazoa > Chordata > Aves > Passeriformes > Mimidae > Donacobius > Donacobius atricapilla. The sequence continues at coordinate 11,870 of WBMY01006407.1, read as the reverse complement.
GAGGCATCAGAGGATTATTAATTTGAAAAAAATGGGTGGAAAGTGTGTCAAGCATGCCCAATCTTTGAACTGGGTACTTTAGAAGATCATTGCAAAATAAAACACAACTGCACATTCATTTCTCTTTAGGAAGAACATATTGCACAAAGCCACAAAAGCTACATGACCTTCATGTGAAGGAGAACAGAAAGACCAATCTTCACTCATTGCAAATTGACTTGGAAAGGCAACAAAGCTATGCCAGTTTCCAGCAGCTGATGATACAACCAAATGTCTGCAGTGCTCAGAAGATGAAACTGTAAGGCCTATTCATTGCAAACCCTTCTGGGCATATGTTAATCGGGGAGAAATTTCTTTCCAGAGATTATTATGGTGCAAATAGAAGTCCGTGATTTTAGCCTGTTATGAAGATTCTGCCTTCCTCTGATGCATGCAGTGGAGGGTGGCATCTATTAACTGCATCTGGCTGCAGAAGATCCTACAGTCTGTGCTTCTGTCTGGTAGCTTGTGTTTATCTGCCACATCACCTTTACTGTGTTGTCTCCAAATCCCTGTGCAGAAGACAGACCAAGAGCAGAACAAATGTTTTTTTCCATTGACACTGTCTGGTCCAGCAGCATTAACGAGAGGGATCCATGCCTTGTCCCCATTCCGGCATCTCATAGGAGGGATAGAACTCAGTGCTCCTGAACTGAAGGTTGCTGTTAATGCACCCTTAAAGGATAATGGCACTGGCCATCTGCCTAGAGCCCACAGCACAGGCAGGGCTTTGCTTAGGATCATTTCCTTCCAAAAGTGAAAGAGGATGCTCTGTGTTTTCTACAGTGACACAGAGACCTGAAAGGGGAACTTTATCTTTGTAGAAAAGCCCCACTGCTCCTGTTTATAGCAGATGCCAAAGGAACAAATGGTGAGCATTCCTATCATCCCAGGCTGTACCATTGACACTTCTAAAACAGCCCAAAACTTTGTGGCATCACCACTGAAGTCATAGCCAGCATTTTCCATTCTAAGACACTTACAGGATTTTATATTGGTGACACTAATGCTAATCTAACATTCATGAACAGAGAAATGAAGATATCAAAAAAACGTATCTGTGACTGGTATTCAACTACCCAGCAGGCAACAAACACCCAGCTACCCAGCAGGCANTGTGAAGTGCAGATCTGGCTACGAGTAAGACTAGCTAGCACATACCTAGATTATACATCAAAAACCCTCATATGCTCAAGGAGGAATGTCAAAACCCGGCACAGAGTTCACAGCAGCTGAACCCTTCCGCCTCTGAGTCTGTGGGCTCTTCCCCCGGGGGCTGAACTCAGATGCCTCTGAAGTAGAAGACAAAAGAAGGCTTGGCTGGGTGGATACACATGGGCAGCCTAACCCCTGGGCAGGGGACAGCAAGACCTGCAGCCAGCAGCACTCTACAAAAGATGCCTTTTACAGTGGCCTCCCAGCTCCCCTGGACTTCAGTAAGGCTGTGAGCCCAGGAGTCACCAGCCTGAGTCACATCCATGTCTGGCCTCTGCTCACCAGGACTGACCTTGGGTTTTAAGTCATCATGAAAGTAACCTCTTCATCAAGGCAACCCAACTGACTTGCAAAAGATGACGCAGAAAAAAGATGGATCAGAAAAGGATGACAGGCATGAAAGAAAGGGAAAAATATGAACAAAGAGAAGAAAGGGAAATATGGAACACAGCAATCTTCTACTCTTCATTCATGTCATGTTCTGGCACACTTTATAGCTTTCCTCTCTGCAGCCCCCACATCGATGCAGACAGCACAGAAATCAGGTGCCTGGGCACAAGCACTGGAGTGAAGTCTGACACTGAGTGCCCTGCAGTCATCCCCCTCCTGCCTGCCCTCCTGTTCTACGCAACCTTACCAGGGGGCAGGGGCTCTGATGCCCACTGTAATTAAGCCCTGCTCGTATTTTCTCCCTAGGAACTGTCATAATTAAGTCAATGAATTATGGATGTGTTACTTAACTGAGACTATGAACCAGCTTGTAAAGAATTCACTGGAAGTCTCGGTCTTGCATTATAAAAAGGAATGTGACATTCAAGAGCAGTATCATTAGCAGCATGTCAGGGTCATGCCTAACTCCTGGGTTCTCCAAGCCTATAGATTTCTTTGAGCATCAGAAGAAATGACAGGATCAGACCTAGGGCATTAGTGTCTTCCTTCCTCATTAGGTCATTGAAAACTCTCTGTGTTCCCAGAATTCTCACTATTTACAACATCGCTCCAAGCAAATGCTTTGGATGGGTGGGAGCTCCACACACATGTTAGAAAAACAAGGACTTTCATGGCTATGGGGAGGTTCCTCTGAAGACCATGCTCAGTGCTAGGACAGCAGTGACTGGCACAGAGACAGGCCATGTCCCAGCCGTATTTTCTCAGAGCATCTGCACAGAAGGATGATATGGAGAGATAACAAATCGCATCTGCCAGGTAATACTTAAAAAATGCTATTTCCCATACAGTCATTGCTGTAAAGTGCCAGGAAAATGGGGTCTTCAAATGAGGCAGGTCCCAGACAGAATCTGTCCAAGGCAGTACAACACATTTACTTTTAGATTTTTTTTTTTCAAACTAATAACATTCAGTAACCGGATAGAGTCAGAGATTAATCATCACACAGATCCTGTTAAGATAAGATGATTATTAGAGGATAAACCACAAAGCTACCTTCATTTGAACATAGCTCTTCTTCCCAACTACTTTCAGATTAATATCAAGCCACAACATTTTTCATATCAGAGAGCACTATATGCTTCTCTCTCTCTAAANATTTTTTTTTTTCAAACTAATAACATTCAGTAACCGGATAGAGTCAGAGATTAATCATCACACAGATCCTGTTAAGATAAGATGATTATTAGAGGATAAACCACAAAGCTACCTTCATTTGAACATAGCTCTTCTTCCCAACTACTTTCAGATTAATATCAAGCCACAACATTTTTCATATCAGAGAGCACTATATGCTTCTCTCTCTCTAAATATCACTGATTTATCTAGAATAGAGAATGCAGCATAACTGATTTTTGTGTTTGAAGTCCTAGTTACATACTCAGTTCTTTCCCTGTTTCTGAAGTCAGCTCTGCCAGTAAAACTCTTGTTGGGCTAGACTGTGTCCTTTGGAGTCCCAGAGCAGGACAACAGTATATCCAATGGGAGCAAAGGTGGTGTGGTGTATCCTATGCTCTTCCTCCCATTTTTTCCACAATCTCCAGAAGGCATTCTGTTGCTAACAAACATATTGTGACTCACTGAGACATTCAGAATTACATTCCTGTAATTTCCTTCTTTACTCTCTCAAATCCATCCTGTTGTGGCTTGTCTATCTTCAGTCTGGCAAATCCTCACTGGCTGTCCTCATATGGCAGTAGAGTATGTTTGAACATCAGCTCAAAAGAAGTTCTAGCCAGGACAGTGTTAGAACAGACCAGTTTCTTTAGGTGGTGAAAAGCAAAATGAAGCAAGAACCTGAAATATTAGTGTCTTCTCAATATCAGTAACACAGTCTCAAAGAAATGAAAAGCAAGAGCTCAAACCCAGGAAAGCAAGGACAAAGAAGAGCCCCAAGTCACCACATCAGTGCATTATCAAAAGCACCCTAAAGAGATGCTGTAAAATCCCCAAAGTGTGGGATGCAGTCCCTGCTCTGCCCAGGTGGGGATGGGAAGGACCCACCTAACAGGTTTCCAGAGCTGGGCAATGGCTCTGGGACCAAATGCGTAACGAGTGAAACTAAACATTCCAGTTTTTATTCCATTTATTGTGATATTTAGACTCCAAGAACTTCAGCTGATCACTCAGGAGGATGCCACAGGGCCTGGATCATCTTTCCTAAAATGCAAACTGCTTCCAGCCATCAGGAGGACAGGCATTGCTAGGCGTGGTTGGGAGCTCAGACATTGCCAAGATACAGCAATTCTTCAGTGTCTACTCAGCTACTCATGCAGTTATTGATCATAGTATTTGAATATAGGGCTTTTTAAGAAGAGACCTGTTTGGTTTTAAGGACTACAGCACTCACAGAACATATTTAAGATGCTTTATTCATTCTTTCCTCCCAGCTGATTACAGGGCTCTGCCCAGAGCTCTGCTCATGCTTTACTACCACACCTGACATGGAAGCTTTCCCATCTTCTCATAGTAGCTTCCACTTGACAGTGCAGTCAAAGAAAAGCAATGTATTTCACTTTCCTTGTAGCAACACTAATACTAATTAGCACTTTAGAGCTGATGGGACTGACTTGGACCAGGCAGCCATTGCTGATTCCTGTCTCTGGCTCCAAGCAGTCCTGCAGAAACTTCATTACTTCACTATCCAGCTTTGCTCTCCATGCCAATGCCTCAGGAGAGCCTTGCTTAGAGAATCGTAGTCCTGAAACTCCTTGCAGATGCTCCTCTCAATTAAACTGCTCTGAAGGTTTACTGAGTCTACAGGCAGAAAAGAGAGGAGAAACCAAAATGGTGCTAAAATACCTGGTCTCAAAGAAATAAGTACCCCAGAAGTTATTTGGGGAGCAAAGATTTCTGTTCATGCTGAAAATACTAAAGAAAATATTTAAAACAAATAAATGCATTTTTAAGGAGTCTTTGTGGAACTGAAACATGCTCAGGTTGATTTGATTTTTCACTCTGATGAGTTATATTCTTAGGTAAAGGCAGTCTGTGGGATCTGCTTGGTTTTCTTTGTCTGTTAGGTTCCTAGAAGAACATTGCCTAAATGTCTGAGTGTGTTGACATTTAGAATTGTAGAATCATAGAATATTCTGTGTTGTAAGGGACCCAAAAGGATCATTGAGTCCAACTCCCGGCTCTGCACAGAACACCCCAACAATGCCACCTGTGCCTGAGAGCATTGTCCAAACATTCCCTGAATTGTGTCAGGCTTGGTGCTGTGACCACTGCCCTGGGAAGCCTGTTCCAGTGCCCAACCAGCCTCTGGGGGAAGAACATTTTTTCTAATATCCAACTTTAACCTCCCCTGACACAGCTTCATACCATTCCCTTGGGTAATTCCAGCATTTTCAAGAGCATTGCTTATCTGCCTGGTTTCCTAATCTAAATGGCATTCATGAAACAGGTTCTCTAACATCCGTTTGCAATTTCTTCAGAGTAAACACACCAGAAGCTGCTAAATGTTCCCTCTCTCCCTATCACACACCCTCAGCTATACTTCACATTACAGAAAATGCTATGTTTACATAACATATACTTTGAGTTACAGATTGCATTACCGTGCTCCTGGTACAGCCTGCCCAGGACCTTTCAGCATCCAGCTCTGTTCAATTTTGCACATAACTTGGCTAAGTTTTAGCTCCTTGTGTTGCAATTTTCCATAACAGGCAACTACCTCAAGCTGGATTTTTCAGCTATTTCTAATCTTACATCCAAGAAAACGGATTTTTTTTTTCTTTACAGCCTAATCCCCTCTCCCATGCCACCTAAACCATACAACCATTTCAGTGAGAAAGACTACTGTCCATATGTTTGAGTTTGGGAACAAGATTTGTGATTTGGGAGCACTCTGAGGTTCCCCCGAGGCACACAGCTGTAACAGGTTGCCATTTTCTTGGCTTTCTTTATTCCCCTTGATGCATATTTTAAGTTTTTGCTTTTCTACATGAGATAGAAGAGAGGAAATATAATCCATTCCAATGATTACTGGTCAAGGTTTGGGAATTTTACAGAGGACTGAATCAAGTTCTGAAGAACCTTAAAGTGCTCCATGTATTGGCATCACCTCCTTCCCCTGGAGCTGTACCTCTAATGGAGAGGAATCATAGAATGGTTTGGGTTGGAAGGGACCTTTAAAAATCATCCCCTCCAACCCACATGCCATAGGCAGGGTTATCTTTCACTACATAAGGTTAGTCAAAGCCTCAGATAAGCAAATAAATCTAATAAATCAATTCATAAACTGGACCTTTTATATATGGTTATACACTACTCTGCAGATGCACCTCAACTCTCCATCCTGTTTTCAACAGTGCCAACTCCGCATTGCCTTACACAACAGAATTTTATTAAAAAAAAAGGAGAAAAGAAAGACATCCTCCTGTACACTCTCGGAGTTGGTAATACTCATTTTAAGCTGTGACCTGAGATCTGAACTTCGACATCCAGAGGATATTCATCTTTTAAGCTACAGTTTCTAGTTCCCTGCTTACAACTCATTCTTTAATGCAAATACAATTTGACGGTATCTGGTGCATAAATCAATGATGTGGCTAAAGTTTCAGTCAACTCTTCTCAGAATAAATGTTACCATTTAAAATGTAGCAGTCAAGCTTGTAAAGGGAAGGAAAGAAATGTCACTTGCAACCCAAGTGTTTCTGTTAACAAGCTGGTTTCCTTCTTCAGGTTTTTGTCTGATAAAGCCACTTATCTGACAGTATGAAAGGTCATAGTTGGAACAGTGGAAAGTCCAGAGGAGGCTTTTTTGCCATCCTGTAACTTTGGTTTAAACTTCTAGTTGAATCATTATTTCAGTTCCTGCAGCAGAGTCATTTCATCTGCCTGGCACAGGAACACGCACAGAGCAGTTCTGCACTGTGGAGCAGGCACGGGGGGAACGAACAGCCTCGATCTTACAGGAGAATTCCCCTGTGTGTGGAAATACAATGAGCTTCTCCACTCATCTCAAGATGTTTTTGGGAAGATGCAGAACAGTCTGGGTGAGAGCATTACATTCCTCACCAAAGCTCACCCAGCAGATCCCAGGGCAAAACCTCAAGCCTTCTCCTTGGTCCCACTGCGCAGATGGAGCGTCACAGAGCAACCTCGCACAAGATGTGCTGCTACAGGAGGAAGGGTTTAGATATGACCAACAACTGCCAGAGGTATGAAGACTCAGTACCAGCCTTCTGTAGTGAAATCATCTGCCTCTGGCACATCTGTAAACATCCTTTTATAGAGGCCAAAGAATTAATTCATTAAAAGACGTATCAACTCTCTGAATTTGTTTCTACATCTACCTCAGTATGACAAGCACATGCCATTTGTTGAAATATCATAAGACCTTGTAAACCACAAGCATTACTAAAATATTTTTTCCCACTCATATTCCCTCCCCCTTCTTTATATCAAGTCTATGTAAAACCTTTTTCTAAAGATCCAGATTCTCCCACTGAAACCAAGAGCTACTTGTCTGGAAATAGACCTTTCTGTGCCTCAAAATGCACCTGGAGCAGATGCCAGAGCCAAGACACTCTCGTATCACAATCTCACACCGTCTCTCCCCTTACACATCAGAGGAATGGTCAGAGGGAAACACGAATTATTACAGTCTTCTTTACTGAAGAGACCAACATCTGGCTGCAATGGAGAACAGAACAATTCATGTCAGTACTGGGGATGTCAAATGGAACCTGAATTCAAATCTCCTAAATGCTCAACTTCAGTGCCAGGCCAGGGCAAAACAGAGTGATAGCAGCAAATGCTGTTCAGGAGAGCTGTCCAGAAACAGGGATCCACACTAACAGGAAAACTTGCCTGTCTTCTCTAAAGAACTGCGGGAGTGAAGGTCCTTTCAAAAGTCTGGGGGCTGCAGCCCTCATTTCAGTGGATACAGGACTGCTTGCATCAAGCTTTATTTTTATAGAGCGTGAATCATTTCTCACTCCATGAGAATCACTGGGATCATTCTGCTGTCTGTATCTCTGACACCAGCAGTGCTAAAAATACAAAAACTCCAAAGTCAACCATGTGCTGTCAGTTCTGAACCTGATTGCTGCATTGCTTGCATCTGCTGACAAAGAGCAGGAGCAGGTGCTGACACCTTTCAGATCAGAAGAGTGCAGGACTGGGCCCACTCTCAAAAAACCTGCCTCCCTCTCTGTTTATCCCCAACAGTAAATATTTGACTTCTCCTCCTGGTTTGACAAACAATGGGAGCCTATAATTATAGCTAATACCATACAGGTTGCTGTGCTGTCACTCATTTTCGCTCTCAGCCATGCTTGAGAACTGAAGGGCCATAAAGGTCTAAGGATATGACACTAAACTACCTGCATAGCTCACACCCCGCTCAAGAAGTTACACTGTTGTGACTGTTTTCCCTCTGAAAAGGATGTCATGAACCAGAAGGGAGCAGAAGAACCTTTTCTAAAACCCCTTTGCCATTTTATTATTTAAAATACAGTGATGGCTCAAAAATGTATGTTATCCAATTCTGTCTACCAAACCACAGCTAGAGAGCAAGTCAGTAGTGAGTCCTTCATTTTTATTATTTACATAATCTTTAACATCCACCCCCTCTGGAAAAGAAATTATCTTGCAACATATGAAGATAGCTGTGCTAATTATGATTTCAGTTGCCGTGAAACACTCAGCAAATGTGGTCCCTCCCGTCATGTTATAAACAAGGTCTTGGGGTGTGGTTTGCTCAGCAAGGTGCAATATCTGCAGCTTAACTAACTGTATGTGTTCATGTATGGTGGGATTGGGCAACCACATGCCAAGAGCTGTTATAGAGGCCAGAACTGGATTTTGCACCAACTTGGACAAATTCACAGAGAAAAAGTCCATTGGACATAGTCTCTGGTTGTTAAAACCATTAAATGGCTGTCTGATGGAAAAAGTGTGTTCAGGGTGGAATTGCTCTGAACCAGCCTCTTCCTGAATCTGATTGCACAGCTGATATTTGGTAGACAGGCTTTGGTCTCACCTCCTTTGGCCACTTTAATGTGCCAGGTGGAAGTTGGGTTTCCTACCAGGTTTGATCTAGCAGCAGTCCATGAGATGGCCTGTTCTTTCTTATCCTCACTTCCATGATAAGTGCTTTGTTTAGGGGAAATGGAAAAACAGAAAAGCTCTTTGTAGTGCTGTTGGATCTGCTTTGAAATAGCTGCAGTTGGGTTGAACATGGAGGTTCCGAGCCCTCATTTTGCCTGGTTCACACAAGATAATATTTCGTTCAGTGGCATGGGAATCTCATTTCCTTTGGCAGAGTTGCTCTTTTCTGTCTTATCTCTAACTGGGTGATAAGTTGATATCATAGAATCATCAAATAGCTTGAGTTGGAAGCAAACTTTTGAAGTCCATCTAGTCCAACCCCCCTGCCATGGGCTAGACCAGGTTGTGTCCAGCCTTGGTTTGGAAACTCCCTGGGATGGAGCAGCCACAACTTCTCTGGGCATCCTGTGCCAGTGCCTCACCACCCTCATTGTGAAAACCCTCTTGAAAAACATTCTTCTAATATTTGAACATAAAGGGACACCCTCTGCATATTAACAAGAGTTTTGATACCCAGCAGATTTCAGCTTGGTGTCATCTAGTAGAAGAATTTGTCTGGCATCAAGAAATGAAGGCAGAGCAGAATATGTGTCCCTCAGAAGACAAAGTACATGACCCTGATGGTATTTTCAGCTGCTCAACAAAGCAATGTAAAGAAAGAAACTGCCTCAAATCCATTATTGCTATACCATACTTCTTCCAAATGGAAAAGGGGTGCTTCTCTTCACCATATACCAAGCCTGACTTCCAGAAGAAAATGGATCAAGGAGTTGTTAACCCAGTAATGGCTGTTTAATTAAACTATTTTTTTCAACTCTTATCTAAACATTTTTTTTCGTTCTTTTCACAGAACAGATTTGGAGAGTTAACACGCAGGCTGACCCAAAACAGTACCATGGTTCATATAGCAAATTAGAGTTTTAAAGCCAACAATTCCTACAACAATAATAGCAGGACAGGATATGTTCTTATGAGAAATTTAAAAGAAAATGCTTCCTGGACTACTGGGGTTGCTGGCCAGACCTAGAGGGCTCTTGTACCCCTGTTGACATTTGTGCTGATACACACAGCTCTGGTGGCAGAACTTTGTTCAGTGGAGATAAACCAGGCACTCTCTATGCCCAGCATTCAGGCTTCTGAGTGCATTGCCCTTCTTTTTGTCGCTTGTCTTTGTAAAGCTTTATATAATAAATTTTGTTGGATCACTTTCACACTGCAGTAATTGTGAAATCCCTGTGTAGTTGGCAAGACACAACAGAGAGACCACTGCAAAGGGCCTGCCCTATATTTTGCCAAGTGCCCCATATACCGCAGAGTTTATTCCAGGGTAACTCTGCCAAGCCCGAGGGAGTAATATTTTAGAGGAACTTTTCCAATTAGTCTCAGCTCAGTAAGAAAAAGAGAAAAAAAAAAGAAAAATATCCTTCCATGACACCTAGAGAAAAAACAAACCAAAACACGTGGCTTAAGGCCACTACAGGACTCTCCCAAACGTCAAGCTAAAGACTAAAATACTTTTAAAACAAACAACTGGTTTGGTTTCTGTATTTCTCCATCATCTTCCAGACAGATATTAAAGCAATAAAATGGAAGGACTGCAATAAAATGGTTTCTCCTTACATCCATCCTTCACAGCCACTTGCTTCCTCCTTCCCACACACCCTTTTAAAGATAAAATCCTACCTTCAAAGTTACCTCTTAAAACCATCACCTACAGTCTTATTGATTTTGGTTTTTTCTAGACAAATTCTCAGGTTTCAATGCACTCACGTCTCTGATCCAAGCTGGGATAGGTACCCTGAAGGAAAGCTAGTGCCTCTTTTCCCCTTGTCCTGAGACAGGGCACGAGCACAGGCTGTGAGGGTCCTGGAGTCAATGATGCTGGAATTACCTTAGAACTTGATCCTAAGACACAGAAACACTCCACCAACACAGTCAGGATAATTACACAGATTGGCTTGGGTTAAAAGGGATTCTAAAGGTGATTTAGTTCCAGCCCCCCTGGCATGGCCAGGGACACCTTCCACAAGGGCAGGTTAATAACTGAACAGCCAGAGCTGTGCCACATACCTTCAGCAGACGTTGCATGAGATGAACTCACATCCCAAACACTTGCCTGCCATGCATTTTGGTTGCAAGAAAAGGGCTGATGTTTCCCAAGCCCCACTTTCTTGCCAAGAGTGGGCTGTTCCTGCCCCAGGGGCAGCCTCTGCTAAGCTGTGAGCCCCCAGAGCCATCCGTGATGGAGCACACAGGGACCACAGGGAGCTGGGAATTGCATGCTGCTGTTCCTGTAGGATTTAGTAATTTGTGTACTTATAGCAGTCAGTTCTGAATGTATCAGCAAGATGGAAATATTAGTAACAGCATCTCCTAGAACAGGTTTTTAAGAAAAACTTCGCTACTAGATGCTGAATTCATTCAAATCAACACAATCCATTGACACCAGCAGAGGTTCAGTTCACACCAACTGGGGATGGACCAATTTCTATTAAACTTGCAACACTCTGAGACTGCATTTGGATGGGCCTGATTTTGCACAAACTAGTAAGTGCTTCTAGAAGGCTGATGGACTGATGTTATTGATTGGGATGATGTGGTTGCCAACAGAGAGGCTGCGCAGAACATTTCAAAGCTCAGTTTTGCTGCAATACTGTATTGGTTTGGCATGAATGGCAAAAAACCAATCAGTGATCTGCTTTGGAAATGACAGCCAAGTTGGCCAATCAGGTAAAAAGTGTACACCCCTGGGACACACAGCTTAAATACAGGAATCTTGGGAAATCTCGCTCTCTCTCTTTCGATGGACCTGGCCATGAGGTAACATCAGAGAAGCAGTGGGCCCGGCGCGGGCCCGGCTCAGGCCCCACCGGTCCCGGAGTCAGGCTCAGGAAGCCATGCTGAGGCTGGCCCTGCGGGAGCCAAGCTGAGCTGAGCTGAGCCGAGCTGAGCCGAGCCTAGCTAGGTCCTTGAGCCTGGCAGATGCCTCAGAGAGGGGAGAGGGGAGGCGCGGGCCTCGCCCCGGCTCCACACCCCCGTGCGGGCGGCTGTCTGTGCTACGGTGGCGGCCGGGGTAGAGCGAGAGCCGATGTTGCAAACGCCACCAAGGG